>CM046039.1:68190282-68672782 GCA_025215565.1 Flaveria ramosissima
AACGTAAAAACATTGAACCCCGCATGTAAAACGTAAAACATTAAAAAGAATAACTAATCAATATTAGACTCGTGTGTTGAACGGAAACATTCAACCACATTCGTATGTTGTGACGTGTTAACTCATAAAATTTAAATCGAAATGTAAAACGAAAATTTTGTGAAAGATGAAAAGTGTATGGGATCAAAGTTAAAAGTGAAAATATGTAAGGGTTAAGTTGTAAAAGATTTAAAAACTATTAAGTTAAAAATTAAAAGTAAGAAAATTATAAAAGAAAAGAAAAAAACAAAAGTGGGTACAACCCATGCATTAATGTTTATGTACAACTCATAATGAACAAATAAGTTGATAATTAGCAATCTACTAGTATTAAGCATCGCGCTTTGTGGCGGGGGCGTAAAATCATGTCAAATATTACCAATGTTACACCACTGTTAGTGGTAAAAAATGTCAATCAATCTTTTTTAGTATATATTCGATATCAATATTACAATTTTATTAACTTCTAAATTCAACCTTTATAGGCCAAGATGCTTGAGCGTGAATTAACACCTCATGAGATGTGGAAACAATCATATTGTAGGAAAGGAAGTATGTCATTGGATAAGTATCTAAGTCGTAGCACCTCATTAGATTCATATTTTGATTTAGAAGGAAATGCTCAAGAAGAAATCTGGACTGGGTTGACGAAAGGGGAGAAAAGACTTGGATAAGTGTACTTATTATTAAATAAGAATTAATTTTGAAAGGAAAAAATGTATATTCCAATGAAATTTAAATAATGTAATTATGTGTTTATCCAACAGGTTAAATATGAAGGATATCTTGTGAAGAAGTATGGAAAAAAAGGTAGCAAACATGCCAAATTTGTAGGGTTTTGTAGATGTTTATCAAAGATATATTAACCATTTAACATGTAAAACGCAGCGGATTTTCAGTTCAAATAAGAGTTTATGTATCATATACATATGTTAAAGCAAAACCCAAAACAAGGATCTTATTATATGGAATAACACACTATCACAACATACATATCAACCATACATTTACTACCTTTAGAAACGTGGAATGGAGGCTAGGAGATGATGTTGAATGTCAAGACTTCAAAGTAGAAATCCTCAAGAGATGATACCCCAAGCTTCCTCCAAACACCCACTTGCTAGGTCTTGCAACACCAACCTCAAAGACACTCTTGAAGATCAATTTTTCCAGCCAAAACAACACTTGTTTGAAGCTGAAAAATGCTTCTAATTCAGCTCTAAAATCCGAATTTTAGAGAGAGAGATTAGAGAGAAAATGCTTTTGCTATGTGTGTGTGAGAGAAGGGGGTTTCTTGGAAGAGTGTTGTGTTTAATAAGTATTGCAAGGACCAAGATAAGTCATCAAGGCCTTGCATGCCCCAAGGGCGGCCGAAAATGGACTTGAAGAGTCCCTCTCATTTTGAATTTTATTCAAAAAATCACCCTTGCACTCTATTTAATTTATAAGATTAAAACCCTTTTTATCTTATAAAATTAATACACTTTGTTTAATATTATTTAACCAACTTAAATAATAGAAACAAGTAATTTCTCATGAACAATTATCCATATAATGTTCTTCATTATCAAAAGCAATGTTTTAGAAAACCCGGTTTCTATGTTGGTGCTTATATTTATTTGTTTAATCTTATCAACGAATAAATATTTATCGGTGTTTGTTTTGCTTGTTATTGGGTATGACCCGACTTGGATCATATCACACTAGCCACATCAATTTAGTATGTATCTTGGGCAAATCAAATCCTTCAATCTCCCACTTGCACAAGATTCATAGAGAATTGATGCAAGTAGCAAATAACGCCTAGCAACGGTTTGCTACCCCTAATGTATATGACTAAGTGCCATTCAATAACATCATCCCTTTCAAGTACCCTACTCGAATATGATTTAGGTGAATAAATCATTTATCCTTTTGTTACAGATGTCATGTTAAATCCTAGAGACATAGAATTGTCATTCTCCGTTGATTTAACTTTAACAGGCCTTAGACATCTAACTCTCAACGAATAAGAGGAACAAATTCCATCTTGACTACATACGTCTCTCACAATCACCTTATATTATACCCGAACCAGCCTTATGTACTGCCAATATTTCAGAACAGCAAAGAACTAACTCAAAGTACAATACTTGGTGAATATCAAGACCCATATGTATCTCAGGTATGAGGATACAATGATATTCGCCTTTACTCAATATCTCTTATGACTAATCACAAAGATTCCATGCAGAAATAATTGAGAGCGGGTCAGTCCAATATCCATATCCCATAGATATCAATGAACCTTGGTAGCAACGTCTTGCTCTATATTCATACTTAGTGAATATCAACCAATCCAAGTTCATTATAGTCTTACATTCATAGTTGTTCCCACAAGTACAATCGACTACGGACGTTTTAGAATAACTTACTTATTCACGGATTAAAACATGTTAAAATAGAAGAACAAATGAAAATTATAACCATATAATTAAGTCAAATTTCATAAGTTCCAATATCCAAATACAGAATTTGATCAAGTCCAATTACTAGAATATCGAAGTCCTAAGGCACAAGTATGACTTTCATGCTTTGACCTGTCAAGGAGCTTCGTGAATGGATCCGCAATGTTTTGATCGGTGTGAACTTTGCGAATACATATCTTTCCCTTTTCAACTTCATCCCTAATGTAGTTGAATCTCCGTTCAATGTGCCGGGTCTTTTGATGAGCACGAGGTTCCTTGATTTGAGCAATCGCGCCCTCGTTGTCACAAAAGATCTCTAGGGGGTCTTGAATGGTAGCAACGACCCCTAGATCAGCAATGAACTTCCTAAGCCACGCAGCTTCTTGAGCTGCCAGTGAAGTGGCGATGTATTCAGATTCTGTTGTAGATAATGCCACTACATCTTGCTTTGAGCTCTTCCAAGAGACCGCTCCTCCATTCATAATGAAGACATATCCCGACTGTGATCGAGAATCATCTCGATCAGTTTGGAAACTTGCATCTGTGTAACCCTTTACCACAAGCTCTTCCTCACCAGATCCATATATTAAGAACATGTCCTTAGTGTTCCTAAGGTATTTCAAAATACATTTAACAGCATCCAATGACTATTACCAGGATTCTGCTGATATCTGCTTGTCATACTTAGAGCATATGACACGTCCGGCCTAGTACATATCATTACATACATGATGGATCCTATAGCAGACGCATATGGGACTCCACTCATTCTTTCTTGTTCAACCTTTGAACTAGGGCATTGAGATGAGCTCAATATAGTCCCCTTTTGAATAGGTACCAGACCTTTCTTAGAATTCTCCATCTTGAACCTTTTCAAGATCTTATCAATGTATGCACTTTGGTTTAAACCTATCAGTCGTCTTGATCTATCCCTATAGACCTTTATACCCAAAATATAGGTGGCTTCACCAAGATCTTTAATGGAAAAACAGCTTCCAAGCCAGGCTTTTACACCATCCAAGTTGGAATGTCGTTTCCAAATAGTAAATGTCATCAACATATAATACAAGGAAGGTGATAGTGCTCCCACTAGCTTTCTTATATACACAGGCTTCATCAGCGTTTTTGATGAAGCCAAATTTCTTTACTTCATCATCAAAACGGCGATTCCAGCTTCTTGATGCTTGTTTCAATCCATAGATTGACTTCTTTAACTTGCATACCTTTTCAGGATGTTTTGGATCGACAAAACCTTCAGGCTGTTTCATATGGACATCTTCCTCAGATATCCATTAAGGAAAGCGGTTTTGACGTCCATTTGCCATATCTCATAGTCATAATATGCTGCTATGGCAAATAATATCCTAATGACTTTAGCATTGCCACAGGTGAAAAAGTTTCATCATAATCAACCCCTTGAGTTTGAGTGAAACCTTTTGCTACAAGTCTAGCTTTATAGGTATCCAAGTTTTCCATGCATATCGGTTTTCTTCTTGAAAACCCACTTACTCCCAACTATCTTGACTTAAGAGGTGGTGTAACCAATTCCTAGACTTGGTTATCATACATGGATTGCATCTCAACATTCATGGCTTCTTGCCATTGTCACAATCAGTTTTGACATTGCATCTTGGTATGTGGTTGGTTCATCTGAATCTACCACATAGCATCATCCATGAAAAACCATATCTCTCAGGAGGAACACTAATTCTACCAGATCTGCGAACGTTTTGTGTATTTTGATCATCCATATGATCATTCTCAACATCCTCATGTTGATTGCTAGTATTAACCAATTGTGTATCTTCTTGTGACTCATGGACCTCTTCAAGTTCCACTGTTCTTCCGCTAGTTTCTTCCAAAAGAAACTTAGTTTCCAAGAACTCTGCCTTTCGAGCAATAAACACTTTCTGCTCTGTCGGATCATAGAAATAATATCCAATACAATCTCTAGGATATCCGATGAAGATACACTTCGTGGATCGCCTTCCAGTTTGTTCTGAGTGTATTGCTTAGGATAAGCTTCACACCCCCAAACTTTCAAATATGATAATGATGGAACCCTTCCATGCCATACTTCGAAAGGTGTCCTTTCCACTTTCTTGGTTGGGGCCATATTTAAAATACGGGCCGCGGAGAGCAACGCGAAACCCCAAAATGACAGAGGTAGTGTACTTCTAGCCATCATAGATCGAACCATATCCAATAGAGTTCGATTCCTCCTCTCAGACACACCATTATGTTGTGGTGTTCCAGGTGGAGTAAGTTGTGAGACAATCCCACAACTTCTAAGATACTCTTGAAATTCACTACTTAGGTATTCACCTCCTCTATCTGTGCGAAGAACCTTGACCGTTTTGTTGAGTTGATTTTCAACTTCATTCTTGAATATTTTGAACATTTCAAAAGATTCATGTTTGTGTCTTAACAAGTACACATACCCATAACGACTATAATCATCGGTAAAGGTAATGAAGTATCTTTCACCATTCCTAGTCATTGGTTTAAAAGGTCCACATACATCCGAATGTATGATCCCTAATAAATCTTTCGCCCTTTCATTAGTCCCACTAAAAGGGGCCTTTGTCATTTTACCTTGTAAGCAAGACTCGCACACATCGAATGAATCATTTTCATTGGTTTTCAAAAGACCGTTCTTTTGAAGTTTATGCATACGATTCTTATTTATGTGTCCAAGGCGACAATGCCAAAGATAGGAATCATTCAAATCTAATTTGAGCCTTTTGGTGGTTGCTTGGTACATTGAGCTATCATATGTTGTGTTATCATGAACCAATTCATAAATACCATTACAAGGAATAGCCTTAAAATAAAACACATGATTCAAAGTAACATGAATATCATTGTCAACAAATTTGAAATCATAATCATATTGTCTTAAACGGGAAACAGAAATGATGTTCCTAGTCAAACTAGGAGCATACAAAATATTCTTTAAAATAACTTCCAAACCACTTGGAAGCTTCAAAACATAGTCTCCTTGGGCTTCCACATGAACCTTTGCACCATTGCCCATGAAGAGACTAACTTCCCCTTTTGAATAATGCTTACTTCTTTTGAACCCCTGCAACAAATTGCAAATATGAGTTCCACATCCGGTATCTAATACCCATGTGTTAGAAGAAATTACATTTAGCTCAACATGTATCATAAAGATTGTACCTGAGGTTTGCCCGTCCCTCTTCGACCTCAACACTTTGAGATAGACCGGACAATTGCGTTTCCAATGGCCTACCTCACCACACTCAAAACAAGGGTCATCTTGAGCAACCTTTTGCTTCTTTTCTTTTGGTTTGGGGGGTTCCATTTTTGCCTTTCCCTTTCCCTTGACGTGCCCCTTCCCTTTGGCAACGCTTGCCTTAGGGTTGGGGAGGTGCCTCTTCCTACTACCTCCTTCATTGATCGTAAGGACCGGCAGAACCTTTCTACCCATGCCCGCCTCGGCCGTTTTAGCATTGAATGAAGCTCACCAATGCTCTTGTCCCAACCATTCATGTTATAGTTCATAACAAAACTATCAAACTTCTTTGATAGAGAGTTGAGGATCAAATCCGTTGCCAACTCGTTGGACACACGACAGTTAAGCCTTTCGAGGCGATCAATGTGGCTCTTCATCTTAAGAACGTAGGATGACACCGATTGGGTCTCGTCCATCCGACATGCATGGAGCGCTCGAACCGTTTCGAAGCGCTCCACCCTTGATTGTTGTTGGAACATTTCCTTCAACTGGGTGATCATGTCGAAGGCATTGTGGTTTTCAAAGTCCTTTTGCAAGTCGGGAATCATACTCGCTAGCATGAGACATGAGACTTGCACGGAATCCTCGGTGTACTTGACCCACTCGGCAAAGGCCTCAACGTCACTCTCATCGGGTTGATCGGGAATGGGATCGTCTAACACATAGGACTTCTTTTCTTGCTTGAGAACTATTCTCAAGTTTCGATATCAATCCATGAAGTTCCCATGGTTTAGACGTTCCTTTTCGAGGATCGTTCTTAGTGATAGGTTATGGACGGTCGGGATAGCGTTGTTGTTGTTAGCCATCTACAATATTACAAAGTTCAAATTTTAGTATTTCGATGTTTAAGCAATTTTTTTAATTATTAATACCCTTTTATGTCTCATAGACAATTAATAATTAAAACTAGAATCCAACGTTACATTTAAATATCGGTTAGGTGACCTTTATCCCTTATTTAAATTAACAAGGTAGTCAACATTTTGACAATTGTAACCCATTACAATTTCTAGTTTTTATGGGATCGTTTTAAACATCTTATGTTTAGTTTGACATGTTAATCCCATCAACACCGTTTGTACGTCATGCTTCGGTGATCCTAATGCATGATTTCCAAATCAAGTCGTCCTAGTTAGACACACGTGTGATATCACTAATATAAGTGGTTAGGTGACCTTTATCCCACAAATATAGTAATTTCACCTCAACTTCTCAAGTTTCTACATTTATGGTTAGGTGACCTTTATCCCATAAATAAGTTACAAGTGAATTGAGTGTTGTTCAAAAGGATGGTGTTAAACTTGTTTTAAAAAAAAAAGGGTTTTGAAGTTTCTAAAACTTATACCTTGAAGTTTCTAAAACTTAGTTATAGAAAACCTTTTATACCATACAACTTGTATGCATTCAAATGCATGGTATTATTTGAAAAACAATTTTTAAGGTTCCTTTTAATAAAACCCATTTTTAATTAAATCATTAACCCTTAATAAACTCATTTTATTAATCCATTTAATGATTATAAAGAACCATTTTTATGCTTGATGCGCCATAGTTGTTAAACTAGTTTGTCAATTTTCAATCCAAAACAAACACAACCAAGATAACCAAACAATCAACCAAACATAATATAATAAGTGCACAACCAAAGCCAATAATTTTGAACACACTTGCTTGCCATAACAAGTGTGTTAAGGGGTCAATCCAAAGGTAAAACATGACACATTGTTGAGTTGATGAACTCCCACTTGAACTTGCATCCAAATGCTTCAAGTATGCCTTTTGTGTTGTGATTCCATCATCATCTTAAGGCTTCCTTTATGTGTTACAAAACAGCCCCAAAAGCTTATTACATAGAAAAGGTCCTAATACATTTTTTCTAGTAAAATAAGATACAAGCTAATCTATTTATTACATACCAAATGAAATAAATAAATTACATATGCTTTATTACATCCAAATGAAACACAACCACAAATAATCAATCACAAGGTCATGGCTAGGCTTTGTGCACTTAGAACACATCCAAACAAGTCCAAAATCGATAATATGGCAGCCCCTTTTAACCCAAGTTTTTGGCCAACACAAACCAAGAACATGTGGGTTTATGTCCAAACAAACAAACCATCATATGATCTATATTTTTCAAGATCTTTACATGCATATAAAGTAACATCTTGAAACAAAGGGACTTCCATGTAAAGAAATTTCCAGCCCACTTTTTAGAGAAAAAAGGACCCGAAAATTTCATGTTGGAAGCATGTATCCATATAATCCGGCTCTAGATGCCATTGTAGGGTTTTGTAGATGTTTATCAAAGATATATTAACCATTTAACATGTAAAACGCAGCGGATTTTCAGTTCAAATAAGAGTTTATGTATCATATACATATGTTAAAGCAAAACCCAAAACAAGGATCTTATTATATGGAATAACACACTATCACAACATACATATCAACCATACATTTACTACCTTTAGAAACGTGGAATGGAGGCTAGGAGATGATGTTGAATGTCAAGACTTCAAAGTAGAAATCCTCAAGAGATGATACCCCAAGCTTCCTCCAAACACCCACTTGCTAGGTCTTGCAACACCAACCTCAAAGACACTCTTGAAGATCAATTTTTCCAGCCAAAACAACACTTGTTTGAAGCTGAAAAATGCTTCTAATTCAGCTCTAAAATCCGAATTTTAGAGAGAGAGATTAGAGAGAAAATGCTTTTGCTATGTGTGTGTGAGAGAAGGGGGTTTCTTGGAAGAGTGTTGTGTTTAATAAGTATTGCAAGGACCAAGATAAGTCATCAAGGCCTTGCATGCCCCAAGGGCGGCCGAAAATGGACTTGAAGAGTCCCTCTCATTTTGAATTTTTATTCAAAAAATCACCCTTGCACTCTATTTAATTTATAAGATTAAAACCCTTTTTATCTTATAAAATTAATACACTTTTGTTTAATATTATTTAACCAACTTAAATAATAGAAACAAGTAATTTCTCATGAACAATTATCCATATAATGTTCTTCATTATCAAAAGCAATGTTTTAGAAAACCCGGTTTCTATGTTGGTGCTTATATTTATTTGTTTAATCTTATCAACGAATAAATATTTATCGGTGTTTGTTTTGCTTGTTATTGGGTATGACCCGACTTGGATCATATCACACTAGCCACATCAATTTAGTATGTATCTTGGGCAGATCAAATCCTTCAAAATTTGACCAAGATTTGTGATCAAGAGCTGTCAGAGGAAAGATAAAGGGAAGGTATACGGGTTACACAATGTTAGTGAGCCGTATGTATACAGTAGACAAGACCTCAAGTTATGTTTATTCTTATGGTATGGACTAATATAACATATTATGTTTCAAAATTGTTAACAATTTAGTGTATAGATATGGTTATGATAAAAATTAAGGTTTTCTTAAATTATTATAAATTGTTATACCAATTGATGATAGGAACATGAAGTAGTTAGTTAAATAATGGTTCTTCTGTTTGATATAATTGGTTTGGCTAGTGATACAGTTTCAATTTGGCAATATAAAATCAACTCAACAACCTGACTTGACCCGTTATAATATTTTTTAATTCTAACTTCTTTTATTTATACATTGGTTGTTTTATAGATTAAAAAATGTTATGAGATTATCAAGAAGCTTGTTAAGAAAAAAGAAGATGAGAAAGAAGAGAAAGAAAAGTTAAAGGGGATTTTTGCGGAGTTGGTGAGCAATAATGAAAAACACAAAGTGGAGAAAGATGATATGCTCAATAGGATCACAAACATTGAAGCAATGTTAGAGAACATAGTTCAAAGCTATGCTATAAACACTTTATTTTGGCTCTGTGGATGTTTATTTTGTTGTGGATGTTTATTTTGTTAGGATAATTTTGTTTATTTGAGGGTTTTGGTTTGTAATGTTATTGAAATGTGTTAATAGTTTGAAATTTCTATGAATAGTTAATTTTTAAAGTTTTTAATATAGAATGATAGAAATAGCAAAACAAGACACCAAAAATGACATTTCTAATTGTCTTAAATTGCTGGCAAAACCGGTAGCAAAAAGGTAACAAAATGGCAGCCTCGCGTTCTCAAGTTGGTGGCAAAAAGTTCATTGTAAAATGGTAGCTACAATTAACAAAATTATAGCAATTTATAGTGTCCCGTGGTCGTAAAATGATGGTAAAATGCCGGTCACAAAATAGTAGCAAACAATGTACAGATTGAAGCAGGTAGTCATAATATATTAGACAGATTTTTATGGTTGCTAACACTAGGTCACAAATTGGTTAGTGGTCTCAAATTGGTGGCAAAAGGGCAACTGACATCACTATTTTTCCCACCACGATTTTGGTGGCAAAATGGTTGCAACCTGACAATTAGTATAGTTTTGCTACCAAAGGTTTGATCGCTTCTGTAGTAGTGTTTTAAGACTCTCAAAAACCCCAAAATTTTATTTCGCTAAACCAAGTTTTAATCCTACAATGAGCCGATCAATGTACAGATTCAAAGTACATAATCTGTTCTTTCTTTCATGAATTGAGGATTGATCTAACAACCTATGTGTAAAGGACCTTAGAAAGTTGATAAGCTGTAGAATTTATCAAAATCATTTAACCACTATCAAGTACATGTTCATAATTAATTAATTTGACATGATAACTTTCTAGACAACATTACGAGTCATAATCATGATTTTCAACTTCATTATATGAAGTAGATCATCTAAAATGCGTTTTGCGGTTTTTGTTGATCTAGTCAAAAGCTTTTCCAACCTCATCGGCACCATTACCATAGAATAAACATCAGAATAATATTAATCAACTTACATGTATCAAACCAATAACTAAGACCGAAAGATCCAGTCAAAAGCATGGTGAAGAACATAAATTTTAAGTTGTGTTACTATTTGCACCCTAGTCTACTAACATCTTATTTCATGGTCATTTTTATTCAACTTTATAACCATTTATTATAATTCAGTCATTTATTAACTCAAGTATTAAAAACCACTACCTACTCATCAATTTTCTATTTTTTTCAAATCGTAATCAACTATTACTTAAGAAATATAACCCCCTTGGTTGTTATTAAAATATTTTTTTGTGCCAAACTAGGTTACTGTAGACCTTTTTTTTTCTTTTTCTTTTTGCTTATAAGGAGTTATTGAAAACTTTTAAGGTTTTTTTTAAAATAAATTTAAGTTCTCACTGCATAAAAAACTTAATTATATAAGAGCTAATACATTATACATAAAAAATCTATATTATTATAAACTTTTAATTTATTACTATAACTATAGCTTACAACAATTTCATAAATACAAAAATACATTTTCATATATATATATATATATATATATATATATATATATATATATATATATATATATATATATATATATATATATATTCTTATTTAGTTGCAAAATAGTATTCTAGTTAAAAATACGAAATAATGTAATTAATCAATATAACTTTGGTAAATATTTTAACACCCATTTGATTAATTATTTTTCACAAAAATCTTTAGAAAAAACTCATATCATTTTCTATTAAATTAATTAGTTTTTGATATACGTATCTTGATTAATGTAACATTGACCTTTTATCAACTTCTAGTTCTAGATTTCAGTTTTAATTAAAAAGCAACAACTTTAATTGGCTTGTTTATGGTCAAACATAACTAATGCATAGACTAGGGTGTAAATAAAAAATATACCAGGGTGTATTTAGAAAAACTCATTCGAAGGAAAGAGAAATGATTGTACCGAAAATGGAGAACACGAACCAAATCCATTTAACAGAGACATGTCCGAGAGCGCATTTGTGTTTGCTCCGACACTATCACAATGCCACCACCGCCACCCATGGTTCTGTGATGTCTGATTCGGAAACATGAAAAAGGCAATAGAAAGCCCATTAAGCTAATCTTCTCCGTCAACACCACACCACCACCTAGAGTTTAGGATTTAGGGCAAACGAAACCTAACTATCACCCCTAACCTAGATTTGAGCTAATCTGCAGAAAATCTGCAGAAAATCTACAGAAAATCTAAATACAGGTGATCCTGATCCAAGATTTGAGCTAGGAAGACCCTCAACTCATACATCTTCAGCTCCAGTTGAAACTACTTCAGCAAATGAGATTTCTATCAGCACTACAATGACAAATTCAGCCGATAGATCTGGGGTGCCTTCAAATTCCAGCTCAGAGGCTCCACAACCAGATAAAGATACCTCAATTGTAGAAGACAACAATGGTGATGGTGAAAGTGATCAGGAATTCCTTGATGCTAATAACCACACCATAGATGACAACATCAATGATGTCACACACTCATTGGATCAAGTTAATCTTGATAAGTGTGATAATGTGGAGGGTGAATCATCTATGCCAGATCTAAATTTCTCAAATTTGGATCTTTCTCAGCAACTTGCTGTGATCCCTCAGCTAAGGATCCACAAGTCTCACCCCACCACAAACATCATTGGAGATGTTGTCACAGGGGTAAGAACAAGAGGACAAACCCATGAAGCAAATGTTTGTCTTCACTCTTGTTTCCTATCTCAGATAGAGCCAAAAAAAGTTAATGAAGCTAAAGGATGGAAGTTGGGTTGAAGCTATGCAACAAGAGTGACTTCAATTCAAAAGGCAGAAAGTTTGGAACCTTTGTCCTCTTCCTCATGGGAAGACTACCATTGGAACCAAATGGGTTTTTAGAAACAAGAAGGATGATAGAGGAATTATCATCAAAAACAAGGCAAGACTAGTTGTTCAAGGATACACACAAGAAGAAGGGATTGACTACACTGATGTCTTTGCTCCTGTAGCAAGATTAGAAGTTGTTAGGATATTCCTGGCATTTGCTGCATCCAAGAACTTCAAGGTCTTTTGGCTTGATGTAAAGTGTGTTTTCTTATATGGAGTGATTGATGAAGAGGTTTATGTCAAACAACCACCTGGTTTTGTAGACCCTGATCATCCTGATTATGTCTGCAAGCTTGACAAATCTCTTTATGGGCTGCATCAGGCACCCAGAAAATGGTATGAGACATTGTCTGAGTATCTTTGTAAACATGGATACAGGAGAGGTACTATAGATGGAACTCTCTTCATCAAAGGACAGGGAAATGACTTATTGCTAGTTCAAGTATATGTAGATGACATCATCTTTGGTTCAACTAATCCAAAGCTCTGCAAAGACTTTGAGAAGCTGATGAAAGACATATTTAAAATGAGTGCAATGGGAGAACTCAATTTCTTTTTGGGAATTCAAGTGAAGCAAGTTGAAGATGGCATCTTCATAAGTCAGTCAAAGTATGTTCAGGACATACTCAAGAGGTTCAACATGACTGATTGTAAGATTGCTAAGACACCCATAGCCAGAAACCACTCCTTTGGACCTGATCTTGAGGGGGAGTGTGTAGATGAACATGTATACAGGGCTATGATTGGGTCTCTTATGTATCTTACAGCTAGCAGGCCTGATATCATGTTTGCTACATGTATTTGTGCAAGATATCAAGCCAACCCTAAGATGTCTCACTTAATCACTGTCAAAAGGATTCTAAGATACCTCAAAGGTGCTTCAACACTTGGTTTATGGTACCCAAAGAATCCTGACTTCAATCTGTATGCTTATACAGATAGTGATTATGGTGGTTGCAACATGACTGCAAAGTCTACATCTAGGGGATGTCAATTCCTTGGTGGAAGGGTTGTCTCATGGCAATGCAAGAAACAATCCTGTGTGTCTGCATCAACTGCTGTGGCTGAATACATTGCTGCTGCAAGCTGATGTGCTCAAGTGCTTTGGATTCAAAATCAGATGTTGGACTATGGATTTAACTTCAAGGAGACTCCTATCCACATAGACAACAATAGTGCTATCTCTGTCACTAAGAACCCTGTGCAACACTCAAGGACCAAACACATCAATATCAGGTATCATTTAATAAGAGATAAGTATGAAAAGGGATTATTTAAACTAGTCAAAGTTCATACAGATGAACAATATGCTGATCTATTTACAAAAGCTTTTGATGAACAGAGATTTAAATATCTAATATCAGCTATTGGGATGATTAACTTTGAGTAGACATTTTCTTAAAACTAATTCTAATTATTTCTTAAAATATGTTTGTCCTAAGTTGTCTAGTTCATCACTTCCATAAGCTCATGTTTTCTTTGGATATAAAATCCTTTTTGAAGACTTTCCTTAGATCCTTGAAAATTTTCTGATCCTTCGGAAGATACAAATTTTATCTTCGGAAGAAAATCATGTCTTCAAAATAAATAACTGTCTAAGAAATTTTACCTTCGGAAGAAGTCTAAATCTATCTTCCGAAGCTTAAATTCTTATCTCAGACACTTATTTGTTTTTAAGGACTTTTTCCTTCCGAAGCAAAATTAATTCTCGAAAGCTTTGTTGTTTCTTATACAAAGCATTCAAGTGTTTATTTCTCTTCCGAAGCAAAATTTTCAAGACTCTCAGTGCAAGGGAGGACAATCTTCATCACTCCGGCCATCATCAACTATCATTTGCAGCTGGATGATGAAGAAGGTGAGTTGTCCTTCCCAAAGGAAGCTGTCAATCATTCCTTTGAGCAGATGGGCTATGAGGGAGATTTCTCTGTAAAGACCTTCATGAAAGGGAAGGTCTCATCCCAGTGGAAATACCTGCTCCATGTGGTTATCCACAGCTTGTCAAACAAGCATGGAGGATGGGACCAGATTCCTAAGGATATCTCCTTTATAGTGCATGGAATGGTTCAAGGGGTCAAGTTCAGGTACTCTCAATTTGTTTATATCAATTTACTTGCAAACTTGGACTCCTTAGAGTATTACATGTTTCCTAGATATGTTCAGCACATTCTTAACTGTGAACTGGGCTCACAGTTGAGGGAAACAAGTAATATTCTTAAATTGGGACAGATGAAGTCCGACATCTTTAAAATCATGAAGAAGCCAACTGTAGGCTTCTCAGGGGTAGAAACAGCCCTTGTCCCCAATATGTTAGAGCTCATTGCTCAAGGTGACAACCTAGCAACACAAGCTAGTGTTGAACCCACACCTTTTACTTCCTTACCACTAAAAAGACCACAAATAACCCTCACCTACCAAAGAAAATCCAAACGAACCCCTGCTCAAGCTATTGAGTCTGTGCAGGTCCCCATACACTCACCTTTACAGGAGGAAATGGACACTAGAGCTCCCACTTCCCCTGAGGAGCAAACCACTCCTATTTCTTCAACTATCAGGGCTGAGGTTCCTCATGCTCACCCTGATGAGCTCACAAGCCCAACAGCCTTAAGCCTTCACTCTGAGTCTCAACACTCAAGTGAACAACCTTCAGAGGACAGTTACCATCCCCAGCCTCTAGATCTAAATCAAGACTTTAGTGAAATTTCAGAGAAGGACCTTTTGTAACAGGGCTTAGATTGTTTTGACACAAGACTTTATACATTAAAGGTTTTCAAATGAGATTGACTAATCATTATTTATCATCTCAATAGCTGTAATGAGATACTTGAATCTTTGTTCATCAAAAGCTTTTGTGAACAAGTCAGCATATTATTCATTTGAATCAACTTTGATTAGTTTAACTAAATTTTTCTCATGAATATCTCTAATGAAGTGATACCTGATATCAATGTGCTTTGTCTTGGAGTGCTTCACCGGATTTTCAGTAATGGAGATAGCACTGTTGTTGTCAATGTGGATAGGAGTGCTCATGAAGTTGAATCTGTAGTCTATCATCTGGTTCTGAATCCACAGCAGCTGAGCACAGTAACTAGCAGCATCAATGTATTCAGCCTCAGCAGTAGACGTTGAAACACATGATTGCTTCTTGCATTGCCATGAGATGATCCTTCCACCAAGAAATTGACTTCATCCTAATGTTGATTTCTTGTTGATATTGCAGCCACCATAGTCACTGTCAGAGTAGCCATAGAGATTGAAATTGTTGTTCCTTGGATACCAGAGACCTAATTTAGGTGCTCCTTTGAGGTATTTGAGGATTCTCTTGGCAGCAACTAGGTGAGACAACTTTGGACCAGCCTGATATCCTACATAAATGCAAGTTGCAAATATGATATCAGGTCTACTTGTTGTGAGATTTATCAGAGAACCAATAATTGCCCTATACTGATGTTGATCAGTATCCTCCCCCTTAGAGTCAGGACAGAGATTATGGTACATGGGTATAGGTGTTTTGGATGGCTTACAATCTTTCATATCAAATCTTTCTAAGATTTCATTGACATACTTAGATTAATTAATGAAAAACCCTTCCTTCATTTGCTTCATCTGACTTCCAAGGAAAAAGTCCATTTTTCCCATGGAATTCATCTCAAACTTCTTCTTCATAATGCTCTCAAAGTCTTTACACATTTGGTCGTTTGAGGAACCAAATATGATGTCATCAACATAGACTTGAACGAGCAAGATGTCTTTTCCGGAATTTCTTATGAAAAGAGTCTTATCAATGGTACCTCTAGTGTAACCATTCTTCAGGAGAAACTAAGACAAAGTCTCATACCATAGCCTAGGTGCTTGATGCAGCCCATATAGAGCTTTATCAAGTTTGCACACATAGTTGGGGTGTTGTGGGTCTTCATGTCTCGGAGGCTGGCATACATAGACTTCCCTATCTATATCCCGATATAGAAAGGCACACTTGACATCAAGTTGGTAGACAGTAAAATTCGTGGATGCAGCATAAGCAAGGAAGATCCTAACTGCCTCAAGTCTTGCAACAGGTGCAAAGACATCAGTATAATCAATTCCCTCTTCTTGAGTGTATCCTTGAACCACCAGTCTTGCCTTGTTCTTGATGATCAAGCCTTTATCATCTCTCTTGTTTCTGAAAACCCATTTTGTGCCTATAGGTACTTGACCTGATGGTAGCGGACATAGGTTCCAAACCTTTTGTCTCTTGAATTGAAGCATCTCCTCTTGCATTGATTCAACCCAGCTACTATCTTTCAAGGAATCTTCTACCTTCTTGGGTTCCATCTAGGATAAAAAGCATGAGTACAAGCAGACATTCTCATTGTGAGTTTGTCCTCTTGTTCTCACACCTTCAGAGACATCCCCTATGATGTTTTCAGCTGGATGAGTGTTGTGAATCCTAAGTCTAGGAATTACCTCTAATTAGATCCAGATTGGACATATTTTGCTCAGGAGCTTGAACACTTGGTCCAACTGCTATTTTAAACTCATTCAATGAGGACTGATTGAATGAATGAGAAACATCATCACATTTATTGGTTGTGAAGCAGCATTAACAGTTGTCTGTTCCTTCAAGATACTACTTCTATCAGCTTGGTGTTGTGCAGTTTCACCTGATGAGGTTTGAGGGTCAACAGGTAAATCACTGGTTGAAGCTCTACTATCCCTTGAGATAGTCATACTATCAGATCTGCTAATAGTGGGAGCTTGATTTATAGCAGCTCTTGGAGAACTTGGAATAGGCCTGGGAAGCTCAAACAGTTTGTCATTATTAGAATCACTTTGAGCACCTGTTCCAGTTAAAACATTCTCACAAGAGGGTTTAGAATAGTTTGGAAACAATTCTAAATCAAAGATATGATCAGGGCCATTCCCCCGAACACAAGGAGTATGCTCATTGACTACAATGTTGAAAGATTCCTCAAATTGTTGATTTTTGATGTTATAAACTCTGTAAGATTTGGAGTTAGAGGAATATCCAACAAAGATAGCATCATCCGACTTTTCAGCAAATTTTGCCAAATTGTCTTTTGTGTTAAGTATGGTACACCTGCAGCCAAAGGACCTTAGAAAGCCAATGAATGGTGGCCTCTTGTTCCATATCTCATAAGGGTTTTTTTCCATGTCGCTTAACTACAAGAACCTTATTCTGCACATAGCATGCAATGCTGACTGCCTCTGCCCAGAATGTTAGAGGCAGCTTTGAATCAGCTAACATGGTCCGAGCAGCCTTAATAAGTCATGTTCCTCCTCTCAGCAACACCATTTTGTTGAGGAGTTCTAGGAGCACTATATTGTCTGGCAGCCCCTTTTGAGTTACAGAATGAGTCAAGAACTTGGTTCTTAAACTCAGTCCCTTGATCACTTTGAATTATTTTAACTTTGTGATCAATTTGATTTTCTATTTTAAGAATAAAAGATTTTAAAGTTTAAGCAGTTTCATCTTTAGTTCTTAAAAAGAATACCCATGTAAATCTTGTAAAATCGTCAACAATCACAAGGCAATATGATTTCCTTCCAATGCTCATTATACTTGTGGGACCAAATAGATCCATGTGCAATAGGTGTAATGGAGTGGTGATAGAGTTAACAACTTTGGATTTATGAGATGTCCTGTGTTTCTTCCCTTTCAGGCAAGCAACACAGTTATCCTTGCAGAAAAATTCCTTTCTCTGGCCTCACCTCCAAACTAGACAGGACCTCCATCAAAATGTTGGAATTCTTGAAGGAGAGATTTGTTCCCTGTCATGTGCCTGGAGCATCCACTATCCATAATCCATGCATTGTTAATCTTGTCATATGGATGTCCCTGCACATAAGATGAGATGAGTAGTTTTGATTGGAAACCCAAGCCTTGTTGGTTTTGGGTTCTTCCAATGATAGTGACATAACTGAACTGAAATTTATGCATGGGGGTTCAATAGATGTCTTTGAAGAAGAGGTTTGGGCTCCAACATCTTCCTTGATCTTCCATTCCATCCCATGGTTGATCATAGAGGATGAGCTTGTTGAAGCTTTTGCAGCTTGGCATTCTTCCGAAGCTTCTTTCTTTTCGGAAGAAGCCTTCACCACCTTTTCTTCCGAAGTAGTCTTCTTCTGGGATGGTTTCAAGGGGACTTTTTTTGTTCTTTTGAGTCTTGCAGCTTTAACTTCCGAAGCCATTTTCCCTTCTAAAGAAGAACTTTCTTTCGAAAGCAACCTTGCTTCGGAAACAAGCTTTCCCTTTTTCATCACTTGAACCATTTGATAAGGTCCAAATGAGAAACCTTTCCTGACTTCTTCTCCTTTAACATTATTTGCATAATATGTGCTAGCAGGGTTGTAGTAACAATCTTTGGTGATGTGGTTTTTGTAGAACACACATTATGTATGCAATGTTAATCTTCTGGGAACTTAAGGATTGTTGTTTCTTGTTCTCTTTTCCTTTATTAGCAACCTTTCCCTTTAGCTTCTGATCCTTTGGTAGGACAGGAGAGATGGTACTACACCCCTTTCCTGAATCAGAGTTACTTACCACCTGGAATCCAGCTGAAATGAATACACCCTTTTGCTTTGGGTCTATCTTCAACTTTGACTCAGCCATTTTCTTGGCAGTTTTTTTGGCTGCCTTAGCTCTGCTTCTTCTGGCTTTGGTGGTCAAGGGTTGATCATAACCGGTAGGAGTGGGTAAAATTACCTGGTTCTTCCCTGTGACGGTCTCCATGGTTGCATCAATCTTTGACTTATAAGAAGGTGGGTCAGCAGATGGAATCTCTTGCTCTTCAGTATCACATCTTGGTTGTCTTATAGACTCATAAGAATGTGGTGGAGCAATTTCATTGGTTCCCAACCCAGCTTTGTTTTGGTAACAAAGTTTTGAGTAAGAGGATGATGCTAGAATGGCTTGGAAGTTTTGCTGAGAAATAGCATGCTTCCTGGCTTGAGCCTAAATAGCATGCCTCCTGGCTTGATCCTCAGCTGTGACAAACTGGGCATGAGCCTTAGACAATTTGGATATTAAATCCTTGATTTGAGTCTTATAGTTTGTGTGTTCTGTTTTAATAAGAACACAGTTTTCTCTAACTCCTCAATTTTTCTTTGATAGTCAGATTCAGCCCTTTTAAAATCAGGTTTTAAAACATTTAAAGACTCAATATCGGATTTAATCTCCATATTGTAGTCCTGATATAACTTAATCTTAGCAATACAAGTAAGAGTACAGAGATGTTCATATACCTTATTGTCATCTGTTCCAGCCATGATTGAGCAGGAGTCACATCCTGTACCATAAAGCTCCAGTCAACTTCTTGAGCCATAGCAGCTGTCTCAGTTGACTTTCCAGTAGCCTTTGGTGTAGAGGGATGTGTGGAGGACCTGTGGGGTTCCCGGATTTGACTTGTGAGCCTTGCATTCCATTATAAAGTGACCAAGTTGGTTACAGTTGTAACATTTGGCCTTGGTCTTGTCAAAGCCAAATTTGTTGTTGGTTGGGTTCTAGGGAAATTGCCTTCTAGTTCTCTTGAAGACCTTCTTTGCTCTATAGGTTAACAGAGCCATTTATTGGACTATGTCCACATATTTCACATCATTTGGACTGAAACACTCTAGATCATCAAAGCAATACTGATAGTCACTAGAGTGCCTATTTCCTTAGACAAATGCACAAATGTCCTGAAAAGAACTTTGTTAAGCCTGTTGAGACCTTGGAGTCTTAGGGAATGTAATGTATGGCCCAGAAGAACAGGATGGCTGCTGGGTGTATGTCAGGTACTGTTGAGGTTGGGGGTCTTGAGCCTTCAGCAACCATTAAAGTGTTGCTAGTAGGAAGACTCAAGGAGAAGTTGTATGAAACTAGAATGAGGAAGTGGAATCCCCAAATTTCTAAATTGCCTGCTTGACTGATGGCCTCTCTTTCTCTCCATCTCTAAACGGTATCCATCAAGGATGCCATAAAGTTTAGTCATGGTGAGGGTGTTCAGATTTTCTGTCCTCTTGATAGAGACACAGTAGAACGTCCACTCATTAGGGAGTGTACTCATGACTTTTTTTGTGAGATCTCTTAGTTCAAGGGCAATTCCCACAGACTGAAGGGAGGAAATAAGATCCATGTACCTGAAGTATTGCTGGCTGAGGGTCTCTCCAGCAATATAAGTAAAGTTCTCGAACTGTTGCTTCAGGGAGTCCTTCTTGGAGTCATTGGAGCTGGAGTACATATGAGCAAGTGCATCAAACAGTTATTTGGCTGACTTGCAATGCTCAAACCCCACCATGATGGGGTTGGGTATTGCAGTCATTAGAACAGTCATGGCATTGCTGTTAATGTCCAGCTTCTTCCGGTCCTCATCAGAGTAGTCTTCAATGGCTTTCTCTATCATGACACCGTTTCCACCTGGTGCTGCCACCTTTGGTTTGTACAGACCATTGACAATAGATTGCCACATTTTGCTGTCTTGATACCTAATGAAGCCTTCCATGCGTCTGCTCCAAGATCTGAAGTTTAAAGGGGTGATGATGGGTGCTTTAGTCATCGTCCCCATCTCTACTTCAGTCTTGTTGAGGGCCATTTTGAGTGTGGTGTAAGAAGGAGTGAAAAATAGGTTGATTTGGATGGTAAGATCTCACAATCAAGAGCCTAAAAATCTCTAATACCAATTACAGGATCGGTTTTGTCACTTAAACACTTAGTTTTCTCTCAATACTCACTTGTAATACACTCGGATCAGATGAAGTAGAATCTCTTCTAAGAGTTGATAATAATATATTAAGTAGCAAAGAACACAAAGAAATAATTTTCAAGATACTTGTATATATTACTTCTCAACTCAAAGTATTACAAGACTCTTACAAGCATAAAACAAGAGTTACAATAAGAAACTATATATACTAGATCCTACAGCCGGATATACTTTGATACTAGCTGGAAACCTACGACTAAAGCATATACTACAATGCTAAAGTTAAGGTATCCTAGATTAAGTATTATCTAAGATATGGTAGTCATGACATGTCCATGACTTACCTTTTGTCACCAACTAAAGTTTGCAACTATACTAACTGATAAAGGTGAACAGTGGAATAAAGTATGGTCAACTATATGGCTTTTGACATACTTATGTCCACTGGTTCATAGTAGTGTCTTTCGAAGGTTAGTTGGCTTCAGAAGAACAAGTTCTTCAGAAGCCACTTATACTTCAGAAGAGGCTACTTCTTCCGAGGCTTGAGAACTTCTTCATGTCTTCATACTTCGGAAGTTGACTTCTTATCTTTTCTTCTAAGTCTTAAACTTCGGAAGTGTATACTTTGTCTTCGAAAGTTGGAGTTTTCCTTCGGAAGATGATCTTGCACTTTCTCTTCGGAAGAACTCCATTTCCTTCGGAAGTTTGACACTTAGCTTTGGAAGTCCTTTACTAGTTGCACCCAGAAATAGTCTAAGTGATTTGATTTTGGTTGCACCAGTCTTTCTAGATCCAACAGTATGTCTTCCAGTGAAGTTGGAAGATACCCTCTTCAGAATCTTAAAGATGGTCGGCCTCATGTGAGGGATAGGAAGGGTAGCTGCACAGACAAGCTTATCCTAATCCAGCTCACAGTTGATTATATGCTGAATAAACCTGAGATACATATAGAATGTCTCCCTTTGAAGGTTTCCTCTGAGGTTATTCAGCACAAACCTTGAATAGTTGAACCAGAGGCTCTTTACCAACCCATGAATTAGGCATCCTAAATCATAAGGAATTTGATCCCAACCCCCGGACTTGTTTGATAGACAGTGAAGAACTATGTGAAGCAGGAACTTCCAGTTGTAGGAGAAGTTGAAATTGTAGACAGTGAACCTGCTCATATCTCCACCATATCCCATTTGGGTATATGTGTCTTCCAAATCCGATTTTGGGAATTCAGTAGGAGAACCTTCATCATGAAGCTCTAACTACTCCCTGGTGGTCTGTTTAGAGATAACCAACTCTTGGCCACAAATCCTTGATCTGATAACCCTAACTCCATTCAGGGTATCAATCTGACCATTTGCCTAAAATTCAGCCATATGGTTGGAATACACATTGGGATTAACAGTAAGGGTTATGTAGTAGGTGGACTAGGTTAGAAACTGGATAATATCTGAGAAGTCAGCATCCTTTAAAGAGTCAAGGAGTGCGACTTGATTGTGTTGGGGTTTAGTGCCATTGTTAAGAAATTTTAGAGAAACTGAGGTGAATTTGGAGTAAAAGTGAAGACGAAGGAAACTTAGGGCTTTAAAATTGGTAAAAAGATTAAAAGGATAGGTCAGAAGTATTTAAATTGGTGAAATGGTGGATGGATAAGGTGAAGTGACAGTTTGGGGTAAGATGTGACATGGGCGATAAGGATAAACCATTTAAAATATTCCGACATTATTAATAAAATCTTTACCTTTTTACAGAGTGTGGCCCAAAAGATTTCCATTACACAGTAAAGCTTTCTTCCGAGAATAATAACTTTTCTGAGAGTAATTTCTTCCGAAGCCAAACTTACTTCCGAAGGTAAATCTCATCACAAGAGAAATTTACTTTCGAGAGTAAGAAGGTCTTTCGAGTGAAAAAGTTTTCAAGCTTAGGAAGTAAATTTGATATGAAATCAAATGTTCTTCCGAGGCTAAAAACTCTTCAGAAGATAAAACTAACTTGGAGGAATCTTCCTTCGGAAGATAAATATATCATCTTCCGAGGGATAGTTTCCGTTCGGAAGAGCCCATACTTAGTAAAATTTTGAAGAAATACCTTTTGTAATAGGGCTTAGATTGGATTGACAAAGACAAGACATATTTTGAAAAGGTTTTCATAGAAAATTAACTAATCAATGTTTATCATCCCAATAGCTGTAATTGGATACTTAATCTTTCTTCATCAAATGCTTTGGTGAAAAAATCAGCATATTGTTCGAGTCACCTTTGACTAGTTCGATCAGGTTTTTCTCATGAATATCTCTAATGAAATGATACCTGATATCAATGTGTTTTATCTTGGAGTGCTTGACAGTATTTTCTGTAATAGAAATAGCACTCTTGTTGTTAATGTGGATAGGAGTCTCCATGAAATTGAAGCCATAGTCTAACATCTGGGTTTGAGTCCACAACAGTTGAGCACAACAACTAGCAGCATCGATGTATTCAACTTCAGCACTTGATGTTGAAACGCAGGATTGCTTCTTGCATTGCCATGAGATGATCGTTCCACCAAGAAATTGACATCCTCCTGGTGTTGATTTCTTGTTGATATTGCAGTCACCATAGTCACTACCAGTGTAGCCATATAGATTGATGTTTTAGTTCCTTGGATAGCAGAGACCTAGTTTTTGTGCTCCTTTAAGGTATCTAAGAATTCTCTTGGTAGCAACTAGGTGAGACACCTTTGGAGCAGTCTGATATCGAGCACAGATGCAAGTTGCAAACATGATATCAAGTCTACTGGCTATGAGATACATCAAAGATCCAATGGTTTCTCTATACTGATGTTGATCAAAATCCTCCTCCTCAGAGTCAGGACAAAGATTGTGATTTCTGGGTATAGGAGTCTTTGCTGGCTTACAATCCTTCATATCAAATCTTTCTAAAATGTCATTGACATATTTAGATTGATTGATAAAGAACCCTTCTTTCATTTGCTTCACTTGAATTCCAAGGAAAATGTCTATTTTTCCCATGGAACTCATATCAAACTTCTTCTTCATTATGCTCTCAAAGTCTTTACACATTTGGTCATTTGTGGAACCAAATATGATGTCATCAACATAGACTTGTACAAGCAAAATGTCTTTCCCGGACTTCCTTATGAATAAAGTCTTATCAATGGTACCTCTAGTGTAATCATTCTTCAGAAGTAACTGAGACAAGGTCTCAACCACAGCCTAGGTGCTTGGTGCAGACCATAAAGAGCTTTATCCAATTTGCACACATAGTTGGGGTGTTGTGGGTCTTCAAATCCTGGAGGTTGGCACATATAGACTTCTCTGTCTATATCCCCGTATAGAAATGCACACTTGACATCAAGTTGGTAGACAGTGAAATTCTTGGATTCAACATAAGCAAGAAAGATTCTCATTGCCTCAAGTATTACAATGGGTGCAAAGACCAATGTAATCAATTCCCTCCTCTTGAGTGTGTTCTTGAACTACCAGTCTTACCTTGTTCTTGATAATCAAGCATCTATCATCTCTCTTGTTTCTAAATACCCACTTTGTGCTAATGGGTACTTGACCGGATGGTAGTGGACATAGGATCCAAACCTTTTGTCTCTTGAATTAAAGCAACTCCTCTTGTATTGACTCAATCCAACTACTATCTTTCAAGGCTTCCTCTACCTTCTTTGGTTCCATCTGAGAAAGGAAGCATGAATACAAGCAGATATTCCCATTATGAGTTTGTCCCCTTGTTCTCACACCTTTAGAAACATCTCCAATGATGTTCTGAGCTGGGTGAGTGTTGTGAATCTTGAGCCTAGGGATCACATCCAGTTGCATGGATAGATCCAAATTGGAGAACAACTGCTCAAGATTTTAAACATTTGGTCCAGTTGATGTTTCACACTCATTCAATAAGGACTGACTAAATGAAGGAGAGACATCATCAGTAGCATTTGGCTGTAAAGCAGCATTAACAGTTGCATGTTCCTCCAGATTGTTGCTTCCATCAGCTTGCTGTGGTGTAGTGTTTGAGTTGTCACTTGATGAGTTTTGAGGCTCACTTTGTTGACAACTAGTTAAAGCTCCACTGGTTCCTGAGATAGTCATGCTTTCAGGTAGAGATGTTCAAAAAAACCGGTTCGGGAACCGGTTCGGCCAAAAAAACCGGAACCGGTTTGAGGCCCAAACCGGTTTCAAACCGGCCCCGAACCGCCGGTTCTTAAGCGGTTCCCCTATCCAAACTACAATCCGGTTACAACCCGGTTCCAAACCGGTTTCCAAACCGCTTTCCAAACCGGTATTTCAAACCGGTTTTGAACCGGTTTTCACTAGTATATATATGTATGTTTATAAATATTAATAAATAGTGTATATATATATGTTTATAAATGTTTTAAATTGTTTAAATGTTTAAATTGTTTAAATGTTAAAATTGTTTAAATGTTTTAAATGTTTACAAATGTTATAAGTTGTTTAAATAATATATATTGTTTTATATATGTTATAAAATGTTATAAATTGTTTAAATTATATAATTTTTTTTAAATTATATAGATTATATAAAATGTTATAAATTGTTATAAATTGTTTAAATTATATAAATGTTATAAATGTTATAAATGTTTATGTTTTAATTAAAAGTTTAAAATTTTATTTGAATATAACAAAAATCCAATTTTTTAAAAAAAAAAACCGGTTTGGGCCCGAACCGGTTCCAAACCGACCCAAACCGGTTTGATAGGTTTCGGTTTTTATGGATTGAAACCGGTTTGAACCCGAACCGGTTTGGGGCCAAACCGGTTTTGACCGAGTTTGACCAAACCGGTTTCGGTATGGGACCCGAACCAGTTTGGGCCCCCAAACCGGTTTATACACCTCTACTTTCAGGTCTTTCATTTGTAGGAGCTTGATTTTCTGCAACTCTTGGAGAACTTGAAAGAGATCTTGGTAACTCAAACAGTTGATCATCATCATAATTACTTTGAGTACATGTTCTAGCTGAAACATTCTCACAAGAAGATTTACAATAGTTTGGAAACAATTCTAAATCAAAGATATGGTCAGGTCCATTCCCCTTAACACAAGGAGTGTGCTCATTTACAACAATATTGGAAGATTTCTCAAATTGTTGATTCCTCAAATTGTTGATTCTTAATGTTGTAAACTCTATAGGCAAAAGAGTTGGAGGAATATCC
Organism: Flaveria ramosissima; assembly: GCA_025215565.1. Lineage (NCBI taxonomy): Eukaryota > Viridiplantae > Streptophyta > Magnoliopsida > Asterales > Asteraceae > Flaveria > Flaveria ramosissima. Next base: position 68,216,595 of record CM046039.1, read on the forward strand.
AACAAAATAACATCATCTGACTTTTCAATAAATTTTGCCAAATTGTCCTTTGTGTTAAGTATGGTACACGTGCTACCAAAGGACCTAAGAAATCCAATGAACGGTGGTCTCTTGTTCCTTAGCTCATAAGGGGTTTTTCCATGTGGCTTAACTAGAAGAACTCTATTTTGTATATAGCATGCAGTGCTGACTACCTCTACCCAGAATGTTAGAGGCAACTATGAATCAGCTAACATAGTCCTAGCAGCCTCAATAAGTGTCCTATTTCTCCTCTCAGCAACACCGTTTTGTTGAGGAGTTCTAGAAGCACTATATTGTCTGAAAAGCCCTTTTGAGTTACAGAATGAGTCAAGAACTTGATTCTTAAACTCAGTCCCTTGGTCTAATAATTTTAACCTTATGATCAATTTGATTTGCTATTTTAAAAATAAAAGATTCTAAAGTTTTATTAGTTTCATCTTTAGTTCTTAAAAAGAATACCCATGTGCATCTAGTAAAATCATCAACAATCATAAGGCAATATGATTTTCTTTCAATACTCATTATACCTGTGGGACCAAATAGATCCATTTGCAATAAGTGTAATAGAGGGGTGATAGAGTTAACATCTTTGGATTTATGAGAAACTCTGTTTTGTTTACCTTTCAAACATGCAACACAATTATCTTTACAGAAAAAGTCTTTTTTAGGCACACCATGTACCAAGTTATTTTTAACTAACTTATTCATGGTTTTAAAATTAACATGACACATTCGTTTATGCCACAAAGTTGACGCATCACCATTAGCTTTGGAAAGAAAGCATGATACTTTACCTAGTGGGGAAGCATTGTTCATATCAAACTTTTACATATCCCCTTTCCTAGTAGATCTAAGAAGCACCTATTCCTAAGGAATCGTTATCCCGGGTTTGAGGATAACGCACTCGTTTTCTGTGAAAATCATTTGATGCTTTTGATCACAGAAATGAGAAACACTTAAAAGATTGTGTTCAAGCTATTTGACAAAGTTTACTTTGTCAACCTTTAACTTACCATTGGATACACTACCTCTACCAGAAATGTATCCTCCGGTTTTACCTCCAAATTAAACAGGTCCTTCATCAAAATGTTGAAATTGTTAAAGAAGAGATATGTTCACTGTCATGTGCCTGGAGCATTCATTGTCTACAATCCACACATTTTCATTTTTATCATGTGGATGTCCCTACACATAAGGTGAAAATTTAGTTACTATTGAAAACCCAAGCCTTGTCGGTCTTGGGCTTTTCCAATGTGGATGACATAATTGAACCTAAGTGTATGCGTGGAGGTTCAATAGATGTTTGTGAAGAAGAGGTTTGGACTGCAGCATCTTGTTTGATCTTTCATTCCATCCTTTGGTTGATCAGTGTAGATGAGCTCGAAGAAGCTTGACCAGCATGACATACTTTCGAGGCTTCTTTCTTCTCGGAAGAAGCTTTCACCAACTTTTCTTCTGAAGCAGTCTTCTTCTCTGAAGGTTTCAAAGGAATCCTTTTGTTCTTTTGTTTTTCTTTTGGCTTGTCTTCCGAAGCTATTTTCCTTTCGGAAGAATGAGTTATTCCGAAAGCAACTTTGCTTTGGAAACAAGCTTTCATTTCCTTAACACTTGAACCATGTGATAATGTCCAAATGTGAAGCCTTCTTTGATTCCTTCTTTCTTAACATTATTTATATAATGCGTGCCAGCTGGATTGTAGTAAGAATCTTTGTCAAGTGGTTGTGTAGACGACATATTATGCATTCAATGTTAACTTTCATGGGATGTGAAGACTGTTGCTTCTTGCACTTCTTATCATTATCAACAGTCTTTCCCTTCAACATCTGATCCTTTAACAGGATCGAAGTGATGGCGCTACACTCTTTTCCTGAATCAGAGTTTCCAACCACTTGGAATCCGGCTGAACTGACACACATTTTTGCTTTGTTTTTATCTTCAGCCTAGACTCAACCATTTTCTTAGCAGTTTTTCTAGCTGCCTTAGCTTTGTTTCTTCTGGCTTTAGTGGTTAGGGGTTGATCATCGCTGGTGGGAATAGTTTTTTTAACCTGGTCCATCCCTGTGATGGTCTCCATAGTTACATCATTCTCTTTCTCATGAGGTGGTGGGTCAACAGTTGGAACCTCTTGCTCTTTAGTCTCACATCTTGGTTGTCTTATAGACTCATAAGATTGTGGTGGAGCTATTTTATTTCCCAACCCACCTATGTTTTGATAACAGACCTTTGAGTGGGAGGATGATGTAATAATAGTTTGGAAGTTTTGCTCTTCAATAGCATACATCCTGGCTTTAGCCTCAGCTATTACTAGCTGGGCTTGAGCCTCAATCAATTTGGAAATTAAATCTTTTATTTAAGCCCTATAATTGGAGTGTTCATGTTTTAAAAAGGATACAATTTTCTCTAGTTCTTTAATTTTTATTCTATAGTCAGATTCTGCCATATCAAAATCAGATTTGAGGATGTTTAAAGACTCGATATCAGATTTGATTTCCATATTGTAGTCCTGATACAGTTTGACTTTAGCAATACAAGCTGGAGTACAAATGTGTTCAAATACCTTGTTGTAATCAGTTCCACCCATAAGTGTTTGAGCTGGAGTCATATCATGTACCATGAAGCTCCAGTCAACCTCTTGAGCAATAGCAGTTGTGTGTGTGTTCAATTGACTTTCCAGTAGCTTTTGGTGTAGTAGGATGTGTGGAGGCTTGAGTGGCTCCCGGATTGGATTTGGGAGCTTTGTATTCCCTGGAAAAGTGCCCTAGTTGGTTACAGTTGTAACACTTGGCATTGGTTTTGTCAAACCCGAATTTGCTATTAGTTGGTTTTGGGGAAATTGCCTTCTAGTTCTCTTAAAGAACTTCTTTGCTCTGTAAGTCAGCAAAGCCATTAGTTGGAAAATGTCCATGTATTCAACATCATCTAGACCAAATCATTCTAGATCATCAAAGCAAAATTGAAATCACTAAGATGCCCATTCCTTAAGACAAAGGCACAGTAATCCTGGAAGGGACTTGACTGAGCCTGTTGAGACCTTGGTGTCTTGAGAAATGTAATGTAAGGCCCAGAAGAACATGATGGCTGTTGGAAGTAAGTCAGGTACTGTTGAGGCTGGGGAGTCTTGAGCCTTCAACAACCTTTAAAGCGTTGGTTGTAGGAAGGCTGGAGAGTCTGCTCATCTGGGGGCCTCTTTGAGTCTCCTTCTCTACACGATATCCATCAAGGATGCCATATAGTTAAGTCATGGTAAGAGTGTTCAAGTTCTCTGTCCACTTGATAGAGACACAGTAGAAAGTCTACTCATTTGGAAGTGCACTCATGAATTTCCTTGAGATATATCTTTTTTCAAAAGTCACTCCTACAGACTGAAATGATAAGATAAGATCCATGTACCTAAAGTATTACTAGCTGAGGGTCTCTCTAGCAATGTAAGTGAAGTTTTCAAATTGTTGCTTTAGGGAATCTTTCTTTGACTCGTTTGAACCAGAGTACATTAATGACAAAGCATTAAAGAGTTCTTTGGCTGACTGTCAATGCTCAAAGCCTACTATGATGGAGTTTGGTATGGGTGTAAGCAACACAGTCATGGCTTTGCTATCAATGTTCATTTCTTGAAGTATTCATCTAAGTAGTCTTTAACAGCTTTTTCTATCAGGGCACCATTTCCAGCCGGTGCTGCCACCTTTGGCTTGTAAGGACCACGGGTGATAGATCTCCATATTTTGCTGTCTTGATACCTAATGAATCCTTCAATACGCTTGCACCAAGATCTGAAGTTGTCAGGAGTGATGCTAGGGGCTTTAGTCATTGTTCCCATTTCAGATTTAGATGTCTTTTGGTTAAGGGCCATTTTGAGTGAGGTAAGTGTATGAGTGATGAAACAGGTTGATTTGGATGGTAAGATCTCACAATCAAGAGTTTAAAATGCTCTGATACCAATTGCAGGATCAAATATTATCACTCAACACAAGTGTTATCTCTCAAACTCACAAGGTCACACTCGAATTGATGAAGCAGAGTCTCTTAAGAGTTGATAATAATATAATAAGTAAACAACCACAAGAGATAGTTTTCAAGATAGTTGTATATATTACTTCTCAACTCAAAGTTTACAAGACTCTTACAAGCATACTAACTGAGTTTACAATGAGAACTATATATACTACTATCTACAGCCGGTTATACAAAAGACTATCAGCTGGAAATTATTACTAAACAAATACTACATTGCTAGTAGTAAGGTATCTAAGATAAAATACTATCCTAGATTAGGTAGTCATGACAAGTCCATGACTTACCTTTTGTCACCAACTAAAGTTGGTAACTGTACTAACTGATAAGGAATGAACAGTGGAATAAAATATGGTCAACTACATGGGCGTGGGAAAGCGTCATGCAGTATCTCAGAGGTTGTAGCGGCTTGTCAGAAGGGTCATACTTATATCCACTGGTTCATAGTAGGTTCTTCCGAAGCCACTTATACTTCGGAAGAGACTACTTCTTCCGAGGCTTGTGCTGATCTTCAAGACTTTATAGTTCGAAAGTTATTGTCTTGAATTCTTCTAAGTGTTGATCTTCGGAAGAGGGATGACTTTGTCTTCGGAAGACATGATTCCTCTTCGGAAGACATGATTATTTTTTGGAAGTTTTATCTTTAATCTTCGGAAATGCAATTTTTGCCTTCGGTTGTCTTTCACAGTTGCACCAAAATTGATCTAAATGTTTGCTTTGGTTACACCAGCCTTATATGATCCAACATGATCACCTGAAGATATCAGCTTTCAAATGTTGTGGACTCATCAAAACGTTCAAAGTCTTGTATTTCTTATCTTTTACAAAACAAATAATGAAAGGATGAAGATTAGAAGGCGGCTTGTGGTAATTTGCAATGACATCCAAAAAGAACGGTGGTGCGGACAGATAATCAGCCATAGAGAACACAATTCAATGTTTAATACGTTTCTTTTTAACATATAGTATAATATAATAAGCAATCGTAATATTGTGGTGGTAAAACTATACAACACATATTCACAAATTTGTTTTTTCTTTATTAATTGTACTTATCTTTGTTAGATCATTCTTCTAATTCATCCTTAAATGTGCTATAAACATATGAAAAACTTAGATAAAACTAGTTATTGTAGAACAAACAAAGAAAATTAAAACTGTAAATATTACAATTGGCAATAAATAAGCGGCTTTACAATTTAAGAAGTTCACCTCAAAATTCTTTGTCGGGTTTTCTCAAGAAATTTAAAGAAACCTAAATAATATAATGGAGCATCTCTATTATACAATTCTATTATATCTTCAGACAAGTTCAATAACTCCTAACACAAAAATGTTCTTAGAGCATATTTTTGTATATATCAATAGTTTGGTTGATGTATTTTATTTAGCTTGTTAATAGACTTTTGTATAGTTGTATATAGTTTTGATTTCAGTTAAATATTATATGCAATGTTTTCAGAACCGGATCGGACGTCGAACCGGACGCCTTACTGGTTTGGTGGTCGGACCGGATTGAAGAACCGGATGAAATCATAATTATATATAGTATATTATATATATAGTATATATGTAATAAATATAAGTATATGATTTATATATGTATTTTATAGTTATATATAAAACTTAACTATATTTGTATATTCAACACACTAATTTATGGTTCAACACATAGTCACATAGTTCGCGGTACGCTCCGGTACTAGAACGTGAAACGGGATCGCAATTCGCTAGGTCCTTAAAATTCGGTACGAAAGGGGGTAGGCTCATTTTGAACATTCCATACGACGTACCATATAATGTAGTACGATGTACCTTGGTGCTATTTTTCTACATTAAATTCATAAGTAACTTCAAGTATCCTGTTAAACTTAAGCCCGATTAATACTAACTAAGTAATTAAATTCATTACCCAACTTAATAAACTTAAAGGGCCCATTCTAAAAAAACAATTCTGGGCTTGGGCTCACAACTTAAAATACACATTGCGCAAAAATTAGGTTTTATTCTCACATCACGAGAGCAGCTCCCAAAGTTCAATATTAGGTCATCCTCAACACTTTGGAGCAGCAGGTAATAAGAAACATCGAAAGGTTGCAGGTACGAAAAGTGAAGATCGAAGGCTTTCAGTTCTCAAATTGAGGTTGGGACGATTTAAGAACCGAATAGAAAGTGAAAATCGATCACTTCGTCTCAATCTTTGTTCTTTATCTCTTTCACCTCTGGTCCAGAACCCATTCTATGATTTGACTCAGTTCTTCATCTTTTTCGTTTCGGGAATGCCAATTACATGGTCGGAATCGCCAAAAACCGGTCCGAACCGGTCCGGTTTCCCGGTCCGACCACTGGTTCGGGACGAACCGGCCGGTTCGGGACGAACCGGCCGGTTCGACCACCTAAAATCGAATCATAGCGAACCGGATCGGCTAGGGGCCCGATCCCCGGTCGAACCGGTCGAACCGGCCGGTCCGATCCGGTCGCGAAAACATTGATTATATGTATTTGAGTTTTGTTGTGCTTAGGTGCAATGAGTCAATTCCGCCTAAAGCGAAACTAGCTAACTTTGCCTTAAGCAAAACTAGCTACTTTCATATATGTTATTATAAACGAAATTGCTAGTGAATTTTGAGTCCTATTTATAGGTGGAGGTTTGGTTGTCTTGTGTGGTTGAACTTGAATGGGTGTAACACTTTCTAGACTACTATTGACTTTTTCATCCGGTGCAAGAATTTTTTCGCTTGATCCCGACAAAACTCTTAACACTGCAAAAATTCAACATATCCAATCCAAATCACCTTCTAAGCAACACAATTTATACAAATCATGATTTCTTACATGTAAATCTCAAATCCTATTATAAACATGAATATGTGCCTGTTCATAACTGATATCAATTGTGGACCCGAAAATCTCTTATTTTGATATAAACTCTGTGGATTCGTGAAAATTAATAAACCTAAAAGATGAAGCATCACACACAAATTACAAATAGTGTAAAGAAACTTCAATGTCAAATCTTGGTGTGCGCGCTTTCTTGTAACCCAAGATAGTATTGCCTTCCGCCCCGATGATGGCGCCCCTAACACGCTGCAACTTCTCCACCATGTCTAATTGGTTCTAGTCGATCATACAGGTATCTGACCACCTTGGCCACTAGCTTCCAGAGCCTTCTCTAATCATTGGTCACCACAGGAAATCAAAGATACAAATCCCAGTCGTCAATAGGTCTTAGGATGTGTACGTTTACATGGTGGCATGTTATATATATAAACATTTAATTAGTTGTACAAGAATATAAATTAATAAAAGGATACAAATAATTATTTATGAACTTATTATTATAAAATATTTATTTCAAAAATTAATTAATTTTTACAAAGTTATTCAAATTTCTATACAAAATAATTATTTTCAAGTACCTTTATTTACAAAATTTACAAATTTTACCAAAATTATTTAAATTTCTTTCAATATTTATATGTTTTGTGAAAACTATTTAAATTTCTTTACAAATTAATAATTTCAAAGTATTTATCTAAAAGGTTTATCGAAGAAATTTTCAAAATTTTTGGAAGGATATACCCCGTGTAAAATCAGTAGACCCGTATTCCATACATATACCAAAAACGAATACTTTATCTCGTAACAATTCAAACAATTATTGATTGTGCGGTAGCATTAGCTTGATCTTGATTCTATCAAAGTCTTCTTCTAATGATATTTTTTGGGTATTTAAAAAGATATTGATAAAAAGAACAAATCTATTTAGGTCTTAAAAATAACTTTAACATAACCCTTTAGTACCGTTTAGTACTGTGTTGGCTTCACTGAGTTGGTTGTGTGTTGACAATAAGTTATGGTCTCTATAAGTTACCATGAACTTATCTTTACGCGGGTTAAATTAGTATCATTCAGGTATATAAGATCTCAAGAATAAAATATAAAAGTAACTACATGGACAAGAAAAAAAACACTGAATATGATCTTGAGAAGATTTAAATGGATGTTTGGGAATTAATCTCTAATAGAGGCGCTTGTAATTGTATTTTTAAATGTTAGCATAAAAGAGTTAATCGGTGGCGGCCACAAATGCTTTAAGGCTCCCCAGTAGTCTTTAAAAATCTAGCCTTACAATATTTGATGATATTTTCAGGTAAATTCCACCTGCATAGTAGTTAAAAAGGTTTAGAAATTCTTGTCCCCATGTGTTCTTGAGAGAAATGATTACGTGTAACGTCCCGGGTTTTATTCATATATAAACCGAGAGTGAATAAAGAAAATAAAAAAGTATAGAGGCTAAAGGTGGGAAATCAAAGATAGGCACTTTAAAGTTCCCTATAAAAGGAAAGCTAGCCACCGTCATGCATGTTCTTGCGTGAAAAAAGGGGTCCTAGAGAGAGAAAGTTGCATTTCTAGAGAGAGTAAGTCAAGGATTGAAGCAAAAGTAATGACTTTTACGTATGAAATGCTAGATCTAAGATAGATTTATGTCATTTGGGTGTTTTAACATTGTTTTAAACGTTACCGTTGACACCTTGATGTATGTTTATGTAGATATCGGTTGGTACCTTTCGGGTTAATGTTTTCATCGAGTTTCTTGTTAAGGTGAGTTCTAGATCCCTATTTTTACGTGTTTTAATGTGTTTCGAGGCTAGTATGCACATTATGAATGATTAGTTAAAGATTAAAAATTTTATAGTATGGAAGTTATCATTTTTAATAATATATAGAAAGTTGATATGATAAAGAGTGTGTTCAATAAACCCTGATGGTATGCACGAAAACATGATAAGTGTATGAGTTAATGTGAGTGCATCATCAACACCCATGTTCACTGAATGGTAAACCACATTTGTACCTAATTTACTAAGTGTACAAATGCCAATGTGTATTGTTAACCTGTATTTGTTTATGCGAATGATATAAGTTATTGTTCTTCGCATTTGTCCTCAAATGGGGCATGTTATTGTTATCACATTAGTATGGCAATCATCTTCCTCAAAAGGTTTTCTAGTGTACAAATGAGGATGAACAAGTAGTTCACAGCATTAGTCATTATTGTTACCCGCAATCTCTTTAGTTGCTGCATTTATTAGAAAGTACCAAATGTAACTAATGCGGATGAATACATATTCCACTCGTATTAACTGATTGGTCAGTCGTATATGTTGGACTGTTGGACTGTTGTCCGCATTTGTTTTCCTTCAGTTCCTTAAGTTGCCAAATGTGGATGAACATATAGATCATCTGCATGAATTAATACTACTACCTTCATTAGTCCAACCCTATTACCGTATTTGTCTGTTGCATTTTTGTTGAAACAGCATGAATGCATTGATTATTTTTGGTATAGTACGATGATAAATGGTAAAGCAATGTAAGAGGTGTAGTGCTGATGTCCTACCCTTATTATAAAGAATCTTATATATGTATTATCTATGGAAAATAAAGGATGACTTGATATGTGTTATATTATAAAGCATAATCTTGGTTAATTAAAATATGAATGACTAATTGTTAGTTTAATAAAGTTATAAGGAAATAAAGAAAATTGTAACTAAATAAAATAAATGGGCTCAATGTACAGAAGTCTTGTAAGCACTGATAAAGGAGTTTGCATCTGTTGCATTCTCACCCGATAAATGTATTATATCTTGTGTATGCTCACCTAATAAAGAATTTTCCTTGTGCATTCTCACCTAATAAAGAAGATTTGTCTAGTGCATTCTTATTTGGTAAAGGAGTTATACCTTGTGTAAACTCACCTGAAAAAAGAGCTAAGCACTCATGTTAAGCTTAAAGATAAAAGTGGAAGAATAAACTTAAAATATTTGACAAAGAAAAGGATAAAGTATGAATACCTTGAAAGTATGAAAGTATGAACGTATAAAAATCAGTGTTGTAAAAATCACTAGGCTCTAGTCGGGCGGTGTGGTACCGACTAGCGAATAGTCGGGAGTAATCGAGATTAATCGGATTGGAAATTTTTATATATAATTTTTAGTTTTACATATAAATACACACAATTTCATATGTAAATTTAATAACAAAAATTTATATTTATATATAAATACACATATTTGGCCGAAATTTTCAATATTTGGCCGGATTTTTTGAAGTTTGCCGGAAAGTAGCTAGAATCTCGCCAGAACCCTAGCGAAATTTCGCCAATATTTTTGGCCGATTAAGACCGCCTAGGTACGATTTTGACCTCCGTTGACCGCCTAGTGATTAATTGACCGATTAGCTAAAAATGACTAGGGGCCGATTTCCGATTAATTGCCGATCAATTTGCGATTAATCTCGATTTTTGCAACACTGATAAAAATGATAATGTTTAAGTATGAATAAAGTATGAATAAATAATGAATGTATCAATGTTGATAAAGTAAAATGCTTCGATAAAGTAAAGTGAAAGTTTTTAAATGGCTAATATGCAAATGAGTTTATTATAGTTTTAAAAACTAAAACTCACTCAATAACACTAACTTTTATATGAATATTAGCTTGACAGGTAAGAAAGATGATGGATTAAAGGATGATAGCTTGCCATGGATGTGAAGTTACCTGGCTGTGCATGAGACTGGCATTTTAATGGATCATAGTTTTTGTTAGATGGATGTAATAGATGTTTGATGCTATGTTAATGAATATTTAAAGTTTAAGAATTATGTGCTTAGGATGTTAAAATCCAACTGTAAGGTTGCTTGGAAACATGACCTTACATTACATCCATTAGCATAACATGTGGCTCGATACACTATGCTCTAGTGTATCTGTTACCTGTTGTAGCACCCATCTAAAGTTCTCTCTCAACTGATAAATGCATGAGCAACATAGAACGACTTGAGAGTTGAGGTCATGCCTACTATCTGAAAATAAAATTCTGTATAGGTTTGTTTTATATGTTGTGTCTAACATCAACATATGCGGGTTTGTTTTATATTAGTGGTTTCATCTACGCGAGGGACGTAAATATATTTATGTTGTTGTAGTGCAGAGAAAAGAACTTTCATTTGAGCTTCATCGATTCTGCTGATTTATAGATCTTCATGCGTGTAAATATTTTGTTCTTAGGCCAAACATGTTGCTGGGGTTTTGTTCCTTTAGTGTCCTAATATGTTATGCGGTTCCATGTTTTGGTCTTTCAGCTGCTTCACCATACTATGTGTATTATTTTCCACCATTATTATCCATCTACCCTTGTCAAACTCGTATTTTCCTTTTATTTCAAACTAACAATTTGTTCTTTTAAGGGTAGTCTTTCTATGTGTGGGTGCACCATCATATACAACACAACGGTCACATTCCCGCCAAATCGGCAAGATATTTTCGTGTTTTCTTGGATTGTTTGGTATGAGAACTCAGTTATTCTATTGATGCATGTATGTCCCTAGATCATGATTTGAAATGTAATAAATCTTGTTTGTCTGACTATGATGTAATATAATTGATTAATGAAATGATATGGATTGTTTGTGATTTGTAATGTCTAATATTTCATTAATGAGTCGATATTGAATTGATTAAATTGGGTTTATGATTGTTTGAATGGTTACACATCAAGTTATATTAATTAAAACATTCAAACTTAACTTAATGAAGTTCTCATGCGAATGGCCCATGCAAATGGACCACACGCATGAATAACTTCATACGATTGACTCAGTCGCATGACTGAACCAGGAGACTGGATCAGTCGTATGATTGACACATAAGATTGGCTCAGTCGCACGACTGAACACTCAGTCGTGCGGATGGATCAACCGCATGGTTCAATCGCACGACTGAACCATACTTATGGTCCAGTCGCACAATTGAACAATACTAACCTATAAATAGACCCAATTCGTGGAAAAACGTAAGCATTGATACCATTACGACTGCAGACGTACCCTAGCCGTCCAGAAGCCTCCCAAATCGTTCTTCAAGTTCACAGAACACATTAGATCGATTCCTAATCGACTTCTAACGTTAGATTCAATTCTTGATTGATTCTTCGTGTGTTCTCACTGATTGGATCGCCAATCAAATAGGATTCCGCACTATTTGATCTGGTTTACACGCTAATCACTAGGTATTTCGTTCAAATACCAGGTCCTAACAAGTGGTATCAGAGCCGGTTACTGCTGGAATGATCTAACAATCATTCTAGCAACCCGAGCTCTTGATTTCTGGATCTATTTCAGATTCTTGACGTTAAATCCACTTCATGTTCTTCGTGTTTTGCTCAGATCTTGTTACATGTGTTGTTTCTATGTTAAAATCGAACTCGAAACCACGTTCCTATGACCCTTGCGAATCTGATGATGTCTATTTTGTTTCGGTTCATGTAAAATTCATCAAATTAGGGTTTTTGGCAGCTTTGGCGGCTGCAGATCTGAAAATCCGCGTGCAGACCCATTCGTGCGACTGGACCATGCTAATGGACCATTCGTGCGACTGGACCATGCTAATGGACCATTCGTGCGACTGGACCATGCTAATGGACCATTCGTGCGACTGGACCATGCTAATGGACCATTCGTGCGACTGGACCATGCTAATGGACCATTCGTGCGACTGGACCATGCTAATGGACCATTCGTGCGACTGGACCATGCTAATGGACCATTCGTGCGACTGGACCATGCTAATGGACCATTCGTACGACTGGAATGCGACTGGAATGCGACTGGACCAGTCTTATGACCAACTGGACCAGTCTTATGACCAGTCATGCTACTGGACCAGTCTTATGACCAGTCATGCTACCGGACCAGTCTTATGACAAGTCATGCTACTGGACCAGTCATATGACCAATCATGCTACTGGACCAGTCTTTTGACCAGTCTCACGAATATATCATTCGTATCATCCATTCACATGAATGTGACATTTGTCCTCCACGTCATACAGATGAACGGTGTTCCAGACCAAAAAAAAAACAAAAAAAAAGTCTAGAACTACCTTTTGCACAGATTTGAGGATGAGCAAAGCATATTCACCCTGAGGTTCTTTTGTCAAATGAGTTCGATGTATACCCCATTATTCGTTGGACTTCCAGAATAGGTGAATGAAGTTGGAACACGAAAGAGAAAAGAGAAGATGTCAGCAGTCGGTGCTGATTTTGTGGGGTAGTCAGGACCATCTGACTATTTATGGGCCAATCAAGTTATATCTATCCGCACAGAAAGGATTCTCATTCTTAGGGGGAATCCATGTATAGAGAGATTGAAGACGCAATCAGAAAGTGATGATATGAGCCGGTTTTCGATGAAGAATCTGAGTGCACGTTGATTTGGTTGAGATTGTCAGCTGTGGATTGGAACCTTCTACCTTTTGCCCAATACACCGTATGAAGACGCCAAGAGAGCACAACGTTTATATATTGGGATATGCTGAATGTGAGGGGGAAATTCTGCAGGTGTTAATGTTAATCAGGTTACCCTGTGTGAAGATTGAAGCAATGGAAAACTGTTCATGTCATTATCTGGAAAAATCAGTCATATGGGAAATCTTGCTGCTATGATGGTGTTTGCAAAGTAAATGAAAGCTATTATGCCTAAATTCATTTTCAAGGATAGTGTGGCAACCTGACGGATCGGCAACGTTGGCTAATATGGTTTTCGTTTGATTCTATTGACAACCAGAGCAAAGATTGACTGAAGATTGTAAGAGGTATTATCTACTATTCGCAAGCAACGTCCAAGGAGGAATTTGTTGGAGCATATATTGTCATATATAGTGTGTCCGTCGCTTGTCGAATAGTCTAGGCTTAATGTAATACACCTGATATGTTGTTAACACATGAAACTAGGTCATTCGTAGGAGCATATGCGAATGAGACTCAGTCGTGCGACTGAGCCTTGCTATTGGGCCAGTCGTGCGACTAAGAGATGCGATTGGGTCATTCGTAAGACTGAACCATAAGTATGGTCCAGTCGTACGATTGAACCATACGCATGGTCCAGTCGTACGATTGAACCATACGCATGGTCCAATCGCACGAATGGGCCCAGTCGCATCTAATATGGGTCGAGGCCTATATATACCAGTTTCAATGTGTAGAGAGATTAAGGGTTTGGGGAGGGAGTCTACCCGGAGCCTAGGGCTGCCGGATGAGAGGAGAGATCATGCTCGATCTCCCCTTGCCAAGAGTCTTGATTCTTATGTTGTAACGAGCTTGTAATCGTTAGGTTTTATCAATGAAACCATTATATTATAGTTCGTGTTATTGATTGTCTCTTGGTTTTTGCTGTTGTTTATCCTTCCGTCAAGAACATGCTCGGATGTTTACCGATCCAGTGACTTCACAATTGGTATCAGAGCTTTGGCTCTTGATTACGTGTGATTCAATCAAGATTGCATAAAAGTTTGTGTTTTTGCACTAAAAACGCAATCTTTGGTGTCAAAAGTGATCTTGGACGTTCCCTGCTCATCAAAGTTTGGTTTCTACGGACTTAGGCGATTAGACATTGCGAAAGTTCGAATTTTTACGGCTGAAACACGTCAAACCTAGAAAATTTCGCAAAACAGCAGCTTCAGTCGCACGAGTGACCCATTCGCACGACTAGACTCCATTCGCATTGCTCATTCGCACGATTGAACCTAGTCGCACCTTCATTCGTCCGATTGAACCGTTCATTCGCACAGCTCATACGCATCAGATTCATTCGCACGACTGAACCAATCGCTCAGTTCAGCCGCACGATTGAACCAGTCGCAGAGTTCATACGCACGACTAGACCATTCGCATCCTTCAGTCGCATTAGTGAAAGTTTGTTTGATTAGACTTAAAGTTATTCGCCATGGAAGATCAGATGTCAGCCTTTACTGCTGGGAAGGACTCTAGGATACAGAACCTGCTGTTGCTTGAGAGTGAGGTGGGTAATCATAATAAACCACCAAAGCTCTTGACGTTAGATGAGTTTCCCCACTGGAAACAACGTTTTGAGATCTACCTCAATGGAGTGGATCCGAATCTGTGGGAAGCCATCGAGATTGGATATAGTACACCGGTGGGAGCTGATGGAGTTAAGCTAACGTTAGGAGGGATGACGGACGCGCAGAAAGTTAAATACAATGCAGAGAAAAGAGTTTATGCATTGATTACACAGTCTATCCCAAAAGACATATTCCACCAGTACTCAGAGAATAAGCAGTCCAAGAAACTTTGGGATGAGCTATAGAAGAGGTACGACGGGAATGTTTCGTTGAAGGCAATCAAGGCCAAGGAGTTAAAGAAGGAATTCGATAACTTCTCATCGATTGGTAACGAGAGTTTAGACGACGTCATCGATAGATTCTACCATTTGATGAGCGAACTGCATACACATGGGGTGGAAACTACCATGGAAGAGAAAGTTAGTAACTTTGCAGACGGATTGCCTGAAAAGTGGGCTTCATTCGTGTCTAATCTGAGACAGAATGGAATGCTTGCAAAGCTGGATATTAATGACTTCATTCTTAAGTTGCGAAAAGCACTTAGGATGAAGTAAAGAGCTCAGAAGTCTTCGTACACTCAAAATCTAGCTTTGTACAACGCCACGCCGCAAGCTAAGACATCTGGAGCACCTCTCCAGACTACATTTGTGTCTAGCTCGTCGGGTCCTTCACATGCTTCTCCTTCAGGATCAGACATGTCAGGGTCCTCTTGTACCCACTATATTGGATCGGAAGCAAGTGCTACTAAACTGAAGACCGAGAACCTCGGTAATGTGACTGTAGAAGTAGCTCGAGAGCATATGGATCTTTTGGAAGCAGTGGTTCATTCATATGATGGACTTGTTGCCGGGAAGATTGGAAACTGCCATCTGGCAGACGAGGACTACGAGCAGGTGGACGAAATGGAGCTTGAGAGGATGGACATAATGTGGGCCTTAGCTAGTGCTGTCCGGAGGGCAAATAAGTTTGTTAAAAAGACCGGACAGAACTTGGTAGCTACTAAGGATACCACATTTGGTTTTGACAAAAGCAAAGTGACCTGCTACAACTGTGGAGAGAAGGGGCACTTCAAAAGAGAATGTGTCAAGCCAAAGAAGACGGGTAACGGGAACCCGTTCTCGTCCTTCACTCGCCAAGACAAGCAAGCTTCTAGTTCTACCTCATCAAGCAAGGATCCAAAAGCCTTGACTGCTCATGATGATGAAGGACAGGATTGGAGCTTTAGGTTTGTCTCACCAGGGGAATCAAACATTGCAAGTGTAGAAGATATTGACGATGATTCCGCAAGTGAAGGTGATCTAGCAGTTGAGATAGCGATGTCACACAGCGAAGAAGCAACTGCAGCCGAGGTCAGTTACAAGCCTAAAGAGGAGACTTCCACATCAGAGACAGAAAAGACAGAATCACCAGAACCAGAGACATCTGATGCTGCGTTGATGGCTAACTCTTCTGAACCAACTCAGGTAAGTACTACTGACCAAATGTTTGATAATCATGCTTGTTCTGATTGTGATACTTTTAGGAATAGCATAGATGAAAAATTTGCTAGGTTATTAGATCATAATGATAACTTAGTAAAAGATTTGCAACTGTGCACTGAGGCTAATAGAGTATTAAAACAAAATGAGCATAGTTATAAAGAAAAGATAGACCTATTGACTAAACAGCTTAGGGAAACCGAAGTAGTTGCCTTTAACCAAGCTAATGACATTAGGTACTATCTAAACTTCCTAGAAGACACTAAGAAGCAAAAGGCAGTTCTAGAAGTAGAAGTAAACTCATTAAAACAGAAACTGCATAGTTAGACTAGTTCTTCACACATAGTTCAACACTTAGTGAGAGAAAGGAATAACGGGGAGGGATTGGGTTACAAAGTGGTTCCACCACCACCTGAGACCTTGATGAACACTAAGACTAGACCAGTAAATAATAACCCCATCAAGAATCACGTGGTGTCTACTCCTCTTGTTAGTGATCCAGATTCTTCATGTTCATCTATTGAATCTGGAAACAAGCAAAAGGAGGCCACTTCAAAGGCAAAGGGTAAATTGCCTTGTGTTAATCTGGAAAAGGAATTTGAAAAAATTAACTTAAAGTCAGGGTCAAACAGAGTCAAATCAGAACCTGAAAAGACTTCTAATGTTAATTTTTCACATGCTTCAAGTCAAAAACTAGTTAACCAAAAGGAAAAGGATGTTACACAGGTTAAAACAGTTTATTTTGTTAAACCAGAGAAAACATCAAAAGAACCAGAGTCAAAACCTAAAGTGATTGATGTTACAAGAGTGTCACACACTTCTCCACTAAGAAAGTTTAATCATAAAGTTGATAGCAGGTCATGCTACAACTGTGGAGAATGTGGACACATTGCTTCTTATTGTCCTTTCTATCAGACACCTAGGAAGAAGATTGAACTTCAGGATTCAAAGCCTAGGTCTTCTAAGAGGAGTTCCTTAACTCCACCTAGAAGAACTAGTGAACCTAAAGTTCAACATGTAAGCTAGTCGACTGTTTATCATAAACAGGCCTTGCACAAATCTGGCTTATGGAAAGAGAAGTCAGCCTGCGTGTCTGATACTGATGACAAGAAGGAACCTGAGCTACCCTCACCCTCTAAGGGTCAATGGGTGGAATTTATGATGTGTGATGCCTCTGGGAAACCCAAGCCAGTAAAGGCTTGGGTTCCTAACCTAAACTAATCCGGTACTTTGTATGTGCAGGGTGTTCGATACAGTGCTGAGACTAACACGTGGATTGTAGACAGCGGAGCATCCAGGCACATGACAGGAAATAGGGCCCTTTTATCAAACGTCAAGCAAATAAAAGGAGGGCATGTTTCCTTTGCTGGAAACAAGGGAGGCTATATCACAGCTCAGGGAGAAGTGGGAAATCAGAAAGTTAAGTTTGATAAGGTGAACTACGTTCAACAACTTCAAAATAACTTACTTTCTGTTTCCCAAATCTGTGATAAAGGATTTAAGGTCATCTTCGACAACAAGAAGTGATACGTGTTGAAGAAAGACTATGTGATCCCAGAGGACCAAGTTCTGATGATTGCTTTAAGATATAAAGACCTTTATGTCTTGGATCTGTCAATAGCTACTACAACGGATCATGAGGTTCAATGCTTTCTATCTAAAGCTACTGAGAAGGATTCCATCTCCTGGCATAGGAGAATGGGACACATTAGTCAAAGGAAGATGAATCACTTGATTCAGAATGATCTGGTGAGAGGAGTTAATGTCAAAAACTTCCAGCTTCCTGACTTTTGTGTAGCTTGCAAGAAAGGCAAACAGACGAAGAAGTCTCATAAGGAAAAGAAAGTTCATTCAATAGAACTTCCTCTTGAACTTTTTCACATGGATCTGTTTGGTCCAGTCAGTACAAAGAGCATTGCAGGCGACTTGTACTGTTTTGTGATCACTGATGACTACTCAAGGTTCACTTGGGTAATATTTTTGAAATCCTAATCAGAAACATTTGAGTCATTCAAGGAGTTAGTAACCACATTGGAATCTCTCTACAAGCTGAAGGTTAGACAAGTATGCTCAGACAACGGGACAGAATTCAAGAACCAGTGGATGGAGACTACTGCAAGGAAAAGGGAATTGTGCATCAATTCACTTCTGCCTACACGCCTCAGATGAATGGCGTTGCTGAGAGAAAGAACAGAAGCTTGATAGAGACAGCACGGACTATGCTGGCAGACTCGAAACTGCCTATCCAATTCTGGAATGAGGCAGTGGCGAATGCATGTTATACACTGAATCGAGTACTGATAGTCAAGCGCCACGAAAAGACATGTTACGAGCTACTACAAAGACGCAAACCGAATTTGGAGTATCTTGAACCTTTTGGAGCGCTGTGCACACTTCTGAAGAAGACACAAGAAGGGAAATTCAGTGAGAAGGCGGATGAAGGAATATTTCTAGGATACAACATACCGAACAAGCGAGTTTACAACAACTCAACGGGTCTTGTAGAAGTGTGGTGTAATGTTGACGTTCAGAGATATACCACACCACCTACTGGCAAAGGACCCGTGTAAGGATTCCTTAAGTCTGATGCAACCCAAAACATCCAAAGTGTCTCTGCAACATGCACTAAGTACTGAAGTGAAGAATGCTTCGGAAGTTTTACACAAAGCATTAGAAAATACTCTAAGTGTAAAATCTTCCGAAGCCAAGACCAATATCTTCCGAAGCCAAACATGAAGTCTTCCGAAGCCTCAGAGACAAAGTCTTCCGAAGCTTAAACCTATGAAGACAGATTTCTTCCGAAGACTTTTAGTACACATGCTTTATCTGATGTACTGTTCCATAAAGCACCTTTTCCGCTGCATCTCTGTAAAGTCACCAACTTACATGAGTTGGTGAAAAGGTCCATGCTTTTGGTAACTGTACATTGAGGTCTTGAGTCTGTAACTTTCCACTTTATGTACTTTATCCTTTTTGTAATGTATAAGGATGTGAGCTATGGCATGTCATAGTCACAAGGTCAAATGGCAGATATGCCTTTTGATCCTACAATTGATTTTGTTAGTGTCTAGTCAATTGTATCCAGCTGGCTTTCAAAGTATAGCCGGCTGTAGGTTGTAGTATAAGTATTTCAAGTTCTTGTATCTTTCTTTATGCTTTGTAACACTTGTAAAAGAACTTGAGAAAGCAATATACTGCCTCCTTGAAACCCATACTCTCTTGTTCTGTCTCTTGCTTTACTTGTGTTTTTTGTATCATCTTGGTTAACCCAGTTCACTGTTTGATTAGAGTTTAGTTAATCTCCTCATTGTGTTGTTGTGTTGTAATTGTGTTAAAGCCCTTAAACGGTCCTGCAATTGGTATCAGAGCTTTCCAGGCTCTTGATATAAGATCTAACCATCTTAAGATCCTCACACACACAAAAACTAAACCTTTCAAATGGCTTCCATCTCAAAGACTGATATGGAGACTGGAACCATGAACAAATCCCCACTGATCACTCTTGATGATTTTGACACCTGGTGCATGAGGATTGAAGGCTTCATCAGGTCTCTTGATTCAAGAATGTGGGAATTTGTTAAGAATGGACCTTTCATACCCAGCACCCCCTCTGCTACTGGTGCTGGTATGATTCCAAAAGATGTGACCAACTACTCAGATGAAGATAGAAAAAGAGTAGAGATTGATAGAAAGGCCATGACTGCTCTTCAGACTGCTCTCCCAAACTCTGTATACAGAGGTTTTAAGAAGTGCAAGACAGCCAAACAGTTGTGGGATGCACTGAAGCTGATGTATGAAGGCTCCTCTGAAGCCAAGGAGAACAAGAAAGATCTTCTGAAGCAGCAGTTTGAAAACTTCACCTTCAAAGCAGGTGAAACCATGACCCAACAATACTTCAGGTATGTTGAGATTGTGGATACCCTAGTGGATGGAGGAGTTCCTCTTGAGAACAGGGACATTGTAAGGAAGTTCATGTCCTCACTTCCTAGGCAATGGACACACTATTGTGTGATGATCAAGAGGACTGAGAACCTTAAAACTCTTACTCTGACAGAGTTGTATGGGATTCCCAGTGGATACCAGATGGAGATGAACATGCAAGTTCATCTGGCAACTCCAACAATCAAATGGGTTCAGCCCTTCATGTGGTTGAAAGGGACAGCATAGAACCCCAACATCATCTCATATGCTGCCCTGACAACTCATAAAAGGGTCCCTTCATCACCTTTCCGGAGACACCAAGGGAGAACTTTACTCAAGGAAGCCTATTCCAAGAGACAAGTTCTTCTCAAGCCTTTATGTCTACTGATGAAAGCTGTGGGAATTATCTCTTCACTCTTGAAGACCTGGACTGTATCCATCCAGATGATCTGGAATACATGGAGATAGTTCAGCAGATGGCTCTCCTCACTCACAGAGCCAAGAAGTTCTACAAGAGAACAGGAAGAAGATTTCCAAGCAATGCTACCAGTAGAAAGTTTGGGCTGGATAAAAGCAAAGTTAAGTGTTACAACTGTAACCTTATGGGTCACTTTGCTAGGGAGTGTAAGGCACCTAAAGCAAATGGGGGCCAAACACAACCCAGACCAAACTACACTAACAGAGCCCCTCAGACTGAGAAGCCAAAGCAACATGCTGCTGTTGCTGTTGAAGAGGGAGGCTTTGACTGGAGCTTTCAGGTGGAAGATGCTTCTCCAAACCAAGCACTGATGGCTGACCATGATGAAGCCAAGGTATTGGAACATCTCTGTACTCCTGAATGCATTGCTAAAGTAAATAGATACAGGTCCTACAACTTAGAGATGAGATCTGATCTTGAGTCATTAAACATATTAAAATCTGATTTTAGAAAGTCTGAAAATGATTACAAGTTAAAGATAGAGGACTTGGAGAAAACCATTTCAGTACTAAAACATGAACATACAGATTTTAGAACTCAGATCCAAGATCTCATAACTAAGTTGACTGAGTGCCAGGCTGAGCTTGTGATCAGCAAAGCCAAGGCAGAGAAAAGTGTTCTTGAAGAAGAGACCTTCAAGAACATGATATCCTCATCCCTGCACAACAAAGTCTGTTATCAAAATAGACAGGGACTGGGATCAAATGAGATAGCTCCTCCACACACAATCTTGTCTGTAAGATCTCCTAGGTGTGGAACTTGTGAAGATGAGCTTCCTCTCATAGATCCTATAAGTGAGGATGATGAAGAAGTGATAGTGAAGAATTCCTCTGAGAAGAGTGAAGAAGAGGATTCTTCCAAGGGCCACTATCCTTCTGAGGAGAAGAAATCAACTGTGATGACCAAGTCCAAGAGAAAGAACTTGATCAGGAAGAGCAAGAGGAAAGCAAAGAAGGCTCAAGAAATCAAGGCTACTTTTGATGCTAAGCAGAAACAAGTTTTTATCTCTGCAGGTTTCAAAGTAGTAAGGACTGAAGACATCAACCAAGACTCCTCAGCTAAGAGTCCTGGTTCTTGTTCAAATCATCTCAGTACAAAGAAGAAGACTGAGCTGCTGTGTACCACTGCTGCACAGCCTGGACCATCAAACTCCAAGAACAGTTCACAGCCCAAAAGAACTGTCTCAGCATCTACCAAGATGAAGGTGGAGAAGGGATGTGACCAAAGCCAGTCTTGCTCTCAAAAGGAGACTCCTTTGAAGAAGAAAATGTTATGTGTCATGTGTGAAAGTACTTCTCACATTGCTAAGGATTGCCCATACAATCCTAAAAGTACTATCCACATGACCAATACAAAGACTTCAAAGATTTCAAGAAGTCTCAAGCTTCGGAAGGAAAGTCTGTTTCCTTCGGAAGCTCCAAATCAAAGAAGAAGGTAAATGGAAAATTACCTTCGGAAGTAAAATTGGTCTCGGAAGAAAGGAGTTCTTCCGAAGCACTGAAGTCTGCTGCAGTGACTGTAGACTCTTCCGAAGGTTCAGTCATCAAAACTTGTGAAGTCCCAAAAGCTTCTAAGGTTTTGAAGGTCAAGTCCAAGACTCCAAAGGTGGTGTGGAAGTCTAAGAAAGACCAAATGACTGAAGTTTCTCCATCAACAACAGCTGAAGATCCCCATAGTACAACCATAGGATCTATTACTGTTGCATTACCTTCTATTACACTTAGTGAGCCCAAGACAAGTAAGGCTTGGGTTTCCAAATGTAACTAATCATTTTCTTTGTGCAGGAACAGCTCAAGACAAACAGGAATGTCTGGATAATTGACAGTGGCTGTTCCAGGCACATGACAGGCAATAGGTCTCTACTCCATAATTTTGAGAGAATTGATGGAGGACCAGTTGCTTTTGGAGGAGATGAAGGTGGTTACATTTCTGGAAGGGGCAAGGTCACAAATGGTAAGCTCAGCATTGAGAAGGTAAACTTTGTTAAGGAGCTTGGGTACAATCTTCTGAGTGTATCCCAATTTTGTGATCAGAGTCATAACATGCTCTTTACTGAGCATGAGTGCATTGTTCTCAAGCCTGGAGTGGTCATTCCTCATGAGCATATCCTGCTCAGAGCCCCCAGGAAAGGGAACATGTACAAGATGGATTTGCAAGAAACATCTCCCTCTGGAGAAGTTTCATGCTTTCTATCTAAAGCAAATAGTGATGAGTCTTTCCTATGGCATAAAAGAATGTGTCATATAAACTTTAAGAACATGAATAAATTAATTAAACATGATCTGGTAACTGGAATGCCAAAGAAAGAGTTTACAAGGGAAGCAACACAAGGTATCTCACAAGCCTAAGGAAAAAAACTCCATCACTACTCCCCTACACTTATTACATATGGATCTCTTTGGCCCCACCAGTGTAATAAGTTTAGGAAGGACCTCTTACTGTTTAGTGATCACAGATGATTTTACAAGATTCACTTGGGTCTTCTTCCTTAGAACTAAGGATGAAACCCCTGAGATTCTAAAGAATTTCATCTTAAAAGTTGAGAATCAATGTGATCACAAGGTCAAAACCATAAGATGTGATCAAGGAACTAAATTCAAGAATCAAATCCTTGATACATTTTGTGATGAAAAAGGTATTACAAGACAATATAGTGCTCCCAGGACTCCTAAGCAAAACGGAGTTGTTGAGAGGAGAAACAGGACACTTATTGAAGCTGCAAGAACTATGTTGTCTGACTCTAAACTGCCTATCACCTTCTTGGCAGAGGCAGTTAATATTGCTTGCTATGTGCAAAACAGAGTTTTAGTAGTTAAGACACATGGTAAGACTCCTTATGAACTTTGGCACAAGAGGAAACCTTTCATTGGTTTTCTCAGGTCATTTGGATGTCCCTGCACCATCTTGAATACCAAAGATCAAATTGCCAAGTTTGCTGAGAAATCAGATGATGGACACTTCATTGGATACTCTTCTCAAGCTAAAGCTTATAGAGTATACAATCTCAGAACTAGAATTGTTGAGGAGTCAGCCAATGTGACTTTCAATGAGCACACACCCTGTGTAGCTGGTTCTGGTCCGGATTGGCTGTTTGATCTTGATTTAGTTACCAACTGTTTTAACAAATCTTGTGAGCATGTTTCAGGATCTGCAGAAAATTTAAATACAGGTGATCCTGATCCAAGATTTGAGCTAGGAAGACCCTCAACTCATACATCTTCAGCTCCAGTTGGAACTACTTCAGCAAATGAGGTTTCTATCAGCACAACAATGACAAATTCAGCTGATACATCTGGTATGCCTTCAATTTCCAGCTCAGAGGCTTCTCAACCAGATAAAGACACCTCAATTGTAGAAGACAACAATGGTGATGGTGATAGTGATAAGAATTCCTTGATGCTAATAACCACACCATAGATGACAACATCAATGATGTCACACACTCATTGGATCAAGTTAATCTTGATAAGTGTGATAATGTGGAAGGTGAATCTTCAAGACCAGATCTAAATTTCTCAAATTTGGATCTTTCTCAGCAACTTGCTGTGATCCCTCAGCTAAGGATCCACAAGTCTCACCCCAACACAAACATCATTGGAGATGTTGTCACAGGGGTAAGAACAAGAGGACAAACCCATGAAGCAAATGTTTGTCTTCACTCTTGTTTCTTATCTCAGATAGAGCCAAAGAAAGTTGATGAAGCTCTAAAGGATGGAAGTTGGGTTGAAGCTATGCAACAAGAGCTGCTTCAATTCAAAAGGCAGAAAGTTTGGAACCTTTGTCCTCTTCCTCATGGGAAGACTACCATTGGAACCAAATGGGTTTTTAGGAATAAGAAGGATGATAGAGGAATCATCATCAAGAACAAGGCAAGACTAGTTGTTCAAGGATACACACAAGAAGAAGGGATTGACTACACTGATGTCTTTGCTCCTGTAGCAAGACTAGAAGCTGTTAGGATATTCCTGGCATTTGCTGCATCCAAGAACTTCAAGGTCTATCAACTTGATGTAAAGTGTGCTTTCTTATATGGAGTGATTGATGAAGAGGTTTATGTCAAACAACCACCTGGTTTTGTAGACCCTGATCATCCTGATTATGTCTGCAAGCTTGACAAAGCTCTTTATGGGCTGCATCAGGCACCCAGGAAGTGGTATGAGACACTATCTGAGTATCTTTGTAAACATGGATACAGGAGAGGTACTATAGATGGAACTCTCTTCATCAAAGGACAGGGAAATGACTTATTGCTGGTTCAAGTATATGTAGATGACATCATCTTTGGTTCAACTAATCCAAAGCTCTGCAAAGACTTTGAGAAGCTGATGAAAGACAGATTTGAAATGAGTTCAATGGGAGAACTCAATTTCTTTCTGGGAATTCAAGTGAAGCAGGTTGAAGATGGCATCTTCATAAGTCAGTCAAAGTATGTTCAAGACATACTCAAGAGGTTCAACATGACTGATTGTAAGATTGCTAAGACACCCATAGCCAGAAACCACTCCCTTGGTCCAGATCTTGAGGGGGAGTGTGTAGATGAACATTTATACAGGGCTATGATTGGGTCTCTTATGTATCTTACAGCTAGCAGGCCTGATATCATGTTTGCTACATGTATTTGTGCAAGATATCAAGCCAACCCTAAGATGTCTCACTTAATCACTGTGAAAAGGATTTTAAGATACCTCAAAGGTGCTTCAACACTTGGTCTATGGTATCCAAAGAATCCTAATTTCAATCTGTATGCCTATACAGATAGTGATTATGGTGGTTGCAACATGACTGCAAAGTCTACATCTGGGGGATGTCAATTCCTTGGTGGAAGGGTTGTCTCATGGCAATGCAAGAAACAATCCTGTGTGTCTGCATCAACTGTTGAGGCTGAATACATTGCTGCTGCAAGCTGCTGTGCTCAAGTGCTTTGGATTCAAAATCAGATGCTGGACTATGGATTTAACTTCAAAGAGACTCCTATCCACATAGACAACAATAGTGCTATCTCTATCACTGAGAACCCTGTGCAGCACTCAAGGACCAAACACATCAACATCAGGTATCATTTAATAAGAGATAACTATGAAAAGGGATTAATTAAACTAGTCAAAGTTCATACAGATGAACAATATGCTGATCTGTTTACAAAAGCTTTTGATGAACAGAGATTTAAGTATCTGATATCAGCTATTGGGATGATTAACTTTGAGTAGACTTTTTCTTAAAACTAATTCTAATTATTTCTTCTTAAAAATATGTGTGTCCTAAGTTGTCTAGTTCATCACTTTCATAAGCTCATGTTTCCTTTGGATATAAAATTCTTTTTGAAGACTTTCCTTAGATTTTTGAAAATTTTCTGATACTTCGGAAGATAAAATTTTATCTTCGGAAGAAAAACATGTCTTCAAAATAAATAACTGTCTAAGAAATTTAACCTTCGGAAGAAGTCAAAATTCATCTTCCGAAGCTTAAAATTCTTATCTCAGACACTTATTCATTTTTAAGGACTTTTTCCTTCCGAAAGCAAAATTAACCTTCGGAAGCTTTGTTTATTCCTATACAAAGCATCCAAGGGTTTATTTTTCTTCCGAAGCATAAATTTTCAAGACTCTCAGGAAAATCTTCCGAAGCCATTTTAGCTTCGGAAGCTTTTTCAATCAAAACTTCGAAGACAAATTACCTTCGGAAGCTTTTCGAATTCCAAGAAAACTACTTTTTGAGCAAAAGTAAACTACCTTTTCAGAGGTGGGACCGACTTCCGGATTTCAAAGTTTATCCTCTTTCATTAACTTTGGTTCAAATCCCTTTTCACATAAATACCCAACGGTTCCCCCTCTTTCCCACTATCTTCCTCAATTCTACTATTCCTCTAACCTAATTCTCTAAACCGCCTTTGCTTTCTACCTTTCTTCACCCTTAAGCTTCTGAAATGGCCAACCTTAACCGCAGAAACAACCCAGATTTCTCCATGCAACTTCACAGGCAACATAATCAAGTTGCTCTGTTAAGCTCTGAGAAAGATGCAAGTTTCTCAGAGATTTGCCAATTCTTGACTCTATCCAACTATTTCACCTCCCTGACCATTGATCCTACTCTATATGAGGATCACTTGCTTGAATTCTGGAAGACCTGCCAAGAGGTCATTATGGATGGGGAGAAGGCACTGTCTGCCACAGTGCAAGGGAGGACAATCTTCATCACTCGGCCATCATTAACCAACATTTGCAGCTGGATGATGAAGAAGGTGAGGTGTCCTTCCCAAAGGAAGCTGTTAATCATTCCTTTGAGCAGATGGGCTATGAAGGAGATTTCTCTGTAAAGACCTTCAGGAAAGGGAAGGTCTCATCCCAGTGGAAATACCTGCTCCATGTGGTTATCCACAGCTTATCAAACAAGCATGGTGGATGGGACCAGATTCCTGAGGATCTCTCCTTTATAGTTCATGGAATGGTTCAGGGGGTCAAGTTCAGGTATACTCACAATTTGTTTATACTAATTTACTTGCAAACTTAGACTCCTTAGAGTATTACATGTTTCCTAGATATGTTCAACACATTCTCAACTGTGAACTGGGCTCACAGTTGAGGGAAACAAGTAATATTCTTAAATTGGGACAGATGAAGCCCGACATCTTTAAAATAATGAAGAAGCCAACTGTAGGCTTCTCAGGGGTAGAAACAGCCCTAGTCCCAAAAATGTTAGAGCTCATTGCTCAAGGTGACAACCTAGCAACACAAGCTAGTGTTGAACCCACACCTCTTTTATCCTTACCCCTAAAAAGACCAGAAATCACCCTTACCTACCAAAGAAAATCCAAACGAACCCCTGCTCAGGCTATTGAGTCTGTGCAGGCCCCCATATACTCAACCTTACAGGAAGAAGTGGATACTAGAGCTCCCATTTTTCCTGAGGAGCAAACCACTCCCATTTCTTCACCTATCAGGGCTGAGGTTCCTCATGCTCACCCTGATGAGCTCACTAGCCCAACAGCCTTAAGCCTTCACTTTGAGTCTCAACACTCAAGTGAACAACCTTCAGCGGACAGCTACCATCCCCAGCCTTTAGATCTCAACCAACCAATTCCCAACCTATCCTTCTATACTGATGAAGACTTAGGATTCAGTGAGTACCATGAGTCTCTCTTCTCCTCCCCTACTCAAAGAGAGATGAGTACCTCTGACTCTCCTCAGTCTATCCCACATCAGTCACCTATTACTGAGGTGGACACTCCTGAACATGTTCAGGATGTCCATATGGAAGAGGCTCTCACTTTTGAAAGTGATTACATCATTAAGACCTCAACCATGGCAACTCATCCCACTGGCATCTCAACTGAGGTTGCCAGTGAGCAGAGGAAAACCAGCAGCCAAGAACCTCAAGCTGGTGGTGAGAGAGAGGACTTTGGTCCAATCATCTCATCCCCCAATGATTCTTTTGATGAAGATGAGGGGAATTTGAGACTAAAGGTGCAGAAATTGTCAAAAACATGCACCTATTTAGTCTCTAAGGTTAGTCACTTGGAATCTCAGGTGACTACCTTAAATAACAGGGTCAATGATCAGCAACTTCAGATTTCATATCTAAAGGAAAAACTAGCTGGGAGACCTTTAAGGAGAGCTCAACCAGGAACACAAGAACCTGTGGAAGTGATTGACTTATCCTCCAGCTCACCTATGCAAGTGGGTGATGCTACCAGTTCTTCACAGAGAATGGACATAGAGGACTCACCATCCTCACTGGGAGTTTTCAGAAACTCACCTCTCAGCAACTTCCTCAAGTTCACATTAATGTGGACTCTATAGACTCAATCATCAGGAGTCTCTTTGAGGAAGGTATACCAAGGGCTGTCTCATCTCCACCACAAGGAACTGGCAACTACATCATAAGGTGGAGGTATGATGATGACAGAAGAGCCCTTATACTTCACAGAGTTCAAGGCCAACAAGAAGTTTTTCATTTCCAAAGCCTGAGCTTCTATGAAAGACTGGATTTAGTCAACATGCCACTTGTCAATCCAAGCAATTCAAGACAAGCTGACAGGTTGGCTCAAAGAATCCAAGACAGGATCCTTGCAGAGTTCTCTCTAAGAAGGAGACTTAGGCAATCAGGCAATGTCATCGGCCAACTGGATGTTGAGGTGGACCCTAAGATTAGTTTCATAGGGGAAACCTTGACTGAAGGCCCAGTGGCAGAACCTGAGACCCCTGTCTCATCATCAACAACTGCTGTAGAGGTCCAAACTCCCTCTGAGACACCTGCTGGTGAAGGTGTTTCTCAGCCTCTCTCTGGCCAGAGCATGGAAGCTACACCAAGCAATGAAGGCCAAGCCTCAATCCACCCTGAGTCACAAAGGTCTGTTGGTGACAAAGGGAAAAGGATAATGACTCCTGAGGAAATTGAGGAGGAAGAGAGAGAGAGAGGAAAAGGAGACTAAGGGGAGAAAGTTCTTCTGGGTCATCTAGCTTCATGCAAGCTGCAATCAGGGCTGCCCCCAGACCAAATACTCAAGATGATGAGTTAAGGGCAGTCAGGATTACCTACTTACAGACCAGGAACTATGATATTGATGAAATCATCTCCCTCCCCTTAGAAGAGTTAAATGAACTGGCTGACATGGAAGTGTCAAGAGAGATGTAGGAGAAAGAGGATGCAAGGTTACTTCTCTAATTCAAAGAGGAGAAGAGATAGAAAAGACTTTACAAGCATGCTCCCACTCTCTCTCCAGTTCAAGAAAGTCCTGCACAGGAAGATGTGGCTCCACAAGAACCTCAGGTAGATAAAGAAGAAGATAGGATCAAGATGATCAACTACCTGAGTGCCACAGGCTTCTATCAGGCAGATGCACTTCTTCCCCTGTCCTATGACTTCATTGAGTTTGAGTACCTAAAGCAACTTGAACTTGAGCTAGTCAAATAAAGAAAGACAACCAAAAGGAAGCTAAGGGAAGAAGCTGCAAAGTCAAGAGCCATCATTCAAAAGAATGCAAAGAAGTCTGCTGACAGACAAAGAATGATGAGCTTCTTGAAGCTATATGGATTCACCGAAAGGAGACTTGGCCCCATGTCTCTATCCACTATGGATGAGCATATAAGGGTGATCAAGCAGAAGATTAAAAGTGGAGAACTGATTGACTTGCACTCTCTTCCAAGTCAAGTCCCACATGAAGTGGAGGTCAAGTTTGAACAACCAGAGACACCTCAACCAGAACCTCCAGCTGAGCCTCAGCAAACTTCATCTTCTGATCCAAGGCAGGGTCATACTCCCTCTCCTTCTGTACCTGTGAGGGAGGAACATCCAACTGAGAAAGACACTGATGATCAACATGGTGCTGCAAACCAGTCTTCTCAGTTAAAGTCATCTAAGAGGAAGAAGAGAATGGCTTCTAAACCAAAGACTAAGAAGAAGAAGCCAAAGTCATCTACCTCTACACCTCAGGCTGAATCAGATCAACCTGAGGAAGTGCATGATGAGGCAGCCCAATCAACTCCTATGCAAGTGGCTCCTCTAACAACTGAGACACCCATCTTGTCCTGGACTTATTCTACCAATCCAGAAAGATGGCATGTTATCAGAGATCAAGGTGTTGAGAATGTCTACTCCTGGCAAGACATAATCAACTTACCTCTGCATGATCTCTTTGAGATGAGAAGATACTATGAGAGTCTTGATGATCCTGACCATCTAATGAAGAAAGGAATGGTCTTGATTGTACTGAAGACTACCAACATCTGAAGATCTTCTAAGTGTTTTGGTAGCATCAGCCTAGGGGGAGTTTGTAAGGATTCCTTAAGTCTGATGCAACCCAAAACATCCAAAGTGTCTCTGCAACATGCACTAAGTACTGAAGTGAAGAATGCTTCGGAAGTTTTACACAAAGCATTAGAAAATACTCTAAGTGTAAAATCTTCCGAAGCCAAGACCAATATCTTCCGAAGCCAAACATGAAGTCTTCCGAAGCCTCAGAGACAAAGTCTTCCGAAGCTTCAACCTATGAAGACAGATTTCTTCCGAAGACTTTTAGTACCCATGCTTTATCTGATGTACTGTTCCATAAAGCACCTTTTCCGCTGCATCTCTGTAAAGTCACCAACTTACATGAGTTGGTGAAAAGGTCCATGCTTTTGGTAACTGTACATTGAGGTCTTGAGTCTGTAACTTTCCACTTTATGTACTTTATCCTTTTTGTAATGTATAAGGATGTGAGCTATGGCATGTCATAGTCACAAGGTCAAAAGGCAGATATGCCTTTTGATCCTACAATTGATTTTGTTAGTGTCTAGTCAATTGTATCCAGCTGGCTTTCAAAGTATAGCCGGTTGTAGGTTGTAGTATAAGTATTTCAAGTTCTTGTATCTTTCTTTATGCTTTGTAACACTTGTAAAAGAACTTGAGAAAGCAATATACTGCCTCCTTGAAACCCATACTCTCTTGTTATGTCTCTTGCTTTACTTGTGTTCTTTGTATCATCTTGGTTAACCCAGTTCACTGTTTGATTAGAGTTTAGTTAATCTCCTCATTGTGTTGTTGTGTTGTAATTGTGTTAAAGACCTTAAACGGTCCTGCAACCCGCCTACTTCTTCGACTATGATAGATTCTTCAAGTCCTTCAACATCCCTCTCTCTCCCTCGGATGACGAGTTAGCTACTAGAATGATGTATGATATCTTGAATACACCATCTAGCTCACAGGGAGAATCATCTACTCAGTCAGGGGGAGTAGTCGATGACAGTGACTCCTCCTCTGAAGATGAAGCTGAAGCAGATGACCAGAACAGTTAGGAGGAACAGGTTCCAGTTCCTGAAAGTCCACAAGCATCTACCAGTGATGCACCTTCGACTTCGGAACCTCAAACTCCAACTACCTCAGATGCAGAACCAAATGTTCATAATCTAGGCTCTGAGGTAGTTGTTCCTACTACTCCAGGATCACGACTAAACGTCTATCATCCCCTAGACAATGTCATTGGGGATGTCAGATCAGGAGTACAAACCCGAAATCAGCTATACTCAGCTGATTACGCCTCGGTTATGGAGAAGGATTACATTCATGATGGTGCTTATCGGTGTTTTGTCTCGCAGTTTGAGCCAAAATATGCCAGTGATGCACTAAATGATGAGGCGTGGGTGAGTGCCATGCAAGAAGAACTTCTGCAGTTCAAGAAGTTAGGTGTATGGATTCTGGTTGATAGACCTAAAGGTGCTAAAGTCATTGGCACTAAATGGGTCCTGAAATGCAAGAAGGATGACCAAGGGGTCATTATCAGGAACAAAGCTCGATTGGTGGTTCAGGGTTTTCGCCAAGTCGAGGGGATTGACTACAATGAGGTGTTTGCACCCGTGGCAAGGATGGAAGCCATTCGTATCTTCCTTGCCTATGCATCGTACATGAAGATTAAAGTCTACCAATTAGATGTGAAGAGTGCATTCCTTCATGGGAAATCAGAGAAACAATGTATGTCAGTCAACCCGAGGGATTTGAAGATCCTTATCATCGGGATAGAGTTTACAAGCTCGACAAGGCTTTATACGGGCTTCATCAAGCTCCAAGAGCTTGGTATGAGAAACTCTCGACTCATCTTGTGAAACACGGCTTTCGCAGGGGAGTCATTGACTGCACACTGTTCATTAAAGAAAAAGATGGCGACCTACTGCTCGTACAGATCTATGTTGATGACATAATTTTTGGTTCAAAGAACGAAGAGTTATGCAAAGAGTTTGAAGCAGTTATGAAGAAAGAGTTTGAGATGAGTGCTATGGGGGAGATGAAGTTCTTTCTCGAGTTACAGGTGGATCAGACACCAAATGGGATCTTTCTACATCAGACCAAGTATGTGGGAGACATTCTCAGTCGCTTTGACATGGAGATTGCTTCTGCTGCTGGGACTCCACTTGCTACGAATCACGACATAGCACCTGATGAAAATGGAGATCTTGTAGATGCCACGAAGTACCGAGGAATGATTGGATCCCTCATGTATCTCACTGCCTCAAGACCTGATATCATGTATGCTACATGTTTATGTTCTAGATATCAGGCTAAGCCTAAGGTCAACCATCTGATCGGGGTCAAGAGGATTTTCCGTTATCTGAAGGGTACACCCACACTTGGGTTGTGGTATCCTCATGATGATGACTTTGAGCTTAGCGCGTATAGTGACTCGGATTACGGGGGCTGCAAGATGAACTACAAGTCTACATCAGCAGGGTGTCAATTCTTTAGAAGAAGATTAGTTACCTGGCAGTGTAAGAAGCAGACATCGGTTGCATTGTCAACCTGTGAAGCTGAGTATGTTGCTGCTGCAAGTTGCTGTTCACAAATCATCTGGATTCAACAGCAAATGCGGGATTACGGTTTAAAGTTTTCTTCTACTCCTATTTTTGTTGATAACTTTGCTGCAATTGCAGTAACTAAAAATCCGGTCCAACATCCAAAGACCAAACACATTGGTATTAAATACCATTTCATAAGAGACTGTTTTGAAAAGAACTTAATTGATGTGGTAAAAATTAATACTGATTTTCAACGCGCTGACCTCTATACTAAAGCCTTTGATAAACCACGTTTTCAATATTTGCTAGAGGTCAACGGCGTTAAAAAGAAAAGTGAGGTTATTCCTGATGATGATCATGTGTAGTCCGATGTAGTTTAGTTAAATCTTTCTTTTTTATTTTATTTTATTTGTTTTTTTAGTCTGTTTAATTTAAACTCATGTTATTCTGCTGTTTATTAAAATCCTAAAATAATTAAACCAGTAATGATTTCAGTATTTTAGGGGGAGAATATGTCAGCAAGTAACATTAAAAAAAACAAAAAAAAACGAGGGAGAATGAGTGGATAGCTGATATAAGGTAGATCGTATCTGTGATACCAATTCAAAACCTTTGGAAAATGATAGTACACAGGAACAAATCAAGAGGGACTTTAAAATTTAATTTTAGAAAAGATGCACAAATTCAAAGTATAGGTCTGTGTAGCCTAAGCAATATAAAAGGGAATATGATAGAAACACTGGTAACTCCTAAGGTAACACAAAGAAAGTAGACCTAGAGGTTGCTAGACCACAAATGATATGTCGGTAGATTCAACACAATAGATGATTAGACCTGACTGGTGATCTCAAGATCAAACTAAGTTGTTCAACTGACAGTGGGCTTCCATCTTATCATTGGTTAACACAATCAACAATATTCCAATAAGGGGTAATGAGCATGTAAACGCCACAAATGTGTGCGGATGACCATAATTAGAGCAAAGCAAGAAAAAAATGAAAGACAAATGCTATAAAGCTAATGACTTATGTTGTTGGTGCATTTTGTGCAAAATAAAATAAGCTGCTCTAACAAGGAGATAGGTTGTGTGCCTCTCTGCTGTGCGATGGCACTGACCTGAGGATAAGCATAACCTAGATATTCTAGAATTCATTGTTGTTTGCCGCCTCTCTGCTGTGCGATGGCACTGACCATAGGACTGTCTTCTCTTTGAAAGCTCTAAGAATAGTCTCTTCTTGTAATAATACCCGTAGACCGCTCAAAAGCTCCTGAGGAATGTTGATTACCATATAAGTGTGGGATTCACAAATGTTAGTTTGAAATAATCAAACCTAAAACAATCACCAGTCTGTGTCAAAAGTCTGTGTATGGATTTAAGTGGACAAACATATTGACAATCATTGTGGCTGCAATGCTTGAAAGTTCAAATCAATGTGGTAATCTAAGAGTTCCAGTATGATTCCCTAAAGTTGCTAATGACTCTGGATGAACACCAAGAATTGGGCATCAAAAGATTTTGATAACAAGTCCCAAATGATTTGACTTGCCTGTATGATTCCAAAATTGAATTGGTCCAGGTGTGGTCAATCCAAGTTGAAGCTGTCTATTCCGGAACCGAATCCCGTAGATGTCCATCTTAGGATTTATCTCTCACAAAAAGCCAAAAAACAAGTCTTGTTTTGAGTATTTAGTTTAAATTTTCTAAGTTAGTTAGTCGTTTTAGTTTGTTAGTTTGTCGGACTACATCAGGAAAATCAGTAAGGAATCAACTCACTAAAAGGGTCATGTCTGAGATGACCACATGTGCTTTAAATGTTTAAACGGGTCACCTCTGAGGTGACTAAATTGTTTAAAAAGATCACGTCTGAGGTGATCAAAAAGTTTTCAAGTTAAAATGATCATGTCTGAGATGATCAAAAGCTCATAACGTTAATTTCAAAAAATTAAAAGGGGTTTAAATGTTAATATTCAAATTGGCTGAAAATTAATAAGTATGACCCATTCGCACGAATGGACCATACGTATGGACTAATCATACGAATGGAAGTCATTCGTACGAATGGACCATGAGTATGGACCATCCAACCGAATGGCCCATACGATTGGCCCAGTCAGATGTTTAAGGGCGAACGAGTGAGTCAGTCGCACGACTGAGAGCCAGTCGGACGACTGAAAAAGGGCAACTGACCCAATCGCACGACTGAGTCCCACTCGCACGAATGAAAAGTGCGTATGAGCTCAGTCGCACGATTGAATCTAGGGTTAGTATAAATAGAGGGGGAGTCGGTCGCAGATGACTCACCACACCCAAATTAGACCTAAATCGCACGACTTAACACCACTCTGCCCAAATTTCGTTTGATCTCTAAAACCCTCATTTCTTGATTACTGACCATATACATCGACTCTACAGGTAATTTGCGGTGAAGAAGCACCCCCATAACGTTCAATTTGATGCAAAATCTGTACATTCGGACTCGCAACAAAACCGAAACTTTAGTGACTTAATAACCTAACTTAACGACTCAAACAGATGAAATTAAAGATGACAGGTGTTATAAGAACGTATTGCGAGTCAAATGAACCAGATAACGATGTCTAAAACTCAAAAATGGTGAAAAAATGAATTTGAATTGAACAGTCAGTACATCATGCGAATGGACAGGCTGATGAACTTCAGTCGCACGACTGAAGGGTGCGAATTGCCTAACCACACGACTGAACCATGCGTATGAAGTTCAGTCGCACGACTGGTGTAACCGCATGAGGTTACATGCGCATGAGTCCAGTCGCACACTCAGTCGTACGCATGAGATCATTCGCACGACTGAATCCCAGTCGCACTGTTCAGTCGCACGACTGATCTCAGTCGCACAACCTCAATCGCATGACAGAAAGATTTTCTTCAAGTTTAAGTGTTTCATGACGATTCTTAGCCAAAGGTACTAATGTTTATTTTGATTTGTGTTACAGATGGCGAGTCGATGGACTATGAGCACGAAGCATAACATATGTGCTCATCTGGATTTGACATCCAGAAACGCTGCTGATTTCTTAGGCATCATCACATTTCTGCTGAGATCGAGAATTGCACATGCCATTTCTACTCCTTGTACTCCTTATAGGTCCGTTCAGCAGGCCTTCTGGGAAGGCGCTACAGTTGATAGATCCTCTGAGCCTCACTGCATCAGGAGTACTATCTTTGGAGAGGCTATTACTGTCTCAGAGGAGGATCTAAGGATTGTTTTACAGTTGGGGGATGACGCTGATTGTCCGACTCGATTACACCCCCTCACAGTCAGAGGATGCTTTCTGAGAGCGAAGTACTCTGGGGACATCAATGCTGGGGTACTCAACAAGAGTAACCTCTGTCCCCAGTTCAAGTATCTTGCGCATGTTCTACTCAAGTGCATAGCTTCCAGGAAGGGAGGTTTTGATGAGCTGTCTGATCAGATACAGAACGCGTATGCTGCGTTGGTGCTGAACCACCCGTTCAGCTTCTCCAAAATATTCTTCACCTATCTGGTGGAGAACATTGAGGGGAAAGGGAAGGAGGGCTTCTGCATGTATCCGAGGTTTATGCAGATGATTATAGATCAGAAGCTTCCCTCCCTGCCGAAGGAGAAGGAAGATGCGGTAGTCCTCGAGGTTATGGATGACACTACTTTGGGGAGGATGAAGGTGTACAGGGGGAAGCAAGTGAAACCCCCTGTCAGGAGGTTGTTTGGGCATCTGGCCCGGGAAGACTACGTGGTGCCAGCCAAGAGAAAGTGGCGCCACGATGATAGTGATTCCGATGTGGAGCAGATTGCTCTACCAACTCATGACTCGGATGATGATGATAATGGAGACGCTGGGGACGATATGCCTGCTCCACCAAGAGGCACTGTGTCAGATGTTATACCCCCAGTGTCTGCTCCAGCTGGAGATGTTGCCGAGTCAGCTGGATTTCATCAGGATTTTATTCATGGTGCTGAGGAGGAGGAGGAGTCTGACAAGGAGCCCCTAACGCGAACTGTGGGAAGCAAAGTTGTTCCCACAGAACATGGGCTACGGGTGGTTGGTGAACACCCGAGAGACTCCAGAGAGACGGATACTGACCCGAGTTATGCACCGGGTTTTGCAGGCAGGGTTGTAGGGGGAGCATCCACCTCCACAGGGATGAGGAGGAAGAGGATGGCTCAGCCCCATGGTCTGAAGAAGAAGAAGCGTCGGTTGACCTTCGTTACCTCCATAGCCTCTACTTCCACCACCACAGCCACCACTACCACCTCCACAGTTATACCATCCACCACCACAGCCACCACATCCACCACAGCCACCACAGCCACCACCATACCTACCACCACAGTACAGATTCCATCCACCACCATATCCTTTACACCCACATCACCCCCACCATTTCACCGACCTATCTTCACTACAGCCACCACCACCACAACCTCACACAAAGCAGGACCTTCAGCCCATCCCTCACACTCTTATGGATCACCTCTACCTCCAATCGGGGTAGAGGAACAGCTGTCAGCGCTTAATAGGATGGTGATGCGCTTACTAGCTGCAGATGAAGAGAAGGCTGCCCAGATACGCCAGCTTACCGACCTGACTGCTGCACAATCTCACCAGATGGCAGAGCAGGCTCGAGTTATAGAGCAGCAGACTCAGCTGATGGATGCACAGCGTGTAGAGATGTCCCAACTCCAGGAGCAGCATGCCCAATCAGCTAAAAGGATAGAGGAGTTGGAGACCACCAACAAGACCATCATGCTGCGGCTCAAGGGATCAAAGGATGAGCCCTTAAAGATCAAGGAAGGGGATGGAGATGATGGAGATGATGGTGATGATGATGATGAAGATGATGATGAGGATGAAGAGGATGATACAGAGGATGAGGAGGAAACTGACCGAGAGAGGACAGAGGGGAAGGACGATGATGATGAAGCAGAAGGAGGGGATGCAGCTGCATCGGCCTTTGCTTCAGGTCAAGAGAGGAGGTCGAAGAACAGACAGGACCAATCAACCTCCACCTCTGCTCCTCCAAGTGATGAGACCATGATACAGGATAAAAGTAAAGACTAGATGTTTATGTATTTATTTACTTTTGTGTTTGAATCCTGTATTGAAAACAATGTATTGAATGTTTATATTAAGTTAATGCATTTCTGTTTGATTAATTACTAATGATTTATGTGTTGAATGTTTAAATCAAACAGATCCAAATTATCAAAGAGATGAGTTTGATGTTGCTCCCCTTCAACAGGTCAAGACTCAACTAACCATGATTCTTGATCTGCAAGGGATCGTAAGAAGGTCTGTGAGTTATACCCCTGAAGAAGGGGAAATAATTCATGACCTATCAAACGAGCAACTTGCAGAGATTTTCAAGTTCAATCCGGATGAAATAGTTAAAGATGCTCCAACATGCGATTCGACTAGTGATGAAGAGCTCAACGATGTTGATGAAGTCGAGATCGAAGATATCACTGCAGAGGAGTACCCTCAGTACGCTGACAATGAGGGAAATGTGGTCCCCAATCTGGGTGAATCCCTCGTCAGTGATACTTTTGAGGTATTGAACAAGATGGAGCTGGAAACAGAGAAGGCAGAAGGAACAGCCCAAGCCTCAAATGATGATGTCGACATTCGAAAGGCTGAGTGGGCTGCATGTTTTGAAGAAGTTAGAGCCCAACATGCTGCACCGAAGAAGGATGCCTACACCAAACTCTACAGAGTCAAGAAACATCACAAGGTGTCTGGCAGGATTATAGCATGGGCGTATTTTGATGATCTTAATGTTTATGCAGTTAAGAGAGAACAGGGCATAGAGTACTTCAGATTCCCACATGATCTGAAGACTCTACTAGGTTTTGAGCTCAACCAGCTGGCTAAGCTAAAGCTTTTGTATGCTGACCCGAGGAAGATGTCAGGCTGGTTCGAGGCTGCCCTTAAGAAGGAGTACCACACCAGATGGGTTAACTTCAGACCCCAACAGCCGACTAGGTACATAAGAAGGTCTGAGGTTGATGCCATTACTGGCAAGCCCAAGATAGTGTTGAAGTGGAGTCCTACGCGCACAATGTCGAGAATCCCACTCAGGGAAATGCCACAGGACTTCACTCCACACTTTAAGTGGTGGTACTATGATTGGAGAACAGCTGAAGCGGTCATAGTCCTAAGCAAAGAGGGACAAATGGATACGATCAAGGTATTCGACCCGATGTGGCTTACTAACTTGTCGGCAAATGATGTCTATACGCTATACAAGTGGCCACTGTTCTATGACACGCAGGACATTGTACAAGCCCTCCAGTTCCAAAACGTTATACGACTCTGCTTTGCGTTTGAGATTCACGCAGGAGTCACCAAAGAGGAGAAGTACAAGAAATACAAGGAGGTTATGTAGAAAACAAGAGATTAGAGAGATCTAGGTCCAAGGGGGAGTTTGTTGATGCATGTATGTCCCTAGATCATGATTTGAAATGTAATACATCTTGTTTGTCTGACTATGATGTAATATGAATTGATTAATGAAATGATATGGATTGTTTGTGATTTGTAATGTCTAATATTTCATTAATGAGTCGATATTGAATTGATTAAATTGGGTTTATGATTGTTTGAATGGTTACACATCAAGTTATATTAATTAAAACATTCAAACTTAACTTAATGAAGTTCTCATGCGAATGGCCCATGCAAATGGACCACACGCATGAATAACTTCATACGATTGACTCAGTCGCACGACTGAACCAAGAGACTGGATCAGTCGTATGATTGACACATAAGATTGGCTCAGTCGCACGACTGAACACTCAGTCGTGCGGATGGATCAACCGCATGGTTCAATCGCAC
Organism: Flaveria ramosissima; assembly: GCA_025215565.1. NCBI lineage: Eukaryota > Viridiplantae > Streptophyta > Magnoliopsida > Asterales > Asteraceae > Flaveria > Flaveria ramosissima. Next base: position 68,256,546 of record CM046039.1, read on the forward strand.
GACTGAACCATACTTATGGTCCAGTCGCACGATTGAACAATACTAACCTATAAATAGACCCAATTCGTGGAAAAACGTAAGCATTGATACCATTACGACTCCAGACGTACCCTAGCCGTCCAGAAGCCTCCCAAATCGTTCTCCAAGTTCACAGAACACATTAGATCGATTCCTAATCGACTTCTAACGTTAGATTCAATTCTTGATTGATTCTTCGTGTGTTCTCACTGAATGGATCGCCAAGAGGATTCCGCACTATTTGATCTGGTTTACACGCTAATCACTAGGTATTTCGTTCAAATACCAGGTCCTAACATATTCTTACATCCTCTCGTGCAAATCTTAATCTACCAACTCACCCCGAGACGAGAATGCCTAAAACAAAAGTATGGTTAGTCTACTATAAAGATATGAACAATGTTATACCTAAATAGTTTGATACAAAACCATCTTTATAGGAAAACACCATTGTTATCACTTCCTGGAGTGATAGGAGTGACCTCCATTATCACTACAGTCAGCGACATAGTAGTTAGAACTGTTACCATTTTAAAAGCTCTCACTATTGTAATAGTTAATACCCTCGCTGGCATAACAGTTGGAACATGCGTCGTCGTTATAGCTAGTACATTAACCATCGAATAGATAGTTGTTGTCCTAGAATGACATGTTTTACAATTTTTCTTGATTGATTACAAGAGAATTTATGTAATAAATATAAATCGTTGAACGATGAAACGAATTAAAATATAACAATTTATTGGGTGTCGAATCCAACAAATAACTAATAAAAATATAAACCTACCGTACACACACTAAGAATAGTATGAGCGAAGTAGAGTTCGTGTCCTTAGGGATACGTGTCAATTATTTTATAACAAAAACGTTTTAGCACAGTTAGTTTGATTGATTATGGGCTATGGAAGGTGTGGTTTTTAATTAAAAACTAAAACTAAAAGTAAATTGCAAAAGGTAGCAAAAATTCTAGCAAGCTGACATGGCCGTGTCAAAACTATAAAGGAAATTCCACACGGCCGTGTTAAGTTTATGCCAGAAAAACGAAAATTGATATTTTTTTGTAATTTTTTAACTGTGAAAAATAATTACCGAAGACGTTGATGGTTCTTAATGCATCCACGAATTTTTGCCCTATGAAAAATAATTTTTTTTGTAATTTTTTAACTGTGAAAAATAATTTTTTAACTGTGAACGTACCGTACACACACTAAGATTCCCGCTTGCTTCCTCCCTTGATGGTTCTTAATGCATCCACGAGTTTTTGCCTTATTCCTCTTTGTCGATGATGATGATCCATCTTTAAAACTTTCCAACCCTATTTATCTTGACTCATTTCCTCTAATAGCTCCTATTTTTATATGGTTTGGATTTGAATTCTTTTATTAGGCATTAAAAATTTTCAAACTTAATGATATTTCATTTTAAGCTCATATCTTTCTTTTTTCTTTCTTCTCTTGCAATTACATGAACCTACAAAACCAATAAAAACATACGAAAGTAGATTATATCTCACAAAAACTACTATTTTATAAAATAAATAAAAAATGCATGCAAGTAATGCAAAATATATGCTAAAATATACTCTAAAATTACTATAATAATGATTAAAAATATAAGTAACACAATTTTATATTAAGTTGTGTCAAAATCTTACGTTATGTCATATAATTAGCACATACATCAAGGGATATTACACTGCGTTAAGTAATTCATGAAACAACAAAGTGCACACATATTAAGGAATAAGAATTTATGTTAGACAGAAAAACCTAAAGTAAAAAATATTTATGGGTCCTATTATGTTTAACGACCCATATGGGAATACGTAAGGGTGTTTAACAATTAAAATTTAAATTCTTGAATTACTCAAATTTTAGTTATTTGAAATTGGATTCAAATTTGAATTAAATCGATGGATTCGATTCATATTTGAATTCGAATTCTAAACCACATAAAAATTCAAGAATTCGATTTGAATTTGATTATCGAATTCAAATTCCAAAAAAACAATTATTTTAGCTTTATTTTCAAAACTAATAAACTTTAATATATAAATAACTAAATAAGAAAACATGGTTAGAAAATTAGAAAAATAAATTATAATTATTAAACATATAATCTTCCTATACTAATAAAAGAGTAACTAAGGATTACACGTGACAGTACCTACATTCTTCTCACAAAAATATTCTTGTTTTTTCCTTCTATTAAATAGTTATCTTTTTTATTAATAATATTATTTAACTCTTAATAAATTATGAAAGATATCTTTTTATTAAAATTATTTGTAACAATATTTTTTTATAAAATAAGAAAATTTTCTAAAACATTATCTTTTTTAAAAGAAAATATATTTTAAAATTGATGTTTTTAAAAACTAAAATTATTATTAACCAAAGATTATCAAAATTAGGAGTTATAATAAGAAAATATTTAAAAAAATTACACTTTTAATATAGCTTGTCTTAAAACAAAATATTGATTAAAAAAAAGAGTTTAAATAGTTGATATTACTTATAGTTTTACACATACGTAATTTCAATCATATCAGATCTTAAATTGTTTATACTTGATAAATATTTAATATATTACGTATTTTATTTATTCAACCCGTGTAATACACGAGTTTACTAAAGCTAGTTGAATAAATATATGTATACATAATTCACTTATATAAAATATAAAATAAATAACTATATTACGTGCATATATGTAATATTATATGTATATCTTTAATTTGAATTTTTAATCGAATCGAATTAAAAATTAGAAATTCTGATTTTGAATCGAATTCAATAGAAAACTTTGAATCGAATCGAATTTGAATTTGAACATTCCAATGAAATTCGAGTGGAAACGAATTTAAAAATTCGAATCGAATCGAATTTGAAGTTTTTCAAACCCGATTCGAATATTCAAAACCTCTATATATACCTAAGTCATATAGTTTTTTACCACCCGTATTAGACAAACCCGCAAAATTGCTTACACAGTAACAAGCCACCAATGACCGATGTGACATGTTGAAGCTTTTGTTGTTTGACTATAAGAAATACGACTTGTATTATTTGTTACGTGTCGTGTTCAAAGGGTCTGTATATCCATTTTGGGTGTAGTAACATTCATTACCAAAAAGAATAAAAAATAGATGACACAGTGGCAAGTTGCAGCATGTGGTTGGATGATGATAATAATAATAAATTAATCCTTGTTTTTATTGGCATTTTTTCTTTTCCTGTAAGGGTTCCAATAGCATGTTAAAAGCGAGACAGCTAGCAGGCACCGCGGAACAATGAAGGTCTTGAGCTAGTTTTTTATAGTCAGGGAAACTAAATCTGTCACTTAAAAAGTGTTATTATTCTTCGACCTTTATTTTGCTTTACCCCGTACATGAATTATATACACAACAATCATCCTTTCTACCTAATCAAGATCGTCAAAAAATAATTCTTAGCAATCCCTTTTGAATATTACTTCTTTTGAACTTGAAGGTACTAGAAAATGTAATTGTTTGTATTTTTTATTTAAACTCTTTATTGAATATCAGAATTAATATTTATGGTGGGATTATTGTAAAAAACAAAATAAAAACTTAAAAATGTAAAAATTATTATTATCCATTAGATATTAGATTAATACGCTAAAAAAATCCAATTACATTATAGTAAATAATTGAAACTTTAAATGATAGGCTAATGATATTTTAGTCTTAACCACATTTTCAAGTTCCACATTTTTTGAAATGCTCATTATCTTACATACAACATTAATTTTTTTAATTATACCATAAAAACAAGCTTTTTTTATTTTTAAACGCCTATAATTTTGATATATAACAAATGAATTTTATTCACGTTATTTCAACTTATTGTGTAATAGTTGGTAGCTTATTGTGTAATATCAGGCTATTGTGTAATATTCATCGAATTATTGCGGCTAATGTTTACAAATTTTGTTATGTATTGTGGTTTAAAAAGTTGATGATTTTCAAAAAATACAATACTAAAAATATAATTTTTGTATGTTTTGAAGTTTATTGCGTAATACTAATCAGATAATTATGTAATCCTCATCAAACAACTCATTGTGCCTATTGCTAATTATTGAGTCTAGTGCTAGTTATTATGTTACCCATTTGTGTAATGTTAATCATTGTGTTTTTTAAAATGGTGATTTTCAAATGAAACAATGCTGAAAATTTTATTTATTTTTTATATTTTTCTAGTTTATTGTATAATACTGATCAGGTCATTGTGTAATACTCATCAAGCAGCTCATTGTTTATTGCTAATTATCGAGTCTAGTGTTGGTCATTGTGTTACCCATTGTGTCTAATGTTGACTATTGTGTTATGCAATGTGTTTTAAAATGATGATTTTCAAATAACACATGAATGTTCAAAATGTATATTTCTTTTACTTTATTTTAGTTTATTGTGTAATCCTGATCCGGTTATTAGTTTATTTTATTGTGTCGATTGCTAATCAGCGAGTCTAGTATTGGTCATTACGTTATCAATTTTGTCTAATATTAACCATTGTGTTTTTTAAAATGATTACTTTTGGATAACACAATAACAATAAAAACTTATATGTTTCAAGTTCATTACGTATTTCTCATCAGATCGAGTCTAGTGTTGGTTATCATGTTACTCATTTTGTCTAATATTGACTATTATGTTTTTTAAAATAATGATTTTCAAATAACACAATGCTAGAAACGTAACTTTTTTACATTTTCAATTAATTATGTAATACTGATCATATCAATGTGTAATTCTCGTCAAGCAGCTCTTTGTGTTGATTGTTAATAATCGAGTATGGTGTTAGTCATTGAGTTAGTAATTTTGTTTAATGTCGACCATTGTGTTATGCATTGTGTTTTTTTAAAATGATAATTTTTGAATAACACGATAATAAGAAATATAATTTTTTTATGTCTCAAATTTATTGTGTATTCATTATTAGATCGAGTCTAGTGTTAGTTATTATGTTGTCAGTTTTGTCTAATTTTGACTATTATCTTATGCATTGTGTTTTTAAAATGACGATTTTCAAATAACACAGTGCTAAAAATATAGTCTTTTTTATGTTTTTCAGTTTATTATGTTGTTTTGAACATGTCATTGTGTAATACTCGTCCAACAGCTCATCATGTCGATTGTTAATCATCGAGTCTAGTGTCGGTCATTATGTTAATCATTTTGTCTTGTGTTGACCATTGTGTTTTTTAAAATGATTATTTTCAAATAACACAATAATAAGAAGTGTAAAATTTTATGTTTCAAGTTCATTATGTATTACACATCGGATAATTGTATAATATTTATCAATTTAGAAGATTACACAATAAACTGACGATATTACACAATGAGTTAACAATATTAGTTTTTAATTTAACCATCCCCGCAGAAAAGTTATCACAAAAGCAAATTTGTACTTAATAAAGCTAAGAACATACTTTATTCTTCATAAAGCTAAGAACATACTTTATTCTTCAAAATGAAATTTTAAATCTTCAAAATGAAATTTTAAATCTTCAAAAAGTTTGTATCGTCATATTGATTAGTTATTTGTTTTTTAAAAATTTGTATTGTATTTATTTGTACTATCTTTTTTAGATGATCGAGATCCAATTTTTAGCTAGGGGGAATGGTTTTATTGTCAATAATAGATCCGGACTATACGACAAGCCAATTCCAACACCATTAATATGAGTTTAGTTGGAGTTCATTTGAGTCGGTTTAAATTGAGTGAAATTCATTCTTAATTAACCTTATTAGGCAAATATTTGTTTTTATTTTAACCACTTTCTTATATATATCTGTATACACGCATATATGTATTTGTATATAAGTATATATTTTAGACATCAAATCATAACTCTTAAGATATCAAACAAAGAATTTTCGTTTTTATCTTATACTTAGCCACCAACCAGAATCACCAAATTTAAATTTCTTTCCTAACATGAAATTTCAAAGATGATATGCTGGGCTTTTTAAAATTATGAGAGAACAACAATTAAGAATATTTTTGAGACATGCTTATATATGTGTGGATTTGATGTATCTCATAAATCATTACATTAATTTTGTTGGCCAAGAGAACCCCAAAGCTGTTAGTGTTGGCACTTTTAAGAAATCCCATAGCAGCCACCCATTCTGCAAAGGTAGAAATTGAAATAGGTCACGGGGCTACTTGACTTGGTTGTATGGTAAAAATGGTTAATATATATGTGAAATCATAGGTTAATCTATATCAAATGCTTTGAGAATTCAAACGAGATGTGTTGTATAAAAGTATACTAGTGGATTAGACTCGCGCTTTGGCGCGAGTCGGTTTTGTATGTATACGAGAATGTCACAAGTGTATAGGTTTTTGGTTATTTTGGTTTTGATGATTTTAATGACATAAAAACGTCACAATAATAATTGATATTTACACATTTTTTTATGATTCGTTATTATATCGTTATGATAATGTTATTGAACATATAGTATTTGATAAGACATATATATCAATTTAAACATGCATGTTAAAAGGAAATTTTTTATCAATTAAATCAAATATGTTAAAAGTAAAAACTATTATCAAAGAATAGACAAATATGAAAAAAAACCTAAAAAGAGAAGTAAAAGTACACTATGATTTTTCATATAATGTTCTAAAATAAAGAAAAAATTATTAATTTGTCTCAAGTTTTTGTAACTAACTAATTGAGTTAGATCCAAACCATGTTTCCTATCTTGCATAACTAACTCTTTTAAATTGAACATAGCACTTCTTCAAAAGATGACGTTGATTAATGAGAAACATTTTTCAAGAGACTTTTGCACGGTTCGGTATTTAAAAAACTAAAAGAAACAAGATTTACCTGCGATTATAAATAAGTGGATGTATATATTATGAGTGTGTAGTAAAGCTTAAACCATAAGCAATTGAATCCAATGTAATAACTCAAATAAGCCCAATACTAGTTGATATGATTTTATATGAAATAAATACAAGCCATATATTTCTTTTATAAAGAGAGATTACAAATATATATATATATATATATATATATATATATATATATATATATATATATATATATATATATATATATATATATATATATATATATATATATATAAAATAAGAGTAAATTTCGTTTTTAGTCTATATTGGTTTGAGCCATTTAACCATATCACTACAAATTAAAAAAAACTTATTTTTTTGGTGCTTGAGATTGTATGCGATATCTCTTTCAGCCCTTTTCACTATAAGAATTAGACTTTATTGTTAGGTTCTAATAAAATGAACAACACGCTCTTGGACTGAAATGTTTATTTTTATAACCATAGAGATCAAAAGCGTAAGTAGTAGTAATAGTAGTTGTTATTGCTGCTGCTACCATGATAGTTATCTACAAGATTAAATTCCACACCCATATATATATATATATATATATATATATATATATATATATATATATATATATATATATATATATATATATATATATATATATATACATACATACATACTTAATCAATTTAAAATTAAAATTTTTTAATTTGTAATAAAATAATTAAAACTCATTTAAATTTCAATTTACTACAAATATACTAATTATTTAAACTTTAATATTTTTAAATAATAATAATTTGGATTAAACTATTTCTAAAATAAATTAACCTCTTTTTCCTTTCTTGTTAGGATAATGTCACACTTAGATATTTTTTTTATCATCCTTGTTCATAACGTATGCCTTTAGATCATAGCTTTGTAGTAATATAGTTCGATGTTATTATGTCTTGATTATATGTTAACATAGACCGCGGTGGATATCTAGAAATATCTTCTTACCTCTATCAAGGTACGAGGCTAAAGTTGTCTACTATTCTCAATCAGTCTAAGTATTATTGCTTAACTATATTTAGCAGTCAAGGTTATGCGTCACTATTATCTATAATTGACATCCATTGAACGTTAAACGTATATTATTTTCATTTATTCTTATTCTCGATAAAGATTCAAAATAGCCTATTAAAATTCGTAGTTTGAGCACAACCATGCAATGACACTAGTTTGATTGAATGTGGGGTCTACAGATGCCAACCTCTCTGAGGTAAAAAAACAAATTCCTTTAACTACGTATAACTCTCACCAAGCTTTAGATTAACTCCCCACAATTACTTTTATTGTTACATAATCAAATAACAACATTAGATCATGTCAAAGAGTAATCTTGCATATAATCAAGTTCCAATATGTATCTCATGTTTAATGATTCAAGGATAATATCATTTTATAACTTACTTATGATTCTAAGTCCATCTCAAATATTTAAGTATATTTTTTATTGTAATCCAATGGGCATAACTTAGAAATAAGTGATATTCACACGTCAAACTCACATTATATAAGACATCAAGCCTAGTGCACCACATGACATATGTTATCCATCCTATAGTAGAAGTATATAAAATTCTTTCTATTCTTCTTTTCTCTTCACCTTTATCTGTAAATTTATTTAAGATCATATTTACCATCGAAGAGATTCCTCTCTTGGAACCTTGCATTGAGAATTTAAATGATCTTGTCAATATATGTAGTTTAACTTAACCCTATAAGCCACCTTGATCTATGTACTTGATTTATACCCATAATATAGGCTAACTTAACTAAGATCCTTCACTGTGAAACATTTCTAGCAATATTTTGCATCTTGCAAGGTAATAATATCATTTTCAATGACGAGTATGTCATCTGCATCTGGTATTATAAAGGCAACTATGCTCCTACTTGCCTTCTTAGAAACACATTATTCATCTTATTTTTTATTAAACCAAACGCTATGATATTCTCATCAAACCAAAGATTCTAGCTCCAAGATTAACTACTAAATCTGTAAATAGATTTATTAAGCTTGCATACTTTGTAATATAAAGATCTCCTGTATGACAATCGTTTACAAACGCCACTTTAACATCCATCTACTATATTTAATAGTCGAAATATCCGCATCTATTCAAGGATTGGACATCAACCTTCTAAGGTACTTTTAAATTTCGCGGCGAAATTTCTTTTAACAAGGTGATTATGTCGCAACACTTTTCAATTCTTAGAATTTTTTTCTTTTTATTTCGCTTGTTCCAGATTTTCTTAGAATTCTTTACGTGCGTTTCAAATTATTAACCATGAAGTTTAAATTTTCAGGATGAAAATTCTTTCAAAAAGGGGATTGGGACAACCAGTAATTCCAGGTTAAAGTCGTCAACCCGACTCTTACTATTTTAAATGTTCTCTCATAATTTATTTAATAGTTTTTTTTGGGTTAACTAACTTTGGGGTATAATCAAAGTTAATTGCTTAACTTTGGGTTCAGTTTCATCGGGTTGCATGCATTTTATGTTCCTTAAAACAATGAATTTTGTTTTATTACTTAAACCCTAATGTTGGGGCGCGTCTTCTTGTGCATTTCTGTTTTGGAGTTACCTTATAATTTCACTTCCGCATTTCAAACTATGAAACATGATTTTAACAATGGTTTTGTTAAAAGGAAAATTTTATGTAAACAACTTTGTAATAAATATGTCATTTGATGTAACTAATGACTAAGATCTTGTTTGTCACATGCCTGATGGTAAATCCCGTTCGCGGAAATTGAAGGTGTGACAGTATAACTCCAAAAGAGGAGTGAAAAGTTCCACTCATCATAGATCGGGTCATATAAAACAGTTTGATTCCTCCTTTTATAAGCGCCATTTTGTGAAACTATTCAACTTTGTTTTAGGTGATCACTATAATTAATAACTTAGATATTTGCCACCTTGATTTGATTTAGTGACTTTTATCATCTTAATAGGTTAATTTTGCATTTTATTTCAGAAGCTTTTGTGCTTAGATAACTGCTTCTCCTTACATGATAATTACACCTGTGCGTATTCCTTTTGGTGTGATACTTTATGTAAAAAATGGAATTTGTATTCTAACTTCCCCTCATGTAGAGAAACACACATATGTGTAACCATGCGCACACGCGCACACACACACACATATTGTTATGTGAAAATGAGAAAACTAATAAAACTGGTCATATAATTTATAGAATCTTTTTCTCTACCATATATACATATATATATATATATATATATATATATATATATATATATATATATATATATATATATATATATATATATATATATAGGGTTAGGGATCAAATGAAAACAATAACAAAGTTTTACATATATGTCGCACATGGGTTACGTATATCTAATAGTTTGTCATTCGACATAATATTACATATACGTAACACTCTTCATTCCTATATATATAGTCAACATATATATAATAGATGGCTTGAATACATAACTTTTGGTATTCGTAGAAACCCTCCTCTCTCTCTCTCTACATATATATATATATATATATATATATATATATATATATATATATATATATATATATATATATATATATATATATATATATTTCAAATAATTTAATTTTCAACTTTAGTATTTTAAAAATAATAATTACTGCTTATATATTATCTCTCAAATAATGTAATCTTTTGTCATTTAGTGTCACTACTAATTAGCACCTTAAATTATATTTTTTTTATTGTCGTTGCACATTGTCTAGCCCGTTGCATCTGACCTTAGTAGTAATGTTAGATGTTGCTACTTGGGCATACAAATCCTACAACCATACCACAAGTCAAAAACATATGCATTTGGATACACAAGTGATTAAGAAGTAGATTACGCTCCTTGTAGTCCACCCATAATGTTCCCCAAATTTAAACTTCGTTGCATTTAATTAGCATTTTCCTTTAAAGCAGTAAAGAACATTCTTACTTTCAGTAGATGATCATCATTTAAAGATATTTGATTATTTGTATTCAAAGATGTCGTTTTTGGATAGGAAGGTAGCATAGAAATCGAAGCGAATACAATTTTTCCACAATTACATTGTGTTAGCCACGGGTATAAAACTAGTTTTAAAGGCTATATTGTATGAACCTTAGGAGCGAATAAATAAATATCGATCATGAGTAACTTGGGTCTTTACTAGGTTTGATTCTCTGCTTTTAGCTAAATGGTACCGCAAGTGGTACGTTTTGTACCAATATAAAACTGAGTCAGAAACATCATTGCAATTTCACACAGCAAATAAAGCTAAAGTCTTTGGTGTATAAGTGCCAACATCACGTTGTTCCAACTTTATAAAGGGAAACAATAACACTAAGCAAGTAGAGGCTAGGCTACCTTAATTATGGGAAGAACCAGCTGGCAAAAGAAAACTTCTTTCACCATCCTCAACATGTTCAAACCTAAGAAGACTGATAATCAAGATGAAGATCATGTGAAAGCATACAGAGTTTTTTCAAGTGATCAAGACGGAGTTCGTTGGGTGGCTGAACCTGGTATCGACAAAAGGGCTGGCGCATATATTGACAATTTGACGAACAGGTGGAACCATGTTGACATTGCCGAGTGACTAAAGTTCATGAGTCGAACCGGTGCAGTGTATCTTATTTTCATGTTTGTATTCTCTTCATGGTTTGCATGTTAGTCCTTGTGTGTTTTCTGTAGATGTGCAAAAGTATAATAAAACTAGTATACACTAGCTCAAGTCTTCCTGTTCACTCATGATCATTGATATGATCGATCTGCAATAATAACAAGGGTGTTTGAATTTATGGTATTTATTATTTTATGTATAGCTAGCTCCACATATTAATTACTTACGTTCCTACTCTACGATGATTAAAGCTTTAAATATTTCAATCTAATTAGAATGACTAGATGATTAATATAATCATAATATTCGATAAACTAGTCTAAAGATGCAGAGTGCACACTAGTTTGAGTTATCATGATTCACAATATTAAAATATCATCAGTTTCAAGGAGTAATGCCCCGGGGGGGGGGGGGGGGTGGGGGTCCTTGGTAGGCGGGTCCAAGAGCCAACCTCTGTCAGAGTCTAAGGAGCAGAGCTCGTGGCTGGGGTGGAAAATTTTTATTTTGATAAAAATATGTTTATAAAAAGTTCACTAAAGGCGAAAATAACATATTGTTTTAACACATTTGAAGTTCAGAGGAAAAGCACCAAACGGCAGATTTCACTGCCCATCTCCTGCAACATGATTGATTGATTATTTTTTGTTCTATCTTCTTCTGTACTCTAGTTCAGAAACTTGACGCATACAAACATAATTTGATCTTGAATATAAACTGAGATCTTTCCTGATATAGAATGTGGATTAAACTATTAAATTACTTCAATCTGAAATTACAATCACGTATTTATTAAAGTTTTTATTTTGATAAAAATATGTTTATAAAAAGTTCACTAAAGGCGAAAATAACATATTATTTTAACACATTTGAAGTTCAGAGGAAAAGTGCCAAACGGCAGATTTCACTGCCCATCTCCTGCAACATGATTGATTGATTATTTTTTGTTCTATCTTCTTCTGTACTCTAGTTCAGAAACTTGACGCATACAAACATAATTTGATCTTGAATATAAGCTGAGATCTTTCCTGATATAGAATGTGGATTAAACCATTAAATTACTTCAATCTGAAATTACAATCACGTATTTATTAAAGTTTTTATTTTGATAAAAATATGTTTATAAAAAGTTCACTAAAGGCGAAAATAACATATTATTTTAACACATTTGAAGTTCAGAGGAAAAGTGCCAAACAGCAGATTTCACTGCCAATACTTCAATCTGAAATTACAATCACGTATTTATTATTTACAATTCCGCTACTATTTTCTCTTTGATTACTATTTGAACTATATATTCTAAGACTTATACTCTATGAGTCTGGATATTTAGACACCCTAGCATTTTAAGTCAACATCCAATGACCATATAAGTAGTGTATGGGTCCATACGCTGCAAACATAACAAAATAAAAATTTACAATTCTCATAATATTATACAAAACTACGAGTCTGGATAATATCGAGGCGGTGGTAACTCTGGAGGATCAATACCGTGGCTCGCACTCGCGCTATCTCGAGCTGAAGTGCCACTCTATAAAATCCTCAAATCGATCTAGCCGCCAAATCTGTCCATCGAGCCGGCGACCCCGTTCCCGTGAATTCTCAGAAACCTCTTGCATCAATGTCTTCATACGTGTAGGAAGCCTCACATCTCTATAAATGTGTCGAGGAAATTATGCTAATATGGTGGTGACGGCTGGTCATGTTGATGTGGAGGTGGCTGCTCATGCGACTGCTAATCTGGCTGCTGATTTTGCTATTAAAAATCATCAATGCCGATCTGCAAAACAAGTGCTGGCTGCCAGATCTCCCCGGCTGGAAAAGAGAATCGTATACAACCCGGAAACTTGCGTATAATATGCATGCCGAACAGCGTACGACAATCTTATCTCACTGGCTCGATCGTTGGAGATACGTCAGCAAGACATTGAGGAAGATAATTAAAAGCTAGAGCAATCAAAGTAATATGTGTGTCACCATACACCGCCCCTCGCTTCTACCGATAATAATACGAAGCAAATTACTCCGGCAGACATCTCGCCAGGTTGCATCAGGTCCCGGTAAGCAAACAATACAAGTAGAATAAGTTGGGAATACTGCACCACTCCCGGTTCTTGCCACGTCCCATGATAGATGTGGCGATCCTCTTATGCAAATACCAAATAAGAGCGTCTCTAATACTAGTGACCCTGCCTTAGTCCTCTAAAACGGACCGCCAGCAATCTGAAATCTCTCCATCAGTTCTCCTCCATCTTAGTAATACCCTTGGTGAATAGAGTAGTAATAGTCTCTAGCTTGTAGTAAAGTCCCAAGATAAAAAAAACTTCTCTATCGACATCTAGTGTAGATTTCGATATAACCTAAATGAGATATTGAGAAACTCGTCACCCTCCTCCATCTCTAGAGTACAAATTTAAGTAATGTGGACAAAAATTCCATCGTCATCTTCCTGACAGATGGCAAAAACGTGATCTTAGATAACCGGCTCCATGACGTATCGTTTCTGATGCTAGTAACTAGTTTGTCACGCTCACCGAGCTCTGCCATCACCTCTTAATTGACGGCCTTTTGACGGTCGATCTTAATTCATATAAATTTTAAGCACTTAGTGTGCTTGATACTATCGTGCTCAAACTGTAAACATGGATGATGAGCAATAGCATCAACGACGTCATTGTCGACCTCTGAATCGGATGATATATCTGCATAAAAAACATATATACAAAGTTAAAACTATATATGCATACATATTATATATACATATATATATATATATATATATATATATATATATATATATATATATATATATATATATATATATATATATATATGTATGTATATATATGTGTGTATATATATACATAAATAAATAAATAAATAAATAAATAAATATATATATATATATATATATATATATATATATATATATATATATATATGCAACGTATAGCCCTATGCTACGTATATGTGCTCAGCATGTCCCGCGTATGGGTTTCATATGACACTGATTAACCCAACCCCGCCCTATACACCGTGTATAGCCTTAAATGCCGCATATAGCCCTATACGTCACGTATAAGTGTCTTATGTATGAATAGCGTATAGCATGTGTGACGCCTATATGTGGCGTATAAGTGTTAGACATATTACAAAAGCAATAGTACGTGGCAGTGTTATACGAGGCGTATGGTGCTAAACGACACGTATAATTATTTCGACATAAATTAGGGTTATGTAGTTCAAATGAGTCTCAGCTGGCATACCGATAACAGGGGTGGGGGTGTTAGCCCATTAGTACTAACAATACCTCTCTATGGCTCCAAAAATGGTGTTAAATAGTCATGATATGAATACGGGGAATTATAAAATATAATACATATTCATGAAGGAAATCTAGACTTGATCTTATGGCCCTAACCACACATAACAACCCAATCCTAGTCTGAAAATAAGTTTGAAAGCATGACATAATCCAGAATCTTTGAGCACGCTTTCCCCCAAGTAAAACATATAAAAAGGTGTGATAAACTTACCTTAAAGTAGCACAGCCCAAATGAACACAAACATATATCAACAGAACTACTGGTCTCAAAACAAACTATGATTTCTAAAGGTCGGTAAGATCTAATTGACCGTAATCCACATGGTTCAGTCCTTATTGTCTAGGCATATACTCATTGTAATAAAAAATGTTCATTTATTATTCCAAGTCCAATGTTCATCCTTAAATTTTTCAATCCTGAGTTATTTAAGTTCGATATCCTTATCGGCTTTTAAAGTTGTTCACATCACATATTGTACATATCTTTATGTTCAATGATTAATTAACCTTAGGTTTTTATGATTAAACGTCTTAAAATTAAATATTTTACATGTGGCTTAACTTGTTATAGTTTTTTATCCAATAATATTGACGTTCATGCTTTAGTTATAATATTTTAGCATGTAGAGTTTATCATGCACCAATCTTGAATAGGCTGCTTGGAGATTGAAATGACAACAAAACATCATGAACTAGGTATCATTTGAAAGATAAGATCTTAAAATAATTTCTACAAAAAAATCACCATACATGGATGAAGTATGAGTGATATAACCTCACGAATAGACCAACACTCTGTCCAATTTTTGCAAATCTGACCTTTAGTTTGTTTAATGCATTTGGAGAACCAAATGATGTTGAATTAAGGTAAGAGTAACCTGATAGTCAGAAGGCTCTTAGTGTTTACTTTTAAACATATAGTTTGATCCAATTGGACTCTATATCACCAACTTATTACCTGTACAAGACAACAATCACCAATCTGTCCGAGTCCCGACATTTGAAATTTTCATCCATTTCAATAATTCTTAATCATGTTTGACTTGAAAATCCAACCAAAGATGATTATATGTCTCATTTGACTTATTTAACAAATTAGACGAATAACATATCAATGATATCAGTTCCATCTTGTTTAATAATGTTGACATTTTGGTTTGCGTTCTTTATCATTTATTGTCTGAAATCGAAAATTTTCATATTTATTCATGATTATCATTCTTTAAGTATTGATTTGATGTTTTCATGAAAAGTATTCTTTCTTGTTGTTTATAAGGGCAAGAGTAATACTGATTAACAAACTATAGAAAACAATTACAAGGAATAACAAAAAAAACTAGGGTTAACTGTCTTATGATGATCTGATACTTAAACACACGATTCCATCACGATCTAACCACAATATCAGGAGTAGACAAACATTAGATGATGACTCTAATGGTTCTTGATGAATAATGGCAAGAACATGAATAAGCAATGCAGAACCGGTGAGGGTGGTAATGCAACAGTTTCAAAATAGTTGGAGAGAATAAACAACAACACTTAACAAATCAAATATGGAAACCGGCTTATGAAACAATGAACAAAGGTAAAGACCACAAGCAGAACACAAGTATTTTGATTTTCAAGAATGATGTATATTCCTCTCAAGTGTTTTACAATTGTTACAAGGCTTAGTCCTAAAGACCGGTACCTAAGATACTATGTACTACATCCTACAGCAGGCCATACTTTGAAGGCCTGCTGGAACACTAATATAGACAACAGGATCAATGTAAAGTCAAAAGATAGATTGTCATTTGACTAGCGACTATGACATGTCATAGCTCATATCCTTATCTATTACAAAAAGGATAAAAATACAATGTAGAACGTTACAAACTCTAAGACCTTAATCTACAGTTGATAAAAGTATATAGATATCACCAACTTCTATAAGTTGGTGAGTCTGCTGAGATGGTAGTGAAAAGTGGTTCAACTTTTGTCAAAATCATGTCAGTGAAAGCATGTCTTCTCTGTCTTTGGAAGAAATCAGTCTCTTAGTTTTGAAAGACTTTGTCTTAAAGCTTTGGAAGACTTCATCTTTGGTTTCAGAAGAAACGGTCTTTGGATTCGGAATATTTAACACTTAGAGAATTTCTTAAAGCTTTTGTCAAATCATTCGAATTAACTTCCTTGTACTTTAGTTTGCATGCTGAGAGCTCTTTGGTTGCATTAGACTCTAATATTAACTCTTACAAACTCCCCCTAGGCTGATGCTGTCAAAACTTGAGGATGACTTTGAGTCTTGATCTTCATCCATTGACAATCTTCATTAGATTCAGGACCATTCCTTTCTTCATCAGTTGGTTTGGATTCCTCAGACTCTTAAAGTATCTACTCATGTCAAAGAGATCATGCAGAGGAAGGTCAAGTATATATTGCTAGAAGTATATGTCTTGACTCCCTTGATCTCTTGTGACATACCATCTGTTTGGATTTGTAGAGAAAGACTACGACTGGATGGGTCCCCCAAAAGCAAGAGGCTTTGTTTGTAATGGAGTTGGTTGAGCAGCCTTTTCTTGTTCACCCTCAGGATGTTTTGACCCGTCCTGAGGTGCAGAGGTGGATGCCTTGGACTTCTTCTTCTTGTCTCTTTTATGGCCATCCTCTTCCTATTTCTATATTTCAACTGAGAAGGTTGGTCTTGAGTACCAGATATTCCTTATTTATCTTTCTCAGTTGGGTACTTTCCCTTCAAATGTTTAGAAAGAGAAGGTTTAGAACCCTACCATGGGTCTGAAGATAAAGCTGGCTGAGATGCAACACTAGGTCCTGGTTTTGTTGTCTCTTAGGGTTCAACCTTGACCTCAACTTCAGGTACAGCCTAACTTGGTGGTGAATGCAAGTCTACGAGCTCACCCTTCGTAATCTTCTACTTGATCACTCTAATGTACTCATCCATAGTGGATAGAGACATTGGATCGAGTCTCCTTCTGGAGAACCCATACAGCTTCAAGAAGCTTACCCTCTTAAATTTGTCAGCAGACTTCTTTTGATTGGCTCGGATGGTGGCTCTTAAGTTATCAGCCTCTTCCCTCATCTTCCTCTTAGCAGCTTTTTTTCTTTCGACACTTCTTGCTCTAGTTGCTTGAGGTACTCAAACTCAATGTACTCATATGACCACGGAAGTAGGTATGCCGCCTGATAGAGACCTGTGGCACTCAAGTAGGTTATCGTGTCTTGTCCTTGTTTTTTACCTACCTGAGTTTCTTGTTTAACTACCACAACCTCTACTTCAAGACTTTCTTGAACTGTAGAGAGGACACGGGCTTTGTAATGTCTTTTTTTTCTTTCTTCCTTGCTTTTGAGGAGTAACTCTGCAGCCTCGGTCTCCTCCCTCTCTTTTAACACTTTAGTGTCAGCCAGTTCATTCAACTCATCTAAGGGAAGAGAGATTATTTCATCAATGTATAGTTCCTACACCCTATTTAATTCAATCTGGTTGCCCTTAACTCATTCTCCTGAGTGTCTAGCCTAGGGGCAGCCCTGATTGAAGCTTGCATAAAGCTGGGGGTCTTACTTGTTCTCTCTCCCCTTGTCTTCCTCTTCCTCTCCTTTTTCTCATTCTCAATCTCCTCAGAGGTAAGAATCCTTTTCCTTTTGTCAATCACTGGCCTGTATGACTTAGGATGGAGAGAGCTTTGGCCTTCTTGACTTGTTGCACTTGAGCTCTAGCCAGGGAAAGGCTGTTAGACACCTTTACCAGCAGGTGTCTCACTTGGGGTTCTTGGTGCTGAAGTTGTTCCAATCTCAAAGTTCAGAGGTTCTACTACTAGGCCTTCAACTAAGGTTTCCCCTTCGAAGCTAATCTTAAGGTCTATCTCAATATTCAGTTGACCAATAGTTTTCCCTGCTAGCCTCTGTCTATATAACTTTGATTTTCTCTTGAACTCTTCAAGCACCCTTAGCTGGATCCTCTCAACTAACATCTCAACTTTCCTGTTATGACTTGAGTTGGCAAGTGGCGGGTCAACCAGAGGAAAACTCTCATAGTATCTCAAGGTTTGAAAACTAAACACTTCTTCTTGCCCCTAAGATCTAGAGATTACTAGGGCTCTTTTATCACCATCATACCTCCATCCTACTATAGGATTGTCAATAGAGTAGGATAGGTAGACATAACCCTTGGTATTCTCTCCTCAAATAAGCTTTGAATAAAGGCATCCATATTGATATGGGCCTGAGGAGGTTGTTGAGAATGAGGATGGTGAGGGCTTCATGTCCATACTCTGGGCAGTATTCGCAGGTTCTGCGATTGTAGTTAAGACTTTCTCCCCCTCTTTAGTATCATCACCCACTTGCATCTGTTAGTTAGAGGTTAGGTCCACTACATCAACAGGTTCTTATGGACCTGATTGAACATGCCTGGCAGACCTCTCAACTAACTTGCCCTTGAGATAGGTAATCTCAAGTTGTTGATTTAGGACCTGCCTTTGCAAGGTTGCCACCTGAGATTCTAGGTGACTGACCTTTGAAACCAAGTAGGTTCATGTTTTGGATAATTTTTTCACTCTTAGTTGCATACTCCCCTCATCTTTATTAGAAGTATCATAGGGGGATGAGAGAACATAACAGAAGTCATCTCACCCACCACAAGATAGTGGTTCTTGGCTTCTGTATTTATCCTGCTCCATGATAGCTTCAAGAGAAATGTCAAAGGGTTGGGTTGTCAGGGTTGAGGTCTTAATGATTTAATCACTTTCTACAGTGAGAGCCTCTTCCTTATGGACGTCCTGAACATGTTAAGAGAAGTCCACCTCAGTTAGGGGTGGATGATGTGTGCTAGATATGGGAGTTTCAGGAGCACTCATCTCTCTTTGAGCAAGGGAGGAGAAGAAAGACTCATGGTACTCACTGAATTCCACATCCTTATCATCATAGAAGTGGAGGTCAGAGATTGGTTGGTTTAGGTCTAGAAGCTGGGGATGGTAGCTGTCCCTTGAAGGTTGATCACTTGAGTTTTGAGACTCACAGTGAAGACTTGAGGCTTGGGCAATGAGCTCATCAGGCTGATCATGAGGAACCTCAGAACCTCAGTACTGATCAATGGAATAATGGGAGTGGTTTTCTCCTCAGGGAAAGTGGGACCTCTTGGTTCCACTTCCTCCTGTATTGGTGAATGTATGGGGGCCTGCTCAATCTGAATAGACTAAGCAGGGGTTCGCTTGGATTTTCTTTTGTAGGTGATGGTTATTTGAGGCTGTGTGGGTGGTGCCAATGTAGAAGGTGTGGGTTCAACATTTTCTTGTTCTGCCAAGTTGTCACCTTGAGCAACTAGCTCTAACATTTTTGGGACCAGGGCTCTTTCTCCCCCTAAGAAACCAACAGTGATTTTTCTCATGATTTTGAAGATGTCGGGCTTCATCTATCCCAGTTTAAGAGTATGACATATTCCCCTCAACTGTGAGCCCGGTTCACATTTTATATTTGCCAGACATATCCAGGGAACATGTAGTACTCTAAGGACTCCAAGTTGGCAAGCAAGTTTGTGTGGACAAACTGGGGTACTTGAACTTGACCCCTTGAACCATCCCGTAGACTATCTAATAAGTCCTTTGGAATTTGAACCCATCCTCCATGTTTTTTTTGATATAGAGTGAATAATAACATCGAGGAGGTACTTCCATTGGTAGGAGACCTCTTATTGAATGTTTTGACTATGAAGTTCCATTCATAGCCCATTTGATTGACTGATTCATTTACAACTTCTTTATGGAAGGAAAGCTCGATTTCTTTATCATCCAGCCTAAGATGAGTGTTGATTGTTGGTGGGGTGATGAAATCTATCTTCCCCTGCACTGATGCACACAGTGCCTTCTCACCATCCAAGATAACCTCTTGGCAAGTCCTCTAGAACTCCAGTAGTTGTTCTAGTGGAGGGTCTTTTGTAAGTGCGGTGAGGTTGGATGATTGAGTGAGAAAACGGCAAACGTATGAGAAACCAGGATCTTTCTTAGATATCAACAAAGCAACCT
This sequence comes from Flaveria ramosissima, assembly GCA_025215565.1. Classification (NCBI taxonomy): domain Eukaryota; kingdom Viridiplantae; phylum Streptophyta; class Magnoliopsida; order Asterales; family Asteraceae; genus Flaveria; species Flaveria ramosissima. The sequence goes on from CM046039.1 coordinate 68,277,425, forward strand.
AGTTGCGTTGCTTGCAAAGGTGCATGGAGAAATCTGGCTTGCTTCAGGGTTTAGGGTTGGCCATTTGAGAAAGCTTCAGCAAGAAGAAAGCTAAAAACAATGAGGGTTTGTGGGTGAATTTTAGGTTAGAAGTTTGTAGATGAAGTGGAAGAAGAAAGAGGGGTAACCATTGTAAGGCTTATATATGGTTGGATGTGAGACAAAGTTAATGCAAAAGGATAAACTTTGAAATCCGAATGTCGGTCGCACCTCTGAAAAAATGCCCAAAAAGGTAGTTATCTTGGAAGTAGAAAATCTTCCGAATGTATTTTAGCTTCGGAAGTTTTCTCATCTGAAGCCAACTTTACTTCAAAAGATATTCTTTACTTTTACAAGGATTGCTTCGAAAGAAAAATAGTTAGAGTAATTTTGCTTCCGAGACATATTTAGTTTTGAAAGATATTAAACTTCATAAGTTTTATTTAAAGAATGAATAAAGCTTCTGAGACTTAATTGTTTTCGGAAGAAAATTGTCTTGCAAAACATATAAGTATTTAGAAGCATATTTAAGCTTTGAAACAAATTCGGATATATCTTCTAAAGGTAAATTTTTTTAGTAAGTAGTTATTAGTTTTGAAGACATAAGTTTCTTCTGAAGTCAACTCAAAGTCTTTTGAAAGAAAATATATCTTTAATTCTTAAAACTCTAAGAAATATCATTTAGAAAAATTTTCTTCCAAGGTAAACAAGGCTTATATGAGTGATAACTTAAACAACTTTAAAAACACATATATTTGAAAAATAATCTTGAGATTAATTTAAGAAAATTTACTCAAAGTTAATCATCCCAATAGTTAATACAAGATACGTAAATCTCTGTTCATCAAATGCTTTTATGAACATATCAGCATATTGTTCATTTGTGTTAATTTTGACAAATTTTATCAATCCTTTTTTAAAATGATTTATTATCAAATGATACCTGATATTGATGTGTTTTGTCTTTGAGTGCTACACTGGATTCTCAGTGATAGAAATAGCACTATTGTTGTCTATATGGATAGGAGTCTCCTTGAAGTTGAATCCATAGTCTAAAATCCGATTCTATATCCAAAGCACTTGAGCACGCTTGCAACAGCAATATATTCAGATTCAGCAATTGATGCAGACACACATAATTGATTTTTGCATTTCCATAAGACTATCCTTCCATCAAGGAATTAACATCCCCCTGATATAGATTTGCAGTCATGTTGCAGCCACCATACTCACTATCTATATATGCAATTTATGTTAGAATTCTTTGGATATCAAAGTCCTAGCTTGGGAGCTCCTTTGAGGTATCTAAGAGACCTGTTAACAGCAACCAGGTGTGACATCTTGGGATTGACTTGATATCTTGCACATATGCATGTGGAAAACATGATTTCAGGCCTACTGGCTATTAGTGTAACATCTCGTATTTTTTTTAAATTAAAAGTTAACAATATAAGTATTAAATTGAATAATAATAATTATAATAATAATAACAAAAATAATATATATAATAACAATAATAGTAATAATAATAATGATAATAATAATCATTTAAAGTTACTAAACCTAAAAAAGATCTTGAACTTAAAGTTAAGTTAAGGGGGTGTTTTAGTCATTTTGGAAACTTTAAATGAAAGTATTGTGCATAAAATAAAAAAATAAAAACTACAGGGACCAAAGCTGTAATTAAAAACAAAAATTATTTACTTAACAAGAAATACTTTTATATTTTATTAAATATTCTAAAAAGATATATAAATACTTTATTTTTATAGAAAGTAGACTTTAGATAATACTTTGTTATTATTTCAACCGTTGCTTTCAAATTATTGTTTTAAAACTGTGGTTACTAAACTTTATTTACTCTTTATATATATATATACAAATTGTTATAAATGTTATATTTTTATATATATGATCTTACATAAAATGTAGCAAATTTCTTTGAGTTTAATAAATATAATTCCATTTTGTTAAACATAATTATTTGACAAGCCCCAAATACCAAATTGAAACCTTAGTTCTCGTTAACTCGTTAAAAGGATTATTAAACTTAAATCTTGTAATTATATAATTAGGTGTCTCGTGACGGTTTACGTTGGAACGACGCCTATTATTTAATCTTGTTAATCGTCAACTATATAGTTATTGACCATGTGAGTATTTCTATACCCCTTTTTCATATTTTTACACTTTGGGGTGAAAGATGTTACATTATAACCATTGCACTTATAAAATGTTTGATTCTTGTAAACACTTGGGCAATTCAATTATTTGTTGTGGTTAGTTGAACTATAGTAATTACCATGTATTGACGATTATATGTGCAATTATTAACTATTGCTAGCCTTGCGACGTCATAGATCTATGGGCTTGATAAGCCTGCTTGGTTAAACCAAGTACACTTAGCTAATCGTATAAACTTGTAAACGTGTAAACTGTCAAGGTTTGATTGTGCATCTGTCTTACATCCCTAGTTACTTTGTTCATTAACTTATAACATGAACTGCCATCTTTTATATACTTATGTATGAAAACTATGGAAATCTCACTAACATTATGTTGACCTTTTATTTTTAACATGTTTCAGGAAACGCGCAAGTTTGATAGCCATCTTTGAAGCTTATTCACACCTAAGAATGAACCTAGTTAAATAAATGGATGGACTTGAATTATTTCTTATTATGCATTGTTGATTTCCTTATTTGAGACTTATCTTTGTAATGTTACATTTGAAACTTATGATTATTATATTTGAGATTAATAATAGTCTTATGTGACTGTGAACGATCTTAACCCTCACATCCTGACGTTTCCGCCGTCAAGGTTGGGGTGTGACAGTTAGGTACACAAGAGACCTAATCATAGTCCTGCCGAGATGTTCATCAACAAATTCCCCATCAAGATCAGGTCCTAGGGATTGGTTTCTGTCTATGGGAGTCTTAGCAACCTTGCACTCAGCCAGATGAAATCTGGTTAGTATGTCTTGCACATGCTTTGACTGGTTTATGAAGATGCCATTGTCAACCTGGTTCACTTGAATTCTTAGAAAGAAATGGAGTTTCCCATGGCAATCATATCAAATCTACTCTTGTTCAGCTTCTCAAACTCTTTGCAGAGCTTTGGATTAGTTTACACAAAGATGATGTCATCTACATAAACTTGAACCAACATCAAGTCATTCCAAGTTCCTTTGATGAAGAGTGTACTATTAATAGTACCTTGCTTGTAGCCATGTTGGACTAGATACTATGACAGTGTCTCATACCACTTCCTTGGAGCTTGATGCAGCCCATAGAGAGATTTATCAAGCTTGCAAATATAATCAGGAAGATCTGGGTCTATAAATCCAGGTAGTTGCTTGACATACACTTCCTCATCTATCACCTCATATAAAAATACACACTTGACATCAAGTTGGTAGACCTTGAAATCCTTGGATGCAACAAAAGTAAGGAATATCTTAACAGCTTCAAGTATTGGCACATGAGCAAAAACATCTATGTAGTCAATCTTTTCTTCTTAAGTATACCCTTGAACAATTAGTCTTGTCTTGTTCTTGATGACAGGTCCTCTATCATCATTCTTATTTCTAAATACTCGCTTGGTACTTATTAGTGTCTTCTCATAAGAAAGAGGACATAGGTTAAACCTTTTGTCTTTTGAATTGATGCAACTCTTCCTACATTGCTTTAACCCGGCTTCCATATTTCAAATCTTCATCAAATTTCTTTGGCTCAATCTGGGACAAGAAGCAAGAGTACGAACAAACACTTTTATCATGGGTTTGTCCTCTTCTCACCCCAGTCTCAAACATCTCCAATGATGTTTGTGGTGGGATGGGATTTGTGGATTCTCAGTTGATAAATCAAAGCAAGTGGGTTTGACAAATCTAAATTTATGAAATTTAGATCTGGTGATTGAGTATCATCCATCACATCAACACACTTATCAAGTGTAACTTGTTCCAATTAGTGTGTCCGTACTCAGGTAGTTGATCATGTTTATATATATATATATATATATATATATATATATATATATATATATATATATATATATATATATATATATATATATATATATATATATATATATATTAAAACAAATAGACAAATCTAAGAAGTGCAGATGCCTGGTAGAGACCTGTGGCACTCAGGTAGTTGATCATGTTGGCCTATCTGTTTCCTTGTCTACCTGAGGTTCTTGTGTAGCAGCCACATCCTCTTGCACAGGACTTTCCTGAACTGGGGAGAGAGTTGGAGCATGCTTGTATAATCTTTTCTGTCTCTTCTCTTCTTTGAATTGGAGAAGTAATCTTGCATCCTCTTTTTCCTTCATCTCTCTTGACACTTCCATGCAGCCAGTTCATTTAATTGCTCTAAGGGGAGAGATATAATCTCATCTATGTCATAGTTCCTGGTCTGCAGGTAAGTAATCCTGACTGCCCTCAACTCATCTTCTTGAGTGTTTGGTCTGGGGACAGCCCTGATTGCAGCTTGCATAAATTCTGAAGACCCAGAGGAACTTTCTCCCTTTAGCTTCCTCTTCCTCTCTCTCTCCTCCTCCTCAATCTCCTCAGGAGTCAAAATCCTTTTCCCTTTGTCACCCACAGACCTTTGTGACTCAGGGTGGATAGAGGTTTGGTCTTTATTGCTTGGTGCAGAATCCAAGCTCTGGCTAGAGAGAGGTTGTGAGACACCTTCACCAGCAGGTGTTTCACTGCGGGAATGAATTTTTGAAGCAGTTGTTGATGTGACAGGGCTCTCAGGCTCTATCACTGAGCCTTCAGCCAAGGTTTTCCCTTTGAAGCTAATCTTAGGGTCTGCTTCAGCATCCAGTTGACCAATGACATTACCTGATTGCTTTTGTCTCCTTCTAAGGCTGAACTCTTCAGTAATTCTGTCTTGAATCCTGAGTGCTAACCTGTCAGCTTGTCTTGATTTGCTTGGGTTGACAAGTGGCATGTTGATCAGGTCAAGACCTTTATAGTAGTCCAAAGTCTGAAAATTGAACACTTCTTGCTGCCCTTGAAATCTGTGAAGAATGAGGGCTCTTCTATCAACATCATACCTCCACCCAATAATGTAGTTTGAAGTTCCTTGAGGTGGAGATGACACAACCCTTGCAATGCCTTCCTCAAAGAGACTCCTAATGACAGAGTCAATTATGTCCACATTAATGTGAACTTGAGGAAGTTGCTGAGTATGCACAGTTGCAAGTGAGGATGGTGAATCCTTAATGTCCATACTCCCTGAAGAACTCCCAGGTTCTGTAACTGTAATGACTTTCTCCCCCTTTTGGGTAGCATCACCCTCTTGCATAGGTGAGCTAGAGGTTAGGTCAACCACATTCATAGGTTCTTGTGTTCCTGGTTGAGCTCTTCTTAAAGGTCTCCCAGCTAGTTTTTCCCTGAGATAAGATATCTCAAGTTGCTGATCATTGACCCTATTATGCAAGGTAGTTACCTAAGATTCAAGGTGACTAGCCTTAGAGACTAAATAGGAGCATGTTTTTGACAGTTTTTGCACCTTTAGTCTCAGATTCCCCTTTTCTTCATCAGAAGAATCATTGGGGGATGAGATGATTGGACCAAAGTCCTCTCTCACCACCAACCTTAGGTTCTTGGCTGCTGGATTTCCTCTGCACATTCACATTCTCAGTTGAGGTGTCAATGGGCTGAGTTGCCATGGTTAAGGTCTTAATGATGTAATCACTTGCAGAAGTGAGAGCCTCTTCCATATGGATATCCTAAACAGGTTCAGAAGTATCCACCTCAGTTATAGGTGACTGATGTGGGCTAGACAAAGGAGACTCAGTAGTACTCATCTCTTTTTGAGTAAGAGAGGAGTAAAGAGACTCATGATACCCACTGAAACCTAAGTCTTCATCAGTATAGAATGAGAGGTTGGGAATGGGTTGATTTAAGTCTAATGGCTGGGGATGGTAGCTGTCCCCTGAAGGTTGTTCACTTGAATGTTGAGACTCAGAGTGAAGGCTTAAGGCAGTTGGGCTTGTGAGCTCATCAGGGTGAGCATGAGGAACCTCAGCCCTGATTGTTGAAGAGATGGGAGTGGTTTGCTCCTCAAGGGAAGTGGGAGCTCTAGTGTCCACTTCCTCCTGTATGGGTGAGTATATGGGGCCCTGCACAGGCTCAATAGCTTGAGCAGGGGTTCGTTTGGATTTTCTTTGGTAGGTGAGGGTGAGTTGGCGCCTTTCTGGTGGTAAAGAGGTAGAAGGTGTGGGTTCAAGACTAGCTTGTGTTGCTAGGTTGTCACATTGAGCAATGAGCTTTAACATTTTTGGGAATAGGGCTGTTTCTACCCCTGAAAAGCCTACAGTTGGCTTCTTCATAATTTTAAAGATGTCGGGCTTCATCTGTCCCAATTTAAGAATATTATCTGTTTTCGTCAACAGTGAGCCTAGTTCACAGTTGAGAATGTGTTGAACATATCTAGGAAACATATAATACTCTAAGGAGTCCAAGTTAGCAAGCAAGTTTGTATAAACAAATTGAGAGTACCTGAACTTGACCCCTTGAACCATTCCATGTACTATGCAGGAGAGATCCTCAGGAATCTGGTCCCACCCTCCATGCTTGTTTGACAAGCTGTGGGATAACCACATGAAGCAGGTATTTCCACTGGGATGAGACCTTCCCTTTCCTGAAGGTCTTTACAGAGAAATCTCCCTCATAGCCCATCTGCTCAAAGAAATGATTTACAACTTCCTTTGGGAAGGACAACTCACCTTCTTCATCATCCAGCTGCAAATGAGTGTTGATGATGGCCAGAGTGATGAAGATTGTCCTCCCTTGCACTGTGGCAGATAGTGCCTTCTCCCCATCCATAATGACCTCTTGGCAGGTCTTCCAAAATTCAAGCAGATGATCCTCATAGAGAGTAGGATCAATGGTTAGGGAGGTAGAGTAATTTGATAGAGCTAAGAAAATGCAAATCTCTGAGAAACTTTCATCTTTCTCAGAGAGCTTAACAGAGCAACTTGGTTATGTTGCCTGTGAAGTTGCATGGAGAAATCTTGGTTGTTTATGATGTTTAGGTTGGCTATTTTAGAAGCTTAAGGATGAACAAAGATGAAGAACAAAAGGCAGTTTGGGATAATTTAGGTTTAAGGAAAAGTGTTATTGAGGAAGATAGTGAAAGAGGGGGGAACCGTTGGGCATTTATGTGAAAAGGATTTGAGACAAAGTTAATGAAAGAGGATAAACTTTGAAATCCGAATGTCGGTCCCACCTCTAAAAAGTAGTTTACTTTTGCCCAAAAAGTAGTTTTCTTGGAAGTCGAGACATCTTCCAAAGGTTATTTGCTTCAGAAGTTCTGAAGAAAAAGCTTCCGAAGGCAAATTTGGCTTCGGAAGAGATTTCAAAGGTTTTTGAAAATTTTGCTTCGGAAGAGAGTTTTATACTCAGAGATTTTTATTCTAAGAAGAATAAATACTTCCGAAGGTAAATTGCATTCGGAAGAAACTTGTTCTTTGAAAATATACAAAGTACTTAAGTTGATTTTAAGCTTTAGAAGATATTTCAGAAATTTCTTCCGAAGGTGAAATTACTGAAGCAATTATTTGTTTACTAAGACATAAACTACTTCCGAAGGTAATTTCAAAGTCTTCCGAAGAGATCAAAATTTTCAAAAATCTAAGAAAGGTCTTTTGAAAAGATTTTTCTTCCAAAGAAAACAAAGGGCTTATGAAGGTGACATAATAGACAACTTAGGACACACAAGTTTTAGAAATAAATATGATTAAGTTTAAAAAAAAGCTATTCAAAGTTAATCATCCCAATAGCTGATACAAGATATTTAAAACTCCGCTCATCAAAAGCTTTGGTGAACAGATCAGCATATTGTTCATTTGTGTTAACTTTGACTAGTTTGATTAATCCCTTTTCGAAGTTATCTCTAATCAAATGATACCTGATATTAATGTGCTTTGTCCTTGAGTGCTGCACAGGATTCTCTGTGATGGAGATAGCACTATTGTTGTCTATGTGGATGGGAGTCTTTTTAAAGTTAAATCCATAGTCCAGCATCTGATTTTGAATCCAAAGCACTTGAGCACAGTAACTTGCAGCAGTAATGTATTCAGCCTCAACAGTTGATGCAAACACACAAGATTGTTTCTTGCATTGCCAAGAGACTACTCTTCCACCAAGAAATTGACATCCCCCTGATGTAGACTTTGCAGTCATGTTGCAACCACCATAGTCACTATCTGTATAAGCATACAGATTAAACTCAGAATTCTTTGGATACCAAAGGCCAAGTGATGGAGCACCTTTGAGATATCTTAAAATTCTTTTGACAGTGACCAGATGTGACATCTTGGGGTTGGCTTGATATCTTGCACAAATGCATGTAACAAACATGATATCTGGCCTGCCAGCTGTGAGGTACATAAGAGACCTAATTATTACCCTATAAAGGTGTTCATCAACACTCCCCCTCAAGATCAAGACCAAGGGAGTGATTTTTGGCTATGGGTGTCTTAGCAACCTTACAATCAGTCATGTTAAACCTTTTAAGTATGTCCTGTACAAACTTTGACTGACTTATGAAGATTCCATTGTCAACTTGCTTCACTTGAATTCCAAGAAAGAAATTGAGTTCCCCCATATCACTCATTTCAAACCTGTCCTTCATCAGCTTCTCAAAGTCTTTGCAGAGCTTTGGATTAGTTGACCCAAAGATAATGTCATCTACATATACTTGAACTAGCATTATGTCATTTCTTGTTCCTTTGATGAAGAGAGTTCCATCTATAGTACCTCTTTTGTAGCCATGTTGACAGAGATACTGAGATAGAGTCTCATACCACTTTCTTGGTTCTTGGTGTAGCCCATAAAGAGCTTTATCAAGCCTGCAGACATAATCAAGATGATCAGGATCTGTAACCCCGATGGTTGTCTGACATACACCTCTTCATCAATCACCCCATAAAGAAAAACACACTTGACATCAAGTTGGTAGACCTTGAAATTTTTGGATGCAGCGAAAACTAGGAATATTCTAATAGCTTCAAGTCTTGCCACAGGAGCAAAAACATCTGTATAGTCAATTCCTTCTTCTTGAGTATATCCTTGAACAACTAGTCTTGCCTTGTTTTTGATGACAAGTCCTCTGTCATCCTTCTTGTTCCTAAAAACCCATTTGGTTCCTATGATAGTCTTCCCTTGAGGAAGAGGATATAGGTTCCAAACCTTTTGCCTTTGAATTGAAGCAGCTCTTCTTTCATAGCTTCAACCTAACTTCCATCCTTTAGAGCCTCATCAATTTTCTTTGGCTCTATCCAGGACAAGAAACAAGAGTGAAGAGAAACATTTGCTTCATGGGTTTGTCCTCTTGTTCTCACCCCTGAATCAACATCTCCAATGATGTTTGTGGTAGGATGAGACTTGTGGATCCTTAGTTGAGGGATCAAAGTAAGTTGCTTGGACAGATCTAGATTTGAAATTTTTTGATCTGGCAAAGAAGATTCACCCTCCACATTACCACACTTATCAAGATTGACTTGATCCAATGAATGTGTCACATTATTGATGTTGTCTTCAATGCAGTGGTTATCAGCATCAAGAAATTCTTGATCACTTTCACCACCACCATTTTCTCCAACATTTGAAGCTCTTTCTTCTGAGTTTTGTGCCTCTAAGCTGGAATTTGAAGGCATCCCAGAAGCATCAGCAGGATTTGTCATTGATGTGCTAGTAGAAGCTTTATTTGCAGGAATAGTTACCACTGGAGCTGAAGATGTGTAACCTGAGGGTCTTCTTAGCTCAAATCTTGGGTCAGGATCACCTGTTGGAAATATATTAGTAGATCCTGAAACATTCTCACAAGATTTGTTAAAACAGTTAGTAACCAAATCAAGATCAAATAGCCAATCCGGACCAGAACCTTTCACACTGGAAGTGTGCTCATTGAAAGTCACATTGGCTGACTCTTTAACTACTCTAGTTTTCAGATTGTATACTCTATAAGCCTTAGCTTGAGAAGAGTATCCAATAAAGTGTCCATCATCTGATTTCTCAGCAAACTTGGCAATTTGATCCTTGGTATTCAAGATGGTGCAAGGACATCAAATGACCTGAGAAAACCAATGAAGGGTTTTCTCTTGTGCCAAAGTTCATAAGGACTCTTACCATGTGTCTTAACCACTAAAAATCTGTTTTGCACATAGCAAGCAGTGTTCACTGCCTCTGCCCAGAAGGTGATGGGCAGTTTAGAGTCATACAACATAGTTCTTGCAGCTTCAATTAGTGTCCTGTTTCTCCTCTCAGCAACACCATTTTGCTGAGGAGTCCTGGGAGCACTATATTGTCTTGTAATACCCTTTTCATCACAAAATGTATCAAGGATTTGATTCTTGAATTCAGTTCCTTGATCACATCTTATGGTTTTGACCTTGTGATCACATTGATTCTCAATCTTTAAGATGAAATTCTTTGGAATCGCAGGAGTCTCATCCTTAGTTCTAAGAAAGAAGACCCAAGTGAATCTTGTATAATCATCTGTGATCACCAAACAATAAGAGGTCCTTCCTAGACTCATTACACTGGTGGGGCCAAAAAGATCCATTTGTAATAAGTGTAGGGGATTAATGATGGAGTTTCTTTCCTTTGGCTTGTGAGATACCTTGTGTTGCTTCCCTTTTAGGCATGCAACACAGTGGTCATCACTTGTAAACTCTTTCTTTGGTATTCCAGTTACCAAATTATTCTTAATTAATTTATTTATGTTTTTAAAGTTTACATGGCACATTCTTTTATGCCAGATAAAAGATTCATCATTATTTGCTTTAGATAGAAAGCATGAAATTTCTCCTGAGGGAGAAGTTTCTTGCAAGTCCATCTTGTACATGTTCCCTTTCCTGGGGGCTCCGAGCAAGATGTGCTCATGAGGAATGACCACCCCGGGCCTGAGAACAATGCACTCATGCTCAGTAAAGAGCATGTTATGATTCTGATCAAAAAATTGGGATACACTTAGAAGATTATACCCAAGCTCCTTGACAAAGTTTACCTTCTCAATGCTGAGCTTACCATTTGTGGCCTTGCCCCTTCCAGTAATGTAACCTCCTGCATCTCCTCCAAAAGCAACTGGTCCTCCATCAATTCTTTTAAACTTTTGGAGTAGTGACCTATTGCCTGTCATGTGCCTGGAACAGCCACTATCAATGATCCATACATTTCTGTTTGTCCTGAGTTGACCCTGCACAAAAGAGATTATTAGTTACATTTAGAAACCCAAGCCTCATTGGTCTTGGGCTCATCAAAAGAAGTTGAAGACAATGCAACAGTAATTGATCCTATAGTCATGCTAGAGGGATCATTTGCTGATGTTGATAAAGAACTTTCAGCCGCTTGGTCTTTCTTTTACTTCCATACCACCTTTGGAAGCTTAGACTTGACCATCAATACTTCAGAAGTTTTGATGACTTCGGAAGTTTTGATGACTGGCCCTTCGGAAGATCTTGCTTTCACTGCAGCAGGCTTCAGTGCTTCGGAAGTATTCCTTTCTTCCGAGACCAAATTCTCTTCTGAAGGCAAGTTTCCACTTCTCTTCTTCTTCATTTTGGAGCTTCCGAAGGAAACAGATTTTCCTTCCGAAGCTTGCTTCTTCTTCTCCAAACTCTTAGAAGTTTCTTTCTTGGTCATGTGGAGAGTACTCCTTGGATTGTAAACACAATCTTTAGCAAGATGAGAGGTACTACCACACATAACACAATCTATTTTCTTCCTTCTAGGAGTTCTTCTTTGTGAACAAGGCTAAACTTGATCACTTTCCTTCTCCATCTTCACCTTTGCAGATGTTGTGGCAATTCTTGTAGGGTTAGAACTACCTTTGGAACAGGATGGTTCAGGTTGTACAGCAGCAATGCACAACTGATCAGCCTTCTTCTTGATGATGGGATGATTTGGACATGAATTAGAACTCTTGTTGATGCAGTTCAAGTTTGTGTCTTCAGCCTTTACTACTTCAAATCCTGCAAAGATGAAGACTTGTTTCTGTGCAGAATTAAAGGTAGCCTTGATCTCTTGAGCCTTTTTGGACTTTCTTTTGCCCTTCCTGATCAAGTTCTTTCTTCTTGACTTGGTCATCCCAACAACTTTGCTCTCCTCAGAGAGATGGAGACCCTTCTTAGAATGCTCTTCTTCACTCTTCTCAGAGTCATTCTCCACCATCTCCTCTTCATCCTCTTCAGTCACAGAATCTATGAGGGGAAGCTCATATTCACAAGTTCCACACCTAGGAGATCTTAAAGACAAGATTGTGTGTGGAGGAGCTATCTCACAAGATCCTAGTCCCTGCTTATTTTGATAACAAACTTTTGCATGCAAGGATGAGGATATTATGTTCTTGAAGGTCTCTTCTTCAAGAACACATTTTTCTGCCTTGGCATTGCTGATCACAAGCTCAGCTTGGCATTCAGTTAATTTAGTGATGAGATCTTTGATCTGAGTCCTGTAGTTTGTATGCTTATGTTTAAGAGTTGAAATGGTTTTCTCTAAGTCCTCTATCTTTAGTTTATAATCATTTTCAGCTTTTTTAAAATCAGCTTTTAAAATATTTAAGGACTCAAGATCATATCTCATTTCTAAATTATAGGACCTGTATCTATTAACTTTAGCAATGCATTCAGGAGTACAAAGATGTTTCAATCCCTTGGCTTCATCGTGGTCTGCCATGAGTGCTTGTTTTGGAGATGCATCTTCTACTTGAAAGCTCCAGTCAAAGCCTCCTTCTTCAACAGCAACTGCAGCTTGCTGCTTTGGCTTCTCATTATGGGGGGCTTTCTCCGTGTAGTTTGGTCTGGAGTTAAAGGTGGCCTTGATCTCTTGAGCCTTTTTGGACTTTCTCTTGGCTTTTCTGATCAAGTTCTTTCTTCTAGACTTGGTCATCCTGACTTCTTTTCTCTCTTTAGGAAAATACTGACCCTTCTTAGGATGCTCTTCTTCACTCTTCCTAGAGTCATCCTTCACTATCTCTTCTTCATCCTCTTCATTCATGGAGTCTATGAGGGGAAGCTCATCTTCACAAGTTCCACACCTAGGAGATCTTACAGATAATATTTTGTGTGGAGGAGCTATCTCAGTAGATCCCAGTCCCTACTTATTCTGATAACAAACTTTTGCATGAAAGGATGAGGATATTATGTTCTTGAAGGTCTCTTATTCAAGAACACATGTTTCTGCCTTGGCTTTACTAATTACAAGCTCAGCCTGGCATTCAGTTAACTTAGTGATGAGATCTTTGATTTGAGTCATATAATTGGTGTGCTCATGTTTAAGAGTTGAAATGGTTTTCTCTAAATCTTCTATTTCAAGTTTATAATCATTTTCAGCTCTTTTAAAATCAGATTTTAAGATATTTAAAGACTCAAGATCAGATCTCATCTCTAGTTATAGGACCTATATCTATAAACTTTAGCAATGCATTCAGGTGTACAAAGATGTTCCAATACCTTGCCTTCATCATGGTCATTCATCATGGTCATCCATTAATGCTTGATTTGGAGATGCATCTTCCACGTGAAAGCTTCAGTCAAAGCCTCCTTCTTCAACAGCAACTGCAGCTTGCTACTTTGGCTTCTTATTTTGGTTGGCTTTATCAGTGTAGTTTGGTCTGGTTTGTGCTTGGCCACCATTTTTCCTTGGTGCCTTACACTCTCTTGCAAAGTGTCCCATCTGATTGCAGTTGTAACACTTTACTTTGTTTTTGTCCAGCCTAAACTTTCCACTGGCTGCATTGCTTGGAAAATTTCTCCCTGTCCTTTTGTAGAACTTCTTGGCTCTGTGAGTGAGAAGAGCCATCTGCTGGACTATCTCCATGTACTCCAGGTCATCTGGATGGATACAGTCCAAATCTTCAAGAGTGAAGAGAAAGTTGCCTGAAGTTTCATCAGCAGAGACAAAGGCATGAGAAGAACTTGTCTCCTGGAAAGGTGTTGATACATATGTACCTAGATCCTGATATGAATGTAATATGTCTTGTTTGTCTTACTCTTATGTAATGGTTGGGATATTAATGAAATGAGAATGTTTGTTTGTGATTTATAATGTTTAATATTTCATTAATGAGTTGATATTGAATTGGTTATATAGGTTTGTGATTGTTTGAATTGATACACATAATGTTAAATTAATTGAATACATTCAAACTTAATAATATGAAGTTCTCATGCGAATAGCCCATGCGAATGGACCATACGCATGAATAACTTCAGGCAAATAACTCAGTCGCACGACTGAACAAGGAGACTGGATCAGTCGTATGATTGTAACATGAGATTGGCTCAGTCACATGACTGAACACTCAGTCGTGCGGATGGATCAACCGCATGGCTCAATCGCACGACTGAACCATACTAATGGTTCAGTCGCCCGAATGAGCAACCCTAACCTATAAATACCACCTAATTCGTGGAAAAACGTAAGCATTCATTCCAATTCGACTCCAGACGTACCCTAGCCGTCCAGAAGCCTCCAAGTTCATACTCCAAGTTCATAGAACGCTGTAGATCGATTCCTAATCAATTCTTAACGTTAGATTCAATACCTTATTGTTTCTACGTGCGTTCTCACTGATTGGATCGCTAATCAAATAGGATTCCGCACTATTTGGTTTGGTTAACACGTTAATCAGTTGGTATTTTGTTCAAATACCTGATCCTAACAAGTGGTATCAGAGCATTGGCTCTTGATTACGTGTGATTCAATCAATTTTGATACCAAGGTTGTGTTTTTTCACTAAAAAACGCAATCTTTTTGTGTCAAAAGTTGTCTTGGACGTCCCCTACTCATCAAGTTTTGGTTTCTACGGCATTAGGCGATTAGGGTTGGTGAAAATTCGGGTTTTTACGGCCAAAACACGTTAAACCTAGAAATTTTCGAAAAACAGCAGCTTCAGTCGCACGATTGACCCAATCGCACGACTGGACTTCATTCGCATCTCCCAGACGTACAATTGGACTCAGTCGCATCTTCATTCGTACGACTAAGCTCACCGTACGCATTGTTCATCCGCATCAGTTTCATTTGCACGACTGGACCAATCGCTTAGTTCAGCCGCACGATTGAACCAGTCGCATAGTTGATTCGCACGGGTAGCCCATTCGTATCACTCCATTCGCACCAGTTAACAGATTGTTTAAGAGACTAAAAGTTAATCGAGATGGAGGATCAGTTGTCAGCGTTTACAGCCGGGAAGGACTCACGGATTCAGAACTTACTGCTACTGGAGAGTGAGGTGGGAAATCATAATAAACCCCCGAAGCTTATAACGTTAGATGAGTTTCCCCACTGGAAACAACGTTTTGAGATCTACCTCAATGGAGTGGATCCAAATATGTGGGAAGCTATTGAGACGGGATACAGTATGCCGGTGGGAGCCGATGGGGTGAATCTTACTTCAGGAGGAATGACTGATGCACATAAAGTTAAATATAATGCAAAAAAGAGAGTATATGCATTGCTAACACAGTCTATCCCTAAGGATATTTTTCACCAATACTCTGAGAATAAGCAAGCCAAGAAATTATGGGATGAGCTGGAGAAAAGATATGACGGGAATGCTTCTCTGAAGGCCATCAAAGCTAAGGAGTTGAAGAAAGAATTTGACAACTTCTCATCGATGGGAAATGAGAGTTTAGACGATGTCATTAAGAGATTCTACCATTTGATGAGCGAGCTGCATACACATGGTGTCAAAACTACCATGGAAGATAAAGTGTCAAATTTTGCAGACGGATTGCCAGAAAGTTGGGCTTCGTTTGTTTCAAATCTGAGACAGAATGGATTGCTAGCAACTATGAACATCAATGATTTCATTCTAAAGCTGCGAGAAGAAGCACTTAGGATGAAGTACCGAGCTCAGAAGTCTTCATACACTCAGAATCCAGCTTTGTACAATGCCACTCCTCAAGTTAAGACGTCTGGAGCACCTCTTCATACTGCCTTTGTGTCAAGCTCATCTGGTCCTTCACAAGTCTCTCCTTCAGGATCAGAAACCTCAGGGTCTTCTAGTACCCAATATATTGGATCTGAAGCAAATGCTACACGACTGAAGACCGAGAATCTTGGAAATGTGACAGTAGAAGTAGCTCGAGAGCACATGGATCTCTTGGCAGCAGTGGTCCATTCCTATGATGGACTTGTTACGGGGAAAATTGGAAACTGCCATCTGGCAGATGAGGACTACGAGCAGGTAGATGAGACTGAACCGGAGAGGATGGATATTATGTGGGCCTTAGCAAGTGCTGTCCGGAGGGCTAAGAAGTTTGTGAAAAAGACCGGACAAAACTTGGTTGCTACTAAGGACACTACATTTGGCTTTGACAAGAGTAAGGTGACCTGCTTCAACTGTGGAGAAAAGGGGCACTTTAAAAGAGAGTGTGTGAAGCCAAAGAAGACTGGGAACGGGAATCCATTCTCGTCCTTCACTCATCAAGACAAGCAAGCTAGCAGTTCTACTTCATCAAGCAAGGATCCAAAAGCCTTGACTGCCCATGATGATGAAGGACAGGACTGGAGCATTCGGTTTGTCTCTCAGGGAGAATCATCTCACCACTCAGGGGGAGTTTGTTGATACATATGTACCTAGATCCTGATATGAATGTAATATGTCTTGTTTGTCTTACTCTTATGTAATGGTTGGGATATTAATGAAATGAGAATGTTTGTTTGTGATTTATAATGTTTAATATTTCATTAATGAGTTGTATTGAATTGGTTATATAGGTTTGTGATTGTTTGAATTGATACACATAATGTTAAATTAATTGAATACATTCAAACTTAGCAATATGAAGTTCTCATGCGAATGGCCCATGCGAATGGACCATACACATGAATAACTTCAGGCGAATGACTCAGTCGCACGACTGAACCAGGAGACTGGATCAGTCGCATGATTGTAACATGAGATTGACTCAGTCGCACGACTGAACACTCAGTCGTGCGGATGGATCAACCGCATGGCTCAATCGCACGACTGAACCATATTAATGGTTCAATCGCCCGAATGAGCAACCCTAACCTATAAATACCATCTAATTCGTGTAAAAACGTAAGCATTCATTCCAATTCGACTCCAGACGTACCCTAGCCGTCCAGAAGCCTCCAAGTTTATACTCCAAGTTCATAGAACGCTGTAGATCGATTCCTAATCAATTCTTCACGTTAGATTCAATACCTTATTGTTTCTACGTGCGTTCTCACTGATTGGATCGCCAATCAAATAGGATTCCGCACTATTTGGTTTGGTTAACACGTTAATCAGCTGGTATTTCGTTCAAATACCTGATCCTAACAAGTGGTATCAGAGCTAGAAGTTCTACTTCATCAAGCAAGGATCCAAAAGCCTTGACTGCCCATGATGATGAAGGACAGGACTGGAGCTTTCAAGTTGTCTCTCCGGAGAATCTAATATTGCGAGCGTGGATGACTTAGATGATGATTCTGCGAGTGAAGGAGATATTGCAGTTGAGATAGCGATGTCAAACATTGAAGAGACTGCAACAGACGTCAGCTACAAGCCTGAAGAAGGGACGTCTACAACAACGACAGAATCACTAGAACCAGAGACATCAGATGCTGCGTTGATGGCTGATTCATCAGAACCTCCTCAGGTAAGTACCACTGACCAACTGTTCCAAAATCATGCTTGTTCTGATTGTAATAAATTTAGAGAAAGCATAGATCAGAAATTTGCTAGGTTATTAGATCATAATGATAGCTTAGTAAAGGATTTGCAACTGTGCACTGAGGCAAATAGAGTTTTAAAACAAAATGAGCACAGTTACAAAGAAAAGATAGACCTTTTGAATAAACAGCTTAGGGAAACTGAAGTAGTAGCATTTAACCAAGCTAATGACATTAGGTACTATCTTAACTCCCTAGAAGACACTAAGAAACAAAAAGCAGTTTTAGAAGTAGAAGTCAACTCTTTAAAGCAAAAACTGCACAGTTGGACAAGTTCATCTCATATTGTCCAACACTTAGTGAGAGAGCGTAACAATGGGGAAGGTTTGGGTTATAAAGTGGTTCCACCACCACCTGAGACCTTGATGAACACTAAGAGTAGACCAATAAATAACAATCCTATCAAGGATCATGTGGTGTCTACTCCTCTTGTATCTGGAACAAAACAAAAGAGGCCATTTCAAAGGCAAAGGGTAAAATGCCTTGTGTTAATCTGGAAAAGGAATTTGAAAAGGTTAATATAAAGTCAGGGTCAAACAAAGTCAAATCTGAATCTAAAAAGACTGTTAATGTTAACCTTTCACAAGTATCATGTCAAAGTCCAGTTAACCAAAAAGGAAAAGATGTTAAAAATGATAAAACAATTAAGTTTGTTAAACCAGAGAAAACATCAAAAGAAGCAGAGTCAAAACCCAAAAATAATGATGTCACTAGGGTGTCACACACATCTCCACATAGACAGTTTAATCATAAAGTTGATAGCAGGTCATGCTACAACTGCGGAGAGTGTGGACACATTGCTTCCTTTTGTCCTTACTATCAGACACCTAGGAAGAAAATTGAACTTCAGGATTCAAAACCTAGGTCTTCTAAGAGGAGTTCTTTAACTCCACCTAGAAGAACTAGTGAACCCAAAGTTCAACCCATTAGCCAGTCGACTGTTTATCACAAACAGGCCTTACACAAATCTGGCTTATGGAAAGAAAAGTCTTCCTCTGTGTCTGATAATGATGACAAGAAGGCACCTGAGCTACCCTCACTTTCTAAGGGTCAATGGGTTGAATTCATGATGTGTGATGCCTCTGGGAAACCCAAGCCAGTAAAGGCTTGGGTTCCTAACCTAAACTAATGTTTTAAATTGTATGTGCAGGGTGTTCGCTACAGTGTTGAAACCAACACGTGGATTGTAGACAGCGGAGCATCCAGGCACATGACAGGAAACAGGGCTCTTTTATCAAACGTCAGACAAATAAAAGGAGGGCATGTTTCGTTTGCTGGTAACAAAGGAGGTTATATCACAACTCAGGGAGAGGTTGGAAATCAGAAAGTTAAGTTTGATAAAATGAACTACGTTCAAAAACTTCAAAACAACTTACTTTCTGTTTCCCAAATCTGTGACAAAGGATTTAAAGTCATATTCGACAACAAAAAGTGTTACGTCCTAAAGAAAGACTACGTGATTCCGGAGGACCAAGTTTTGATGACAGCTTCAAGATATAAAGACCTTTATGTTTTGGATGTCTCAACGGTTTCTACAACGGATCATGAAGTTCAGTGCTTTCTATCAGAAGCTACTGAGAAGGACTCCATTTCCTGGCATAGGAGAATGGGACACATTAATCAACGGAAGATGAATCACTTGATTCAGAAGGATCTCGTGAGAGGAGTTAACGTCAAAAATTTTCAACTTCCGGATTTCTGTGTAGCATGCAAGAAAGGCAAACAGACGAAGAAGTCTCATAAGGAAAAGAAAGTTCATTCTATTGAGCTTCCTCTTGAACTTCTTCACATGGATCTGTTTGGTCCAGTCAGTACAAAGAGCATTGCAGGTGACTTGTACTGTTATGTGGTTACTGATGACTACTCAAGATTCTCTTGGTTAATGTTTCTGAAGTCCAAATCAGAAACATTTGAGTCATTCAAGGAGTTAGTAACTACACTGGAATCTCTCTACAAGCTGAAGGTGAGACAGGTACGCTCAGACAACGGGACAGAATTCAAGAATCAGTGGATGGAGGCTTACTGCAAGGAAAAGGGAATTGTGCAGCAGTTCACTTCTGCCTACACGCCTCAGATGAATGGTGTTGCTGAGAGGAAGAATAGAAGCTTGATAGAGACAGCACGGACAATGCTAGCAGACTCGAAACTGCCTATCCAATTCTGGAATGAGGCAGTGGCAAATGCATGTTATACATTAAATTGAGTTCTGGTAGTCAAGCGCCATGGCAAGACATGTTACGAGTTACTACAACGACATAAACCCAATCTGGAGTATCTCGAACCATTTGGCGCGCCGTGCACACTTCTGAAGAAGACTCAAGAAGGAAAATTCATCGAGAAGGCTGATGAAGGGATCTTCCTAGGATACAACATACCGAACAAGAGAGTTTACAACAACTCAACGGGTTTAGTAGAAGTGTGGTGTAATGTTGATGTTCAGAGATATACCACACCACCTACTGGAAAAGGACCCGTTTACTTTTTCGACTATGATGGATTCTTCAAGTCCTTCAACATCCCTATCTCCCCTTCTGATGACTAGTTAGCTACACGGATGATGTATGATATCTTGAATACACCATCTCTTGATTCAACATCATCGAGCTCACAGGGAGAATCATCTCACCACTCAGGGGGAGCACTCGAAGATAGTGACTCCTCCTCTGAAGATGAAGCTGAAGAAGATGACCAGAACAATCAGGAGGGACAGGTTCCAATTCCTGCAAGTCCACAAGCATCTAATAGTGATGCCCCTTTGACTTCGGAACTCAAACTCCATCTACCTCAGATGCAGAACCAAATGTTCATAATCTTGGCTCTGAGGTAGTTGTTCCTACCACTCCAAGATCACGTCTAAATGTCTATCATCCCCTAGATAATGTCATTAGGGATGTCAGATCAGGAGTGCAGACCAGAAATCAGCTATACTCAGCTGATTATGCCTCGGTAATGGAAAAAGGATACATTCACGATGGTGCTTATCGGTGTTTTGTCTCGCAGTTTGAGCCAAAATACGTCAGTGAAGCACTGAATGATGAGGCATGGGTGAGTGCCATGCAAGAAGAACTTCTTCAGTTCAAGAAGTTAGGTGTATAGACTCTGGTAGATAGACCTAAAGGTGCTAAGGTCATTGGCACCAAATGGGTCTTGAAATGCAAGAAGGATGACCAAGGTGTCATTATCAGGAACAAGGCTCGACTGGTAGTTCAGGGATTTCAACAAGTTGAGGGGATTGATTACAATGAAGTGTTTGCACCCGTGGCAAGGATGGAAGCCATCCGCATCTTCCTTGCCTATGCATCGTATATGAAGATCAAAGTCTATCAATTAGATGTGAAGAGTGCATTCCTTCATGGGGAAATCCGAGAGACAGTTTATGTCAGTCAACCCGAGGGATTTGAAGATCCTTATCATCGGGACAGAGTTTACAAACTCGACCAAGGCCTTATACGGGCTTCATCAAGCTCCAAGGGCCTGGTATGAGAAACTCTCGACTCATCCTGTGAAACACGGCTTTCGCAGGGGAGTCATTGACTGCACACTGTTTATCAAAGAAAAAGATGGAGACTTACTGCTAGTACAGATCTATGTCGATGACATAATCTTCGGTTCAAAGAACAAAGAATTATGCAAAGAATTTGAAGTAGTAATGAAGGCGGAGTTTGAGATGAGTGCCATGGGGGAAATGAAATTCTTTCTCGGGTTACAGGTGGATCAGACACCCAAAGGGATTTTTCTACATCAGACCAAGTATGTGGGAGACATTCTCAGTCGGTTTGATATGGAGAATGCTTCTGCAGCTGGGATTCCACTTGCTACAAACCATGATTTATCACCCGATGAAAGTGGAGATCTGGTAGATGCCATAATGTACCGAGGAATGATTGGATCTCTCATGTACCTCACTGCCTCAAGACCTGATATCATGTATGCTACATGTCTATGTTCTAGATATCAGGCTAAGCCAAAAGTTAACCATCTGATCGGGGTCAAAAGGATATTTCGTTATCTGAAGGGCACACCCACACTTGGGTTGTGGTATCCTCATGATGATGACTTTGAGCTCACGGCATATAGTGACTCGGATTACGGGGGCTGCAAGATGAATTACAAGTCTACATCAGCAGGGTGTCAATTCTTTGGGAGGAGATTAGTGACCTGGCAGTGTAAGAAGCAGACCTTGGTTGCACTGTCAACCTGTGAAGCCGAATACGTTGCTGCTGCAAGTTGCTGTTCACAAATCATTTGGATTCAACAGCAAATGCGGGACTACGGTTTAAATTTCTCTTCTACTCCTATTTTTGTTGATACCTTTGCTGCAATTGCAGTAACTAAAAATCCAGTACAACATCCTAAGACCAAACACATCGGGATTAAATATCATTTTATACGGGACTGTTTTGAAAAGAATTTAATCGATGTGGTAAAGATAAATACTGATTTTCAACGCGCTGACCTCTATACAAAAGCTTTTGACAAACCACGTTTTCTATATATGTTAGAGTCAACGGCGTTAAAAAAGAAAAGTGATGTTATTCCTGATGACGATCATGTGTAGTCCGATACAGTTTAGTCTATTTTTCCTTTTATTTTTAATTATTCTATTTTCTGTTTAAATTAAATTCATGTTATTTAGCTGTCTATTAAAATCCTAAAATAATTAAATCCGTTATGATTTTAGAATTTTAAGGGGAGAATAGGTCAGGCAGTAACATTAAAAAAAAACAAGGGAGAAGGAGAGGCTAGCTGATATAAGGTAGATCGTATCTGTGATACCGATTCAAATACTTTGGAAAATGATAGTACACAGGAACAAATCAAGAGGGACTTTAAAATTTTAATTTAGAAAAGATGCAAAATTCAAAGTATAAGTCTGTGTAGTCTGAGCAATATAAAAGGAAAGATGATAGAAAAACTGGTAACTACTAAGGTAACACAACAAAAGTAGACCTAGAGGTTGCTAGACCACAGATGATATGTCGGTAGATTCAACACAATAGATGATCAGACCTGATTGGTGATCTCAAGATCAAATTAAGTTGTTCAACTGACTGTGGGCTACCATCTTATCACTGGTTAACACAATCAACAATATTCCAATAAGGGGTAATGAGCATGTAAACGCCACAAATATGTGCGGATGACCATTAATAGAGCAAAGCACGAAAAAAATGAAAAGCAAATGCTATCAAGCTAATAACTTATGTTGTTGGTGCATTATGTGCAAAAGAAAATTAACGATGCTCTAACAAGAAGATAGGTTGTGCGCCTCTCTGCTGTGCGGTGGCACTAACCTGAGGATAAGCATAACCTAGATATTCTAGAATTCATTGTTGTTTGCTGCCTCTCTGCTGTGCGATGGCACTGACCTGAGGATTGGCTTCTCTTTGAAAGCTCTAAGAATAGTCTCTTCTTGTCAAAATACCCGTAGACCGCTCAAAAGCTCCTGAGAAATGTTGATTACCATATAAGTGTGGGATCCACAAATGTTAGTTGAAATAATTAAACCTAAAACTATCACCTATCTGTGTCAAAAGTCTGTGTATGAATTTAAGAGGACAAATATACTGACAATCATCGTGGCTACAATTCTTGAAAGTTCAAATCAATGTGGGAATCTAATAGTACCAGTGTGATTTCCTAAATTTGCTAACGACTCAGGATGAAAACCAAGAAGTGAGCATCAAAAGGATTTGATAACAAGTCCCAAATGATTTGACTTGCCTGTATGATTCCAAAATTGAATTGGTCAAGGTGTGGTCAAACTAAATAGAAGCTGCCTATTCCGGAACCGAATCCAGTAGATTACTATCTTAGGATTTACCTCTCACAAAAAGTCAAAAACAAGTTTAATTTGTGTAATTCAGTTTAATTTTCTATTTATTTAGTCATTTCAGTTTGTTTGTTGTCGGACTACATCATGGAATTCAGTAAGGGATTAATTCACCTAAAAGGGTCATGTCTGAGATGACCACATGTGTTTTCAAAAGATAAATGGGTCACGTCTCAGGTGACAAAGTGTTTAAAAGGATCACGTCTGAGATGATCAAAAGTGTTTCAAGATTAAAAGGATCATGTCTGAGATGATCAAATGTTCATAATGTTATTTCAACAGTTAAAAGGGTTTAAATGTTAAGTGGTCATAATGGCAGAAAATTTCAGAAGTATGACCCATTCGCACGACTGGACCATGAGTATGGACCAATCATGCGAATGGGTCCCATTCGCACGACTGGAAATGAGTATGAACCATTCACCCGAATGGCTTATCAGACTGATTCATTCAACCGAATGAGAGTGTGCGAATGAGTCAGTCGACCGACTGAGCTTCAGTCGGCCAACTGAAGGTGCGAATGAAAGTGTGCGAATGAGTCAGTCGACCGACTGAGCCTCAGTCAGCCAACTGAATGTGATCGACTGAGTCAGTCGCGCGACTGAGCTTCAGTCGCCCGAATGAACTGAGCGAATGAGGCCAGTCGACCGATTGAACTCAGTTTCAGTATTTAAAGGGACATAGTCGATCGCATCCTCCTCATCACTCTCAATCGCCCCTATTTCGCACATAGTACCGTTACGCTGCCAAAATTTCTTTAGACCTTGTTTATACACTCATATTGATCTTCTGAGGTGGGTTTACATTTATACAAGTATATTAAAGTGAAATCTCACAGAAATAAGAAGAAATCGAGCCCTAATTTGTGATGTTTGATTGAAACAAGAACCGAACCTTAAACGACCTAATAACCTACTGAAACTAAGTAACATGTTAAAAATAAGTCTAATAGGTGATTAGTTATGAGATTGCGAGTCTAACGAACCATTAAACCACGATTAATTACTTGAATTGGTCAAGATTCGAACCTCAGTCGACCGAACAGTGGGTCAAGTGACTGGTCGTCCGGATGAACTCCAATCGCACGATTGAATCTTGCGATTGGGTCAATCGGCCGAATGCACTATGCGAATGAGCTCAATCGGCCGACTGAACCAATCGCAGGCTTAGCCACCAGATTGAACTCAGTCGCATATTTCATTCACCCGAATGAGTTCAGTCGCATGATAGGACAACCGACTGACCTCAATCGCATGATTCGTTCGCATGAATGAATCAGAGAATTTAAACAAGATACTTACAACTGAATTATGATGTGTGACTTTCTAATGGTTCTGTGTCTTGTGTTTCAGGTCAATAGCTGATAGATGGTCTATCAACCCTAAGCACAATATATGTGCTCATCTAGACCATACTACTCGAAATGGTGCCGAGTTTACAGAGATCATTGCTTTTCTTCGGCGTTCTAGGATCCACAAGGCCATCTCTACTCCATGTACTCCCTACAGGTCTTTACATCAGGCCTTCTATGAGAATGCCTCTGTTGATCATTCACGTGAGCCATACAGCATACGGAGCTCCATTTGTGGTATGGATATTGAGATTACAACTGCTGACATTCAGAGAGTACTTGATCTGGGGGACAATACTGATCACCCCACTAGACTTCATCCGCTTAGGGTGAGAGGATGCTTCGTGAGGATTAAGTACGCTGGGGACATCAACTCAGGTGTGCTCAACAAGAGCAACCTGTGTCCCCAGTATAAGTACTTAGCACATGTTATTCTGAAGTGCATTGCTTCTAGGAGGGATGGGTTTGATGATCTTTCAGACCAGATTTAGAATGCCTATGTGGCACTGGTGCTGAACCACCCCTTCAGCTTCTCGAGCATGATCTTCTCGTATCTTGTGGAGAATCTGGAGGCCAAGGGTAAGGAGGGTTTTTGCATGTACCCCAGATTCTTGCAGCTGATCTTCAATGAGAAGCTGCCACCACTTCCTAAGGAGCGCCACGATGCTGTGGCTTTAGAGATCAGGGACGATACGACTCAGGGTCGTATGAGAGTGTACCGGGGTAAGCAGGTAAAGCCCCAGGTTAAGAGATTGATAGGCCATCTGGCTAATGAGAGGTATGTGGCACCGGGTAGACGTCAGTGGCGTCACGATGATAGCGACTCAGATGATGAGCGGCTACTGCTCCCAGAGCATGACTCTGATGATGATGATAGCGGCGATGCTGGAGATACTATGCCCACTCGACCGACGGGCACAACTACTGATAGCACACCTCTAGTATCTGCCCCCACTGGAGATATAGCAGAGTCAGCTGGGTTTCACCAGGATTTTATACCTGGTGAGGATGATGAGGAGTCAGATGAGGAGCCACTGACTAGGACTGTGGGAAGCAAAGTCGTTCCCACAGAACATGGACTCCGGGCGGTTGGTGAACGCCCAGTGGATCGGGAGAGACTGCTGCTGACCCGACCTATGCTCCAGAGCCGTCGAGCCGTGTTCTAGGGGGAGCATCCTCCTCGACAGGATCGAGGAAGAAAATGATGGCTCAGCCCCACGGCATGTAGAAGAAGAAGCGTAGACTCACCTTCATCACCACCACAGCTACCACCTCAGCCACCACCACTACCACCTTTACAGCCACACCATCCATTACCACAGCCACCACCACAGCTACCACTATCATACCCCCTACTACTGTCACCACACCACCCACCACTACATATATCCCATCCACCACCATATCATTCACACCTACATCACCACCACTATCATCTAGACCTAACCCAATCTTCACCACTGCCACCACCACCACCACTAGCCACCAAGTCGGGCCATCATCACATCCCACCCATCTATATGAATCACCTCTACCTCCCATTGGGGTAGAGGAACAGCTATCAGCGCTGAACCGTATAGTGATGTGTCTATTAGCAGCCGAGGAAGAGAAGACTACGTAGATTCGTGTGCTGGCAGATCTCACAGCTGCACAGTCCCAGCAGATCTCTCAGCAGGCTCAGCTGATTGAGCAGCAGGCCCAGCAAATGGCTGCTCAGAGCCAAGAGATTGCCTAACTCCAAGAGCATAGAGTCATATCAGCAAAGAAGATTTAAGAGTTGGAGGATGCTAAAAAGACTATCATGCTCAAGCTCAAAGGAACTAAAGATGAGCCTCTGAAGATAAAGGAAGGAGATGGTGATGATGGTGATGATGATGATGAGGATGAGGATGAGGATGAAGATGAAGAGAGTGATGATGATGAAGGGAATGAGGAAGAAAAGACAGAGGACATGCAGGAGGATGATGATGATGAAGGAGGAGATGCAGCTGCATCTGCCTCAACTCAGGGTCAAGAAAGACGATCAAAGAGAAATCAAGACCAACGAGCTTCTTCTTCTGCCTCACCAAGTGATGATCCAGCTATTCAAGATAAAAGTAATGATTAGATGTTTATGTATTTGATAGCTTTTGTACTTGAATCATGTATTAAACTTATGTATTTGATGTTTATATTAAGATTAATGTAATTCTGTCTTGATTATTAACTAATGTTTGATGTGTTACATGTTTAAATCAAGCAGATCCAAACTATCAAAGGGATGAATTTGATGTTGCTCCCCTTCAGCAGGTCAAGACTCAATTGACTATGATTCTTGATCTGCAAGGGATCGTCAGGAGATCTGTGAGTTATACCCCTGAAGAAGGGGAAATAATTCATGATCTTTCAAATGAGCAACTGGCTGAGATGTTCAAGCTGAACCCAGATGAGATCATTAAGGATGCTCCAACTTGTGAGTCTACCAGTGACGAAGAGCTAAATGACATTGATGAGATAGAGATAGAAGACGTCACAGCAGAGCACTATCCTCAGTACGCTGACAACGAGGGAAATATGGTCCCCAATCTGGGTGAATCCCTAGTCAGTGATACATTTGAGGTATTGGATCAGATGGAGCAGAAGTCTGAGAAGACTGAAGGAAAAGCCCAAGCCTCAAACGAAGATGTTGATATCAGAAAGGCAGTATGGGCTGCTTGTTTCGGGGAAATCCGAGCCCAACGCGCAGCTCCCAAACAGAATGTCTACACCAAACTCTACAGAGTGAAGAAACATCATAAGGTGTCAGGCAGGATTATTGCGTGGGCACATTTTGAGGATCTTAATGTTTATGCCATAAAGAGGGAGAAGGGCGTAGAGTACTTTAGATTTCCACATGATCTAAAGACTCTCCCTGGTTTTGAGCTCAACCAGCTGGCAAAATTGAAGCTACTATATGCTGACCCAAGGAAGATGTCAGGCTGGTTTGAGACTGCCCTGAAGAAAGCGTACCACACCAGGTGGGTCAACTTCAAACCTCAACAACCTACGAGGTATATCAGGCGCTCTGAAGTTGATCCCATCACTGGTAAGCCAAAGATAGTGCTGAAGTGGAGTCCCCCAAGAACAATGTCAAGAATCCCTCTCAGGGAGATGCCACAGGATTTCACTCCACACTTTAAGTGGTGGTACTATGATTGGAGAACCGGGGAGGCGGTCATAGTTCTAAATAAAGAGGGACAAATGGATACCATCAGGGTGTTTGACCCGATGTGGCTCACTAACTTGTCTGCTAATGATGTCTACACATTATACAAGTGGCCACTATTCTATGACACGCAAGATATTGTACAAGCCCTCCAATTCCAAAATGTCATAAGACTCTGCTTTGCGTTTGAGATACACGCAGGAGTCACAAGAGAGGAAAAGTACAAGAAGTATGAAGAGGTGATGCAGAAGGTAAGACATTAGATAGATCTAGGTCCAAGGGGGAGTTTGTTGATACATATGTACCTAGATCCTGATATGAATGTAATATGTCTTGTTTGTCTTACTCTTATGTAATGGTTGGGATATTAATGAAATGAGAATGTTTGTTTGTGATTTATAATGTTTAATATTTCATTAATGAGTTGATATTGAATTGGTTGTATAGGTTTGTGATTGTTTGAATTGATACACATAATGTTAAATTAATTATATACATTCAAACTTAGCACTATGAAGTTCTCATGCGAATGGCCCATGCGAATGGACCATACGCATGAATAACTTCAGGCGAATGACTCAGTCGCACAACTGAACCAGGAGACTGGATCAGTCGTATGATTGTAACATGAGATTGGCTCAGTCGCACGACTGAACACTCAGTCGTGCGGATGGATCAACCGCATGGCTCAATCGCACGACTGAACCATACTAATGGTTCAGTCTCCCGAATGAGCAACCCTAACCTATAAATACCACCTAATTCGTGAAAAAACGTAAGCATTCATTCCAATTCGACTCCAGACGTACCCTAGCCGTCCAGAAGCCTCCAAGTTCATACTCCAAGTTCATAGAGCGTTGTAGATCGATTCCTAATCGATTCTTAACGTTAGATTCAATACCTTATTGTTTCTACGTGCGTTCTCACTGATTGGATCGCCAATCAAATAGGATTCGCACTATTTGGTTTGGTTAACACGTTAATCAGTTGGTATTTCATTCAAATACCTGATCCTAACAAAAGGACTTCCTTGAGTGTAGCTTTCCCTTGGAGTCTCTGGGAAGGTGATGAAAGGGCCATTTTGTGAGTTGTCAGGGAAGCATATAAGATGATGATGTGGTTCAATGCTTTCCCTTTCAACCACATGGAGGGCTGAACTCGGTTGATTGCTGGAGTTACCAGATGAGTTTTGCATGTTCATCTCCATCTGGTAGCCACTAAGAATACCATACAACTCTGCGAGAGTAAGAGTCTTAAGGTTCTCAGTCCTCTTGATAACAACACAATAATGTGTCCATTGTCTAGGAATAGAGGACATAAACTTCCTTACAATGTCCATGTTCTCAAGAGTTACTCCAACATCCATTAGAGTATCCATAATCTCATCATACCTGAAGTATTATTGAGACATGGTTTCACCTGCCTTGAAGGTGAAGTTCTCAAACTGCTGCTTCAGGAGATCCTTCTTGTTCTCCTTTGCTTCAGTAGACCCCTCATACATTAGCTTCAGTGCCTCCCATAGTTGCTTGGCAGTTTTGCACTTCTTGAAGCCTCTATAGATGGAGTTTGGAAGAGCAGTTTGAAGGGCTGTCATGGCTTTTTGATCAATCTCTATTCTCTTTCTATATGCTTCAAAGTAATCAGCACACAGCCTTAGGAATCATACCACCACCAGTAGCAGAAGTGGTGCTTGGTATGTAAGGTCCTTCAACAACAGAGTCCTACATCTGGAGTCTTGAGACTTGATGAAGCCTTCCATTCTTTGACACCAAGTATCAAAGTCTTCAGGAATGATCAGTGGAGACTTTGTCATAGTTCCAGTTTCCATATCAGCTTTGGTTATAGCTGCCATTTGAGTTGTTAAGTATTTTGTGTGTGTGAGGGATCTTAAGATGGTGAGATCTTATATCAAGAGCCTGAAATGCTCTGATACCAAATGCAGGACCGGTGAAGGGTATGCACTTACAACACAACAACACAATAAGGAGAATTGCTTAGAACACTTAACAGATCAAATAGGGAACTGATTAACTTGTTAATGAAAGATGCTAAGAACACAAGTAAATATGAGACAGAACTAGATTGCAAACAACACAAGTGTTTGGTTTTCAAGAATGTTGTATATTGCTTCTAAAGTTCTATCACAAGTTACAAAGCATCGATAGAAAGTTACAAGTACTTGAGATACTTTATACTACATCCTACAGTCGGCCATACTTTGAAGGCCAGCTGGATACAATTGACTAGACAACTACAAAATCAAATGTAGAGTCAAAAGGCATATCTGCCTTTTGACTTGTGACTATGACATGCCATAGCTCACATCCTAATATATTACAAAAAGGATAAAATTACATAAAGTAGAAAGCATGGACCCAAGACCTCAATGTACAGTTACCAAAAACATGGACCTTTCACCAACTCATGTAAGTTGGTGACTTTACAGAGTTGCAGCGGAAAGGTGGTCCAGCTTTATGATAAAGTACATTAGATAAAGGCATATCTCTAAAAGTCTTCGGAAGAAATCTGTCTTCACTCTTTAGCTTCGGAAGACTTTGTCTTTGAAGCTTCGGAAGACTTCACTTTTGGCTTCGGAAGATATTGGTCTTGGCTTCGGAAGATTTTACACTTAGAATATTTCTAGTGCATGGTGTAAAACTTCCGAAGCATTTCTACTTCAGTTCTTTAGTGCATGCTTGCAGAGAGATTTTGGATGGTTTTGCTACATCAGACTTATAGGAATCCTTACAAAACCAATGAAAGGTATCCTTTTATGTTATAGTTCACAAGGAGTCTTACTATGAGTTTTGACTTCTAAAACTTTGTTTTGCATATAGCAGGCAGTGTTGACTGCCTCTGCCCAGAAGGTGATGGGCAGTTTAGAGTAAGAGAGCATGGTCCTTGCAGTCTCAATAAGTATCATATTTTTCTTGTCTATAACACCATTCCTTAATCAAATCTTATGATCTTGACCTTGTGATCATGTTGATTCTCAATTTTCAGAATGAAGTTCTTCAAGATTTTAGGAGTCTCATCCTTACTTCTAAAAAAAAGACCCAAGTATATCATAAGTCATCTGTGATCACAAGGCAATATGAAGTTCTTCATAAACTTATTACACTGGTAGGGCCAAAGAAATCCATATGTAATAAGTATTGTGGAGTAATGATGGAGTTCATTTCCTTTGGCTTGTGAGACATTTTGTGCTGTTTTCCTTTTAAACATGCAACACAATGGTCATCACTTGTAAACTCTTTCTTTGGCATTTCAGTTACCAAATCATCTTTAATTAATTTTTTCATGTTCTTATAGTTTACATGACACATTATTTTATGTTAGAGGAAAGACTTATCAATGTTGGCTTTATATAGAAAGCAAGACACTTCTCCTGATAGGGAGGTTTCCTGCAAATCTATCTTGTACATGTTTTCTTTCCTGGGGGCTCTGAGCAGGATATGCTCTTAAGGAATAACCACCCTAAGATTGAGAACAATGCACTCATGCTCGGTGAAGAGCATGCAATGTCTCTGGTCACAAAGTTGAGATACACTCAAGAGATTGTATCCAAGCTCTAAGACAAAGTTTACCTTCTCAATAATGAGCTTACCATTTCTGACACTGCCCCTTCATGTGATGTAACCACCTGATTTTCCTCCAAAAGCAACTGGCCCCTTATTTTCTCAAAGTTTTGAAGCAAATAGCCATTGCCTGTCATGTGCCTTAAACAGCCACTATCAATGATCCATACATTTCTTTTGGTCTTTAGTTGTTCCTACACGTGAAAAAGAGATGATTAGTTACATTTGAAAACCTAAACCTTCCTTCAACAGTCATATGGCCTTCCTTCATCTTCCACACCATCTTTGTAAGACTAGACTTGGCCTTCAAAACTTTGGAAGTTTTGATGACTTTGGAAGTTTCCGAGACTGAACTTTCATAAGCTTTTGCATCCACTGCGGTGGACTTCATTGCTTCGAATGCATTCCATTCTTTCGAAACCAAATTTTATTCTGAATACATTTTCCACCTATCTTTTTCTCGTTCACCTTGGAGCTTCCGAAGAAAAGTGATTTTCCTTCCGAAGCTATCTTTTTCTTCCTCTCAGAAGTCTTCTTCTTGTTCATGTGGATGGTACTCTTAGGATTGTATATGCAAGCCTTAGCAAAGTGAGTAGTATCACCACACATGATGCATTCAACATGCATACTTCTAAGGGTCTTCTTTTATGGAGAAGGTTTAGCTTGATCTCTTTCCACTTCCTTCTTCATCTTCATATACACTAGTAGAGAAAACGCAATTTACAACAATATCAATTTTTTAACGTTGTTGAATATGTATTAATAATTTGAATATGTTAGAAAAGAAAATATTTTGAAACCAACACCCCCATTTAAAGCATTTTTTAAAACACATCATTTACAACAATATCTCAAAAAAAACACCATATCATTTACAGCTCGACACTATTTACAGCGCTCTAAACATGAATTTAATATATATATATATATATATATATATATATATATATATATATATATATATATATATATATAAAATTTAATCAATAATTAATAAAAAATAACCACTTGGACCGATTTATCTCACACATTTTGCAGCGCTCTAGGAGCTCTACTATCATTTACAGCTCTTTAAACATAAATATAATATATATTAATCGAAAAATAAATTGATATTTTAATAACATAACCATTTACACGATTGTATCTAACTTTTAACTACTTAATAGTTGGAACAGATAGCATATTTGATAAAAATTATAATATATTTTATGTATATCTGATTTAACCTATTTTTTCATATTCTCTTTTCTTTTATTTTTAACCTAACTACATTGAACTATCATTCTTCGTATGCTTCAAATTCTTGATTAATTTTATTCTCTTTCAATTAATTATTAAAAAAACAAAGAAGTGAAAGTCAAACAAAGATTATTCTTTTCATCCATTACTTCTCTTGGATCGGTTCATATAACTTAAGTTAATTATTATTATTTCTTTTCTTTTTTAACCTTGATTTAGAAATTAATTCATTCATCTTTTTGCATCTACATATTTATAAAATTATATACGAAACCTTTTATGCTATTGATTAAGGATTGTTGATTGGCAAATTAGTTGTTATGTTTTACCTTTTTTGGTTTTTATTTAATAATATATGTATTTGAATTTTTCACCTGACAATTTTTAATTTTCTTTATTGTATTTCCGAAAGTATATTGAAGTTTTTTTGGGTTTTTTAAGTGTGTTTTAGGTACATTCTACATGAAAACCAAGTAGCTTGGGTGTTCGGAAAACATGCAACGTCTTCTTTTTAAGGCCGATTGTTGTTCTACCGCTTATGATGACCCATGGTTAGTGGAAGTATATAACAAGTATTATATAAAATTTGTTATATTTTATATTAGTAATTCATTGTGCTATTTCTTAAGACGATTTTTCAGAGGCAATTTTTAAGTCTAACGAGGTATACATTGATTTGAAATTGTCAATCATATTTGCTTTTTTAATTCTAGTGGTATCTCAAATGGTGAACAGGGAGGCTTTTTGTAATTTTGATTAAAGCTATAAGCTTTAAGATGATTAGACATTTACAGGTATATAAAGATATTTATTTTATTTGCATGTTTATTAGAATTTTTGCCATTAAGAGAGAAATTTATGATACTTTTGTTGTAGGGTTTATTGATCAATTGATGATCAAGATACTAGTGAGCAATTGTTTTCGTGCTTATGTATTTATTATTTTTTAATGATTCTTGCATTAGTTTTAGATTGATTTTCTAGTTAAAGTTTATAATTAAAGTGTAAATTTTATGGCAACAACAACTAGGTGAAGTAAAATATTCTTTACATGTTTTGTTTTTCTCATTCTTATGTTTCTTTAATATTTTAAATTGTTAAGATGAAAAATATTATATTTTCTAGGGCGGGTTGAGAACCAAAATAGAAGTGTTGAAAGTGATACAATTTCCTAAGAAGATCTTTGATATTGATATTAATGTAATTTGCATTATCCATTTACATAGATGCATTAGTTGTACACTAGTTTATGAAAACATTTTGACGTTTCTAAATTTGTAAATACTTGTGCTATTGTATTTTCTATTTGAACATTTATAAATATAAGTTTACATGATCTATCTATAAATATATGCTTTTTTGTTTGATTTTTAAATTAAAAAAAATACAAAACAATAAAAGAAAATAATAATATATAAAGACGATGTAAAAGAGAGTAAAAAATCGCTATAATTATTATTCTATAAGAGAGAATTGAAAAAGAAAAAAAGAAAAAAGAAAAAAAGAAAAAAAACGTAAAAAATGTTGTAAAATGTGTATGTAGAAAGCGTTGTAAAAACATTATTATAATTCAATTTAAAAAAGATTATTAATTTTACAGCGCTTTATCTTTACGCTGTAAAAAGACTAAATGTTGTAAATGCTATTATAAACGTTGTAAAAGATTATTCTTATGTACTAGTGATAGACAATACGACAGGCTTCTGAGGGTGAAGCTTGCATTGGAGCTGGATGGTTCAGGCTATACAGTAGTGGTGCAAATTTGATCAACCTTCTTCTTTTACTAGGATTGTTTGAACTTGAACTAGGAGCCCTGGGACTAGAGTCTATAGTTGAGTATTCAGTCTTCACTACTTCAAATCCAGCATAAATAAAGACTTGTTTTTGATTGGAATTGAAACTGGGCTTAATCTCTTGGGCTTTCTTTGATTTTCTTTTGGCTACCCTGATCAGATTCTTCCTAGCTGACTTGGCCATCCTTTGTTCTTTATTCTCTCAAGAAGTAGTGACCCTTCTTAATATAAACCTCCTCACTCGCTTCTGGTCCATCCTTCATAATCTTCTCTTCATCTTCATCCTCTTCTTGGATAGGGTCAATGAGGGGTAGCTAATTTTGACTAGTTTCACACCTTGGAGATCTTATAGAGAGTGATGTGTATGGGGGAACTATCTCACTTGAACCTAGTCATTGCCGGTTTTGATAACAAATCTTTGTATGCAAGGATGAGAATATGATGTTCTTGAAGGTTTCCTCTTCAAGAACACATTTTTCTGCCCTGGCTTTGCTGATCACGAGCTCAGCCTGGCATTCAGTTAACTTGATAATGAGATCTTTGATTTGACTCATGTAATTTTGTGCTCATGCTTAAGAGTTGAAATTATTTTCTCTAAATCTTCTAGTTTAAGTTAATAGTCATTTTCAGCTCTTTTGAAATCAGCTTTTAAAATACTCAAAGACTCAAGGTTAGATCTCACTTCTAGTTATAAGACCTACACATGTTTACTTAAACGATGCATTCAAGTGTATAGAGATTTTCTAATACCTTGGCGGCTTCTTCATGGTTAGCCATTAGTGCTTGATTTAGAGAAACATCCTCTACTGAAAGCTCAAGTCAAAGCCTCTCTGTTTAACAGCAACAACAACTTGTTGTTTTGGTTGGATAGGATTCTCAGGTCTGAGAGCTGTATTAGTGTAGCTTGGTCTGGATTGTGCTTGGCCACCATTAGTCCTTCGTGCCTTACACTCCTTAACAAAGTGTCCCATCTGGTTACAGTTGTAAAACTTTACTTTGCTTTTATCCAGTCCAAACTTTCCACTGGTTACATTATTGGGAAACTTTTTCTTGGTTCTCTTGTAGAACTTTTTGGCTCTATGAGTGAGAAGAGCCATTTGCTAGACTATCTCTATATACTCCAGGTCATTTGGATCTATACAATCCAAGTCTTCAAGAGTGAAAAGAAAGTTGCCATAACTTTCATCAAAAGACACAAAGGCTTGAGATAAGCTTGTCTCGTGGAACGAGCTTCCTTGAATGTAGCTCTCCCTTGGTGTCTCCGGGAAGGTGATAAAATGGACCTTTTGTGAGTTGTTAGGGAAGCAGATAAGATGATGTTGTGGTTCTTTACTATCCCTTTCAATCACATGGAGGGCTGAACTCTGTTGATTGCTGGAAGAGCTGCTGGATGCATTCTGCATGTTCATCTCCATCTGGTAACCACTAAGGATACCATACAACTTTATGAGGGTAAGGGTAAAGAGGTTTTTGGTTCTCTTAATGACCACACCGTAGTGAGTCCGTTGTCTCCGAAATGAGAACATGAACTTACTCACAATGTCCTATTCTTAAGTTTAACTCCAACATACATTAGAATATCTACAATCTCAACATACCTAAAGTATTGTTGAGTCATAGTTTCACCTGTGAAATTCTTAAAATACTGCTTCATGAGGCCCTTCTTGTTTTCTTTAACTTCATTAGACCCCTCATACATAAGCTTTAGTGCATCTCAGAGCTGCTTTGCAGTTTTACACTTTCTGAAGCCTTTGCATATAGAGTTAGGAAGAGTAGTTTGTAGAGAGGTCATGGCCTTCTAATCTATATCAATCTTCTTCCAATCATTCTTAAAATAGTCAGCCACTTCTTTTGGAATCATCCCACAATTAATAGTAGGTGAAGTGGTGCTTGGGATGTGAGGTCCTGAGACAACAGATCTCCACATCCTGCTGTCTTCTGACTTGATGAAGCCTTCCATTCTTTGGCACCAAGTATGAAAGTCATCAGGAGTGATCAATAAAGATTTATCATGGTACCAGTTTCTATATCAACCTTAGTAAGAGCTGCCATTTGAGTTGTTAAGTGTTTTGTGAAACTGAAGATATTAAAGACGCTGAGATCTTACAATCAAGAGCCTAAAATGCTCTAATACCAATTGTAGTATGTTGGATCTAGAGAGGTTGTTGCAACCAAAACTATGTCACTTAGAAGATTTTGAGTACAACATACAAAGGACTTCCGAAGCCAAGTGTGGAACTTCCGAAGGAAGAAGGAGCTCTTCCGAAGTCTAAGTGTAAAATACACTTCCGAAGGAAAACTCCAACTTTCGCAGATAAAGAAGTTACTTCCGAAGAATCAAGACTTAAAGACAAAGTTCTGAAGTCAACTTCTGAAGTATAAAGAAGTCCACAAAGCCTCGGAAGCATAGAAGCATCTTCCGAAGTATAAGTGGCTTCGGAAGAACTTGTTCTTCCGAAGCCAGTTAACCTTCGGAAGACACTTCTATTATCCAGTAGACATAAGTATGGTCTGTCTGACAGTCCACTGCAAATCTCTGAGATACTGCATGGCGTTTTCTCAAAAGCCATGTAGTTGACCATACTTTAATCTACTGTTTACCTTTTTATGTTAAGTACAGTTGCCATCTTTAGTTGGTGACAAAAGGTAAGTCATGGACATGTCATGACTACCATATCTTAGATAATACTTTATCTAAGATACCTTAACTATAGCATTGTAGTATATGCTTTAGTCGTAGGTTTCTAGCTGGTATCAAGTATAACCGGCTGTAGGATCTAGTATATATAGTTTCTCATTGTAACTCTTGTTGCATGCTTGTAAGTGTCTTGTAATCTTGAGTTGAGAAGTAATATATACAAGTACCTTGAAAATACTTCTGCTTGTTCCTTTGATTACTTATTATATTATTATCAACTCTTGTTAAAGGCATTGCTTCATCTTGTTTGAGTGATATCATAAGTGAGTTTGAGAGAATTACAAGTGTTAAGTGACAAAACTCGATCCTGCAA
This sequence comes from Flaveria ramosissima, assembly GCA_025215565.1. NCBI lineage: Eukaryota > Viridiplantae > Streptophyta > Magnoliopsida > Asterales > Asteraceae > Flaveria > Flaveria ramosissima. The sequence continues at coordinate 68,315,148 of CM046039.1, forward strand.
TTGGTATCAGAGCTTTTTAGGCTCTTGATTGTGAGATCTTACCATCCTAATCAACCAGTTTTTCACTCCTCCTTATACCTCACTCAAAAATGGCCCTCATCAAATCTGAAGTTGAAATGGGAACGATGACCAAAGCTCCCATCATCGACCCTGAAAACTTCAGGTCTTGGAGCAGAAGAATGGAAGGCTTCATCAGATACCAGGATAGCAAGATGTGGCAGTCCATCGTTAATGGTCCGTACAAGCCAAAAGTTGCTGGTGGAAACGGTGCCATGATCGAGAAGGTCGTTGAAGACTACTCCGATGAAGTCAGGAAGAAGCTTGACATAGACAGCAATGCTATGATTGTTCTTATGACTGCAATCCCAAACTCCATCATGCTGGGGTTTGAGCATTGTAAGTCAGCCAAATAACTCTTTGATGCTCTTGCTCAAATGTACTCAAGCTCTAATGATTCAAAGAAGGACTCACTGAAGCAGCAGTTTGAGAACTTCACCTATGTTGCTGGAGAAACTTTTAGCCAGCAATATTTCAGGTATATGGATCTTATCTCCTCCCTCCAATCTGTGGGAATCACTCAAGAACTTAGAGACCTTACCAGAAAGTTTATGAGTGCTCTACCCAATGAGTGGACTTTCTATTGTGTCTGCATCAAGAGAACAGAGAATTTAAACACACTCACCATGACCGAACTCTATGGGATCCTTGATGGATACCGTTTGGAAATGAAAAGTAAGAAGGGTCACCAAGCAAGCAGACCCTTGAGCCTTCCTGCTAGCAACGCTCTAATGGTTGCTGAAGGCTCAGGTATCTCCCAGTCTCAGCAGTACCTGTCATACACCCAGCAGCCATCTTGTTCATCTGGGCCTTACATCACATTCCCTGAGACTCCAAGGTCTCATCAAGCTCAGCAAAGCTCCTTTCAGGATGGCTGTGCATTTGTCTCAGGGAGTGGACACTCAAATGATCATCAATTCTGCTTTGATGATCTTGAGTGCTTCAGTCCAGATGACATAGAGTATGTGAACATTGTCCAACAAATGGCTCTTCTAACCTACAGAGCGAAGAAGTTCCTAAGAGAACTGGAAGGAAATTCCCTCAAAACCCAATCACTAGCAAGTTTGGGTTTGACAAAAGCAAGGCTAAATGTTACAACTGTAACCAGCTAGGCCATTTTGCAAGGGAATGCAAGGCTCCCAAGTCCAACCCAGGAACCTCACAGGCCTCCACACATCCTTCTACACCAAAGCCCAACGGAAAGTCAACTGAAATAGCAGCAATGGCTCAAGAAGTTGACTGGAGCTTTATGGTTCAAGATGTGACTCCTGCTCAAGCACTCATGGCAGGAACAGATGAAAATAAGGTATATGAACATCTCTGTACCCCTGCTTGTATTGCTAAGGTTAAATTGTACCAGGACTACAATATGGAAATTAAATCCGATATTGAGTCTTTAAATGTGCTAAAATTTGACTTTAAAAGGGCTGAATCTGACTACCAAAAGAAAATTGAGGAGTTAGAGAAAACTGTATCTCTTTTAAAACATGAACACACCAACTACAAGACTCAAATCAAGGATTTAATATCCAAATTGACTGAGGCTCAAGCCCAGCTTGTCACTGCTGAGGCTCAAGCCAAGAAGTATGCTATTTCCGAGCAAAACTTCCAAGCCATACTTGCATCATCCTCTCACTCCAAACTTTGTTATCAAAACAAAAGTGGGTTGGGAACCAATGCAATTGCTCCACCACACTCTTATGAGTCTGTAAGACAACCAAGGTGTGGTACTGAAGAGCAAGAGGTTCCATCTGTTGACCCACCTTCTAAAGAGTCAAAGAGTGATGCAACTATGGAGACTATGACCATCACAGGGAAGGAACAGGTAATTGTGCCCTCCCCAGCCAATGATGATCAAACCCGACCACCAAAGCCAGAAGAAGCAGGGCTAAAGCAGCCAGAAAAACTGCCAAGAAGGTGGCTGAATCCAAACTGAAGATAGACTCAAAGCAAAAGGGTGTATTCATATCAGCAGGATTTCAGGTGGTTGGACCTTCTGATTCAGGAAAGGAGTATAGTACCAGTACTCCTATCCTACCAAAGGATCAGAAGTTAAAGGGAAAGGTTGCTGAAGAGGAGAAAAAGAACAAGAAACAGCAACCCTCTCATTCCCAGAAAATTAACATTGCATGCATAATGTGTGGTCTGCAGAACCACATGGCTAAAGATTGTTACTATAATCCTGCTAGCACACATTATGCAAATAATGTTAAAAGAGAAGGAGTCAGGGAAGGTTTCACATTTGGACCATATCAAATGGTTCAAGTGATGAAAAAGGGAAAGCTTGTTTCCGAAGCAAGGCTTCTCTCGGAAGAAAACTCTTCTTCCGAAAGGAAAAAGGCTTCGGAAGTTAAAGCTGCAAAGACTCACAAAAGAGTCCCCTTGAAACCATCCCAGAAGAAGACTGCTTCGGAAGAAAAGGTGGTGAAGGTCTCTTCCGAAAAGAAAGAAGCTTCGGAAGAATGCCAAGCTACAAAAGCTTCATCAAGCTCATCTTCTATGATCAACCAAGGGATGGAGTGGAAGATCAAGGAAGATGCTGTAGCCCAAACCTCTTCTCCAAAGACATCAGATGAACCCCCATGCATAAACTTTGGTTCAATCATGTCACTTTCATTGGAAGAACCCAAGACCAACAAGGCTTGGGTTTCCAATCAAAACTAATTATCTCACCTTATGTGCAGGGACATCCATATGACAAGAATAACAACATTTGGATTGTAGATAGTGGATGCTCCAGGCACATGACAGGGAACAGATCTCTCCTTCAACAGTTTCAACATTATGATGGAGGTCCTGTCCAGTTTGGAGGTGAGGCCGGAGGATATATTTCTGGCAGAGGAAGTATATCCAACGGAAAATTAAAGGTTGACAAAGTTAATTTTGTCAAACAGCTTGAATGCTTTTCACAAAACATGAGTGCATCATCCTCAAACCTGGGATGACAATTCCTCAGGAATTGGTGCTTCTTAGATCTCCCAGGAGAGGGGATATGTACAAGCTTGATATGAACAATGCTTCCCCAATGGGAGAAGTATCATGCTTTCTTTCCAAAGCTGATAGTGATGAGTCAACACTATGGCATAAACGAATGTGTCATGTCAATTTTAAGACAATGAATAAATTGGCTAAAAATAACTTGGTACATGGTTTGCCTAAAAAGGAATTTTTCTGCAAAGATAACTGTGTTGCTTGCCTGAAAGGGAAACAACACAGGTCTTCTCATAAATCCAAGGTTGTTAACTCTATCACTACTCCATTACACTTATTGCACATGGATCTATCTGGTCCTACAAGTATAATGAGCATTGGAAGGAAATCATATTGCCTTGTGGTAGTTGATGATTTTACTAGATTTACATGGGTATTCTTTTTAAGAACTAGAGATGAAACTGCTGAAACTTTAAAATCTTTTATTCTTAAAATAGAAAATCAAGTTGATCACAAGGTTAAAATAATTAGAAGTGATCAAGGGACTGAGTTTAAGAACTTTGTTCTTGACTCATTTTGTAACTCAAAAGGGATTGCCAGACAATACAGTGCTCCTAGAACTCCTCAACAAAATGGTGTTGCTGAGAGGAGAAATAGGACACTTATTGAGGCTGCTCGGACTATGTTAGCTGATTCAAAGCTTCCTCTAACATTCTGGGCAGAGGCAGTCAGCACTGCATGCTATGTGCAGAACAGAGTTCTTGTAGTAAAGCCACATGGAAAGACCCCTTATGAGTTATGGAACAAGAGGCCACCGTTCATTGGCTTTCTAAGGTCCTTTGGCAGCAGGTCTACCATACTTAACACAAAAGACAATTTGGCAAAATTTGCTGAAAAGTCGGATGATGCTATCTTTGTTGGATATTCCTCCTATTCTAAAGCATACAGGGTTTATAATATTAAAAACCAACAATTTGAGGAATCCTCCAACATTGTAGTTAATGAGCACACTCCTTGTGTTAGGGGGAATGGCCCTGATCATATTTTTGATTTAGAATTGTTTCCAAACTATTCTAAACCATCTTGTGAGAATGTTTCAGCTGGAACAGGTGCTCAAAGCAATTCTGATGAAGATCAACTGTTTGAGCTTCCCAGACCTGCTCCAAGTTCTCCAAGAGCTACAACAAATCAAGTTCCCACTATTGAAAGATCAGACAGCATAACCATTTCAAGAAATAGTGGAACTTCAACAAAGGATTCACCTGATGATCTTCAAGTCTCCTCAGGTGATCCTGCACAACACCAAGCTGATGGAAGTAGCATTTTGAAGGAACATGCAACTGTTAATGATGCTTCACAGCAAAGAAATGATGATGTTTCTCTTTCATTCAATCAGTCCTCATTGAATGAGATTGAAACAACAGCTAGACCAAGTATTCAAGCTCCTGAGCAAAATATGTCCAACTTGGACCTATCTTTGCAACTGGAGGTGATTCCAAGACTCAGAATTCACAATACTCATCCAGCTGAAAACATCATAGGGGAAGTCTCTGAGGGTGTGAGAACAAGGGGACAAACTCATAATGGGAATGTCTGCTTGTACTCATGCTTCTTATCCCAAATAGAACCCAAGAAGGTGGAAGATGCCTTGAAAGATAGTAGCTGGGTTGAATCGATGCAAGAGGAGCTGCTTCAATTCAAAAGACAAAAGGTTTGGAACCTATGTCCGCTACCATCTGGTCAAGTACCTATAGGCACCAAGTGGGTATTCAGAAACAAAAGAGATGACAGAGGCTTGATTATCAAGAACAAGGCAAGACTGGTGGTTCAAGGATACACTCAAGAGGAAGGAATTGATTATACTGATGTCTTTGCACCTGTTGCAAGACTTGAGGCAGTTAGGATCTTCCTTGCTTATGCTGCATCCAAGAATTTCACTGTCTACCAGCTTGATGTCAAGTGTGCCTATTGGGATATAGATAGGGAAGTCTACGTATGCCAGCCTCCAGGATTTGAAGACCCACAGCATCCAAACTATGTGTGCAAGTTGGATAAAGCTCTATATGGGCTGCACCAAGCACCTAGGTTGTGGTATGAGACATTGTCTCAATTTCTCCTGAAGAATGGTTATACTAGGGGTACCATTGATAAGACTCTCTTCATTAGAAAGTCTGGGAAGGATATTTTGCTAGTTCAAGTCTATGTTGATGACATCATATTTGGTTCCTCAAATGACCAAATGTGCAAAGACTTTGAGAGCATTATGAAGAAGAAGTTCGAGATGAGTTCTATGGGAAAAATAGACTTTTTCCTTGGAATTCAGGCAAAGCAACTGAAGGAAGGGTTCTTTATCAATCAATCTAAGTATGTCAATGATATCTTAGAGAGATTTGATATGAAGGATTGTAAAGCAGCAAAGACACCCATACCCAGAAACTATGATTTATGCCCTGATTCTGAGGGGGAGGATACTGATCAACATCAGTATAGAGCAATCATTGGTTCTCTGATGTATCTCACAGCAAGTAGACCTAATATCATGTTTGCAACTTGCATCTGTGCAAGATATCAGGCTGCTCCAAAGGTGTCTCACCTAATTGTTGTCAAGAGAATCCTAAGATACCTCAAAGGAGCACCTGAGTTAGGTCTCTGGTATCCAAGAAATAGTGATTTTAATCTCTATGGTTACTCTGATAGTGATTATGGTGGCTGCAACATCAACAAGAAATCAACATCAGGTGGATGTCAATTTCTTGGTGGAAGGATCATCTCATGGCAATGCAAAAAGCAATCCTGTGTCTCTACATCAACTGCTGAAGCTGAATACATTGCTGCTGCAAGTTGCTGTGCTCAGCTGCTGTGGATTCAAAACCATATGATTGACTATGGATTCAACTTCATGAGCACTCCTATCCACATTGACAACAACAGTGCTATATCCATTACTGAAAATCCAGTGAAGCACTCTAAGACAAAGCACATTGATATCAGGTATCATTTCATTAGAGATATTCATGAGAAAAATCTATAAAACTAATCAAAGTTGATTCAAATGAACAATATGCTGATTTGTTCACCAAAGCATTTGATGAACAAAGATTTAAATATCTCATTACAGCTATTGGGATGATAAACATTGATTAGTTAATCTCAATTGAAAACCTTTTTAATGTGTAAAGTCTTATGTCAAAACAATCTAAGCCCTGTTACAAAAGATCCTTTCTTATTTATCTAAGTATAAGTTCTTCCGAAGAGAAATTAGCCCTCGGAAGATATCTAGCATAACTTCCGAAGCAAATTTCTCATAGGATAATTTTCTTCTCGGAAGAGTACTAAGTCTCGGAAGAAGCGATTGAGTTCACCTCAGATCTACTTTCGAAGCACTTAATACACTCCACCTGAAAGCAACATGTGTTTTCGGAAGTAAGCAATTTACCTTCGGAAGTACATTTTCCTTCGGAAGAACATTACCTTCGGAAATACTTTATGCTCGGAAGAAAGATTTTACTGTGTAACAGAAATCTTTTGGGCCCCACTCTGTAAAAAGTAAAGATTTTGTAAATGATGTCGGATTATTTAAATGGTCTAACCTTACCGCCCTTGTCATATCATCCACTGAACCCTCACATCATCTTATTAAAACCACCCTTTAAACCGCCATTTCACCCATTTAAATACTTCCGGTTAATCACTTACACTCTTTTTACCAAATTCACTGCCCTAAAAGCTTTCTTCTTCTCCAATTTACCTTACTCAGAACTTTTCTACTGCTATCTTTCTCAAATGGCCTTAAAAAATTCAGCTTCTCTTATGAACTCGGGTGCTTAGTTCACGGGTTGGTACAAGGCCTCCGCTTCTACTACTCAAGGTTTGTGCTGATTAATCTTATGGGAAATCTGCAAAGGGACACATTTTTTATGTATCCCAGATTTCTCCAGCACATAATCAACTGCGAGCTAGATCAGGGAAAGCTTGTCTGTGCAGCTGCTCTGTCTGCTCCCCAAATGAGGCCGACCATATTCAAGGTTTTGAAGAGAGTGTCTACCAACTACACTGGAAGAGATACCGCACTACTTCCAGGTATGATTGAGCCAACGACTCCTAGTGACATCCCTGTTCACCCCACAGGTGATGAACCCACACCAGCAACTACCCTCACCATTCCAAATATACCTTCTCCTCCCATCATTGTCACCTACCAGAGACGTACCAAACGAACCCTTGTTCAATCTACTCTGATTGAACAAGCCCCTCCTCTTCAAACCAAAAAGGCTAGAGTGGAACAAGGGGATCCCACTCAGCCAGAGGTCCACCAATCCTTCACTATTGACCTCAATATGGGTCTTGAGTCTCCTCAGTCTCAGACCCATGAGCCCAAAACCCCAGCTGATAGCCCTCAGGGTGAGTCTCTATACTCCCCTGAGCAGCCACAAAGGGACAGCTCAATGCCTTTTGACATTGATCAAAGTCCCGGGTCCTTAGGTCTTCATTCCTTTTCTTTCACTGACCTATTGACCGGAGCTGGTGAAGAGACTATGTCTCTCAAAGGCGATGAAGTTGATCCACTACACCCTATTAAGGATCAACAGAGCCTAGAGAAACCTCTTGTCTCTAGCCCACACCAGCAAAGCCCTACTGAGGTGAGTCCCACTGATGTGGAGGGGACTCATGTAGATTCAGCTGCCACTACTGAAGGAGCCTCAAGGGATCCTCAGGACAGTGGTAACGACAGTCAGACTGAATCTACGGCAACCATGCCCTTTGATGCCTCTGAAAGAGACATCATTGTGCAAGGGAAACCAGGGTGCCAAGAAACCACATCTGGTGGTGAGGATGAACATACCAGGTATGTTACCTCATCTCCCCGTGATTCTTCAAAAGAAGATGAGGGAAGTATGCAACTCACCATAAGAGACCTACTTTCTAAAGTCTCAAACCTTGAATCAAAGGTTAAGACTTTAGAGGATAGGTCTGCCACTCAGCAACTTGAGATTGAAAGTCTCAAGGCCAAACTAGCTGAGACACAGATTGAGAGATCTGTTAGGCATGTACCAGTTCAGGTCTCCTTGACCTCTTCCTCTAGCTCATCTACCTCTCAAGATGATGCTACCAAAAAGGAGGAGAATGTTGAGAGACAAAGCCAAAGACAGGATACCATCAGTCAAGCTATTACTTCTTTGAGCTCAAGACAACAAGCTGCCATCTTCCCTGAGCCTCCTCCAGTTGTTTTTCAAGTGGATCAAAGGATGCTTCAGGATCTAAATAGGATCTTCAACAAGTTCCTTTTAGAGTCCCTAATAGAACAGCCCAGTCCAGATATGTCTGTGATCTACTTTGGAGCTCAAGAGCTTCAGAGGTTGAATGCACCTCCTACCACTGTTGAGGAAGTTGGTCAACCTAAGGCCCAAGTGGAACCTAAGATTGATTTCGAAGGGGAAACTAGGACTGATGACCCAGCAACTGAAACAGTTGGGACAGAAGGTATGTTTTCACAGACTTCCGAAGCACAATTCAAAGCCTCGAAAGAACAAGCACAAACTTCCGAAGCTGAGATTGCTGCTGCGGAAGGACTATTTTCTCTTTCCGATGATCTAATAGTCACAGATGCAATTCTGGAACTTGCATCTGAGGTTAATAGGGAGGACTTTCTCAGCCAACCATTAGCTATAACATCTGCATTAACCCCAGCTCCTACCTCTACCACCCAACCTGGATCTTCTATCCAAGAACCACCAAAGTCTAGCACTTCCAAAGACATAAAAAGGCAAGAGGAAGATGACTTCGAAAGAGCTTCAGGAAGAAGAAAGGTTGGAGAAGCTCAGAAGGAAAGGTAGACTGCCAACTGGGAAACTGTTAGCTGCAAGTACCAAAGCAGCTGCAGCCAACCAGGAGGCAGTCAACAATAGAAGAAGGGTGGAGGTAATTGATAGACTTGTCAGTCTAGGGGCTGCTTCGGAAGATGTACTCCTGCTACCATTAGAGGAGCTGATAGAGCTTGAAAAGGCAACCTTGCTGCAAAGACAGCAAAAAGAAGAGGCTGCAAGGTTGGCCTTGGAAGAAGAAAGGCTGAGAAAAGAAAGAGAAGCTGATCTGCAGCTTAGGAGATAAAGGATCACTTTCCTACTCTCCAGAGGATTCTCTCAAGAGGAGTTGTCTCCACACAATAGTGATACGATCTTATGGCTCTTCAACAAAGAGCAAGATCAAATGGAGAAGGAGAGAAAAAGAGCTGCAAGGGAGAAGCTGGTGGAGAAGAGGAAGAAAGAAGAAGAGGCTGGACTGTCTGCCGCCAAGAAGATAGGTGAGAAAGCTTGGATGAAGAACTATCTTAAAGCTCATGGCTTCTCTGGCAGGCAGATGGGTCCAATGTCTGAGAAGACTCTCCAACGACATGTCAGTGACATCAAGGCTGACATTCGTGCGGGGAGAAGAAAAGAGATGTATAGAAGGGGACAGGGGATGACCTTCAAAGCCACCTCTCAGCCCAAAATCCAAACCCAACCTCAACCTGAACCTATACCCTTTCCCTTCCCTATCAAAACTGAACCTGAACCCTTCACCCCTGAACCTACACCATCACAACTACCAACTTCTTCACCTCAACCACCTAAACTACCCATCATCCAACCTAAAACCTTAGCCAGAACCCAAACTCCTAAACCTACCCAACAACCAATCAAACCATCCCTCAGCCTTCCAAACATCTCTCTATGGAGGAATTCAAGGCGATCAAAACTAAGCTCATCAACTGCACAACTCTGAGCGACATCTCCTGTGAGGAGGATTCAGTCAACCTGACTTATGTTGATGGATCCTCAAGTTCCCTCACAAGAGATGAGTTTCTTGATCTGCCTAGAGGAACTTTGGACCAAGCTGCAAAACTCCTTGGCCTCAATTCAGATACATTGAATGAGGAAGAAAAGAAGCTGAGGAGAAAGCTGGTGACTCTGCTGGACACAAAGAAAGGAGATAGGGTACCAAGACAACCTCTTGTACCCAGAAAGAAGATAGTCCAGTGGAGGTTCGAAGACTCTTCTCACAACTTTGTTGTTGAGAGAGAGAATGGTGAGATTAACAGGCTGAATGCCTCATCTCTGCTACACTTAAGCAGATTTGATATTGCTGAGTTAGCAGAGAAACCATTCTCCAACCCTTCAAACTCCGATGTAGCTGCCCACATCAGAAATCATCTAGGTAGCCTTCACATGGCCGAGCTTACTGCCAGAAGCAAGGTCGAAGAGGAGTCAAAACTGAGAGAGGAGGAGGAAAAGAAAGGATCAGCAACCAAAGGCAAAGTCTTTCTTCAAATGGTTGAAGGTCCTGAACTTGAGTCCATAGTTAGATGGGAGTATGACTACAACTCCCGTCAACTAACTCTCTTCAGGGGGTCACAACAAAGGGTACATGTCATTCAAAGTGATAGACTGGATCTCCTATCCACGAATGACTTGTACAAGCTTCTCAGCACTACTTCTGGGAAGAACAGAGAAACAGACAAATATCTTTTGTCCCTGGTGCTGAAAACTTTGAGAAGCAGAAATAAGTGAAGTTTTGGTAGCATCAGCCTAGGGGGAGTTTGTTGGATCTAGAGAGGCTGTTGCAACCAAAACTATGTCACTTAGAAGATTTTGAGTACAACATACAAAGGACTTCCGAAGCCAAGTGTGGAACTTCCGAAGGAAGAAGGAGCTCTTCCGAAGTCTAAGTGTAAAATACACTTCCGAAGGAAAACTCCAACTTCCGAAGATAAAGAAGTTACTTCCGAAGAATCAAGACTTAAAGACAAAGTTCTGAAGTCAACTTCCGAAGTATAAAGAAGTCCTCAAAGCCTCGGAAGCATAGAAGCATCTTCCGAAGTATAAGTGGCTTTGGAAGAACTTGTTCTTCCGAAGCCAGTTAACCTTCGGAAGACACTTCTATTATCCAGTAGACATAAGTATGGTCTGTCTGACAGTCCGCTGCAAATCTCTGAGATACTGCATGGCGTTTTCTCAAAAGCCATGTAGTTGACCATACTTTAATCTACTGTTTACCTTTTTATGTTAAGTACAGTTGCCATCTTTAGTTGGTGACAAAAGGTAAGTCATGGACATGTCATGACTACCATATCTTAGATAATACTTTATCTAAGATACCTTAACTATAGCATTGTAGTATATGCTTTAGTCGTAGGTTTCCAGCTGGTATCAAGTATAACCGGCTGTAGGATCTAGTATATATAGTTTCTCATTGTAACTCTTGTTGCATGCTTGTAAGTGTCTTGTAATCTTGAGTTGAGAAGTAATATATACAAGTACCTTGAAAATACTTCTGCTTGTTCCTTTGATTACTTATTATATTATTATCAACTCTTGTTAAAGGCATTGCTTCATCTTGTTTGAGTGATATCATAAGTGAGTTTGAGAGAATTACAAGTGTTAAGTGACAAAACCCGATCCTGCATAGTACTAATGAGGGTGGTATATAATGCAACAGTTTCACAATGGTTGTGGAGAACAAACAATAACACTTAACAGATCAAATAGATAACTGGCTTATGAAATGTCACACCCCAACCTTGACGGCGGAAACGTCGAGGAGTGAGAGTTAAGATCGTTCATAGCCACATAACGCTATTAATAAACCAAATATAATTTAAACATATGTTTCAATTGTCACATTACAATCATAAGTTTCAAAGAAAATAAAAGCAAAACATAGAATGTAACATTTCATTCTATTTTATCTATTAATCTAGGTCCATTCCTAGATTTGCAAGCTTCAATGTGTAGATAATCAAACTTGGGCATTTCCTGAAACATGTTAAAAATAAAAGGTCAACAATAATGTTGGTGAGCATTCCGTAGTTTTTAATACATAAGTATATATAAAAGATGGCAATTCAAGTCATGAGTTAGTGAATATAGTGATTAGGGATGCTATGAACAATGCAACAATCAAACCTTGACAATGTTTTACAAGTCTCAAACGTTAAAAGTATATACGATCAGCTAAGTGTACTTGGATCAACCAAGCAGGCTTGTCTTACCCATAGATCTATGACTTCGCTGGGCTAGCAATAGTTAATGTTTGTACATATAACGCCATAACATGGTAACCACATAAGTTCAACTAACCACAACTTAACATGATGAATTGCCATAAAGTTTACAAGTCTCAAACAAGTTTACATGTGCAAAGTATAAGTTAACATGCTTCACCCCAAAGTGTGAAATTAAACAAAAAAGGGGATATGGAATACTCACATGATCAAAAGTATTTATTGGATGATTAATAAGAAAATAATCAAAAGCGTCGATACAAAGTAGTCCTTCACAATGCACCTAAAATATATGTGTTCACAAAGTTAAGGTTAAATTAAAATAGGTTTAACGTTTTAATGGAAACTAAAGTTTTAATTGAATTTTGGGATGTTAATAATTTATACCCAACTAACATGATAAATTTTGGTTATGCTTTGTCAATATATTATTTAATCGTTTTATTACTACGAAATAAAGAAAACATTTGTCCCAAAGTCTAAATATAATTTAAAACAATCTTTTAAGATAACTCTTATTTTAAACAATAATATATATTTGTTATTTGAACAAATAATGATTAGATAAGTTATAACAATATTTAAGGTCTATTTTACAAGAAAATAATTTAAACATATTGTTTGAACAAAGAACTATTTATTAGATTAACACCATATTCTAAGTTTAACTTACAAGAAATAATCTAAATATATCTTTTGAACAAATAATAATTTAAATAGTTAATCAACATCAAAAACCCATTTTCTATAAACATTTAACTAATTATATCATTTATTTTGTAAAAATAAACTTCTAGACAATATTTAGAACATCTAAAATTTTCAGCTTTTATAAAATGTCATTTTATAGTTTTTAAAAATATTTAAGAATGTTATAGAAGATTAAAAAAACTAAAACAAAAAATGTGGAGTGGCCCGGGGTCGAACCCGGGACCTCCAGGTTCTTATGGGGACGGGTTACCAGTAGGCGAGGTCGCCTGTGCCTGACAAAGGTTGGGTTTTAATTCCTTAATACACAATTCCAATGAATCCCCCATATGAACCCTAGATCAAGATGGATCAAATTGAACATCAAATCGTTGATGTTAATGAAATTAAGCTTAGGGCTTTGGATTCATACACGAAATCGAGCAATAGGTTGTACAGAACTTACGGGTTTAATTTCGAATTGAGGAAGATGTGGTGAAGAAGTGGGTCGCGACCGATGTAGCGGCTGTTAGATGTTCATACAACTATGATAATCCAATTCGTGGTGCAGTTAGCTTCCAGTAAACTCAATGAACGAAAGCCCTCTGTTAATTGAGGATGAGGTTAAGGGAAAGGTCGGGTTCGACTAGCTACAATTTGCGAAGAAACTAACGGTTCGGATTTGATGTTTGAGCTTGTTTCAGATGAAATTGAGGTTGCGATTAGTTCAGGAACAGTTAAATGATTATTCACTTTCGATTAATTGCATTATTATTGTAGTTTAATTCTCAAACGGCTAAAGGATTAATTTGGCCGGTTATGAACTTGTTTGATTTTAGTAACCGGTGCCTTAATCCGCAATTAAGCCTGCATTCAGTTCGAAACTCACTCACGAAACGTTTAGGGGCGATTTGGTTCCAAATTTGATGGTTTTTAACGTGTTTGGGGGTGGCCGGAGCTCGGCCGGAGTGTGGCCGGAGCTCCGCCGGAAAGTCGGGTGAAGAGGGGCTTTGGGTTGGGTTTTTAAAGATTTTACATAAATGGTCCCTGCGGTTTTGGTTTTAATATTTTATGCACAAACTTAAATATCTAAAGTTTCAAGATTAACATAATAACCCCCTGGACTTAAATACCCTTAAGTTTATTAAATTTTCTAAATTATTTGTTATTTGTAACAACATTATTATTCTTATTATTATCACTATTATTATTATTATTATTATTACTATTGTATTTAGTTATTATTATTGTTATGTTCATTAATATTATTTGTAGTATTATTGTTATCATTATTATCCAACATCTTTACTATACACCAAGAAAAGAATTAAAGGCAACAACTAAATAAATAAAATAAGGCCCATAAGTTTTATAAAAAGCATAAATAGTCCTTATAAGAATAAACGCGTTAACTTTTTATTAACCAAAATTTACAAGATGTCACAGTCTCCCCAACTTAAAAGAATTTCGTCCCGAAATTAAGAATAAAGCTAAGAGAACAAATGCGGGTATCTCTCCTTCATATGATCCTCACGCTCCCAAGTGAACTCAGCTCCACGTTTGTTTTCCCAACGGACTTTGACGATAGGTGTGGTAGTTGTTCGGGTCTTCTTCAGGGTTCGATCCATAATCTCAACAGGCTTCTCAACGAAATGCAATGACTCATCAATTTGAATTTCCTCTAATGGAACTTGCAGATTTTCATCAGCCAAGCACTTCCTCAAGTTTGAGACATGGAAGACAGGATGAACTCCGCTAAGTTCAGAAGGTAGCTCCAGTGTGTAAGCCACTTTCCCAATTCTTTTCAGAATCTTGAAGGGTCCTACAAAACGTGGGGCTAACTTACCCTTCTTCCCAAAACGTACAACACCCTTCCATGGAGAGACCTTAAGAAGAACCATGTCGTCGACTTGAAACTCCAACGGTTTGCGTCTTTTATCGGCATAACTCTTTTGACGACTTCTAGCCACCTCAAGGTTATTTCGGATCTTGGAAACTTTGTCGGTCGTTTCTTGAATAAGTTCCGGACCAGTGATAAGATTTTCCCCAATGTCAGTCCAACAGATCGGAGAACGATATTTACGACCATACAAAGCCTCGAATGGTGCCATCTTGATACTTGAGTGATAACTATTGTTATACGAAAATTCCGCGAGCGGTAAGTGCGTATCCCAATCACCACTAAAATCAAGGACACAAAGACGCAGTAGATCCTCGAGGGTTTGGATTGTTCGTTCGGTTTGACCATCGGTTTGAGGATGGTAAGCCGTACTTAAATCCAATTGAGTACCCAAGAGTTCTTGCATAGAAGACCAAAAGTGTGAAGTGAAACGAGCATCTCGATCGGAAATGATGTGTAACGGCACACCATGACGACTCACAATTTCGTCAATGTAGATTCGTGCCAGCTTTGAAACCTTGTACGTATCTCGTATGGGTATGAAGTGTGCTGTCTTGGTCAAACGGTCAACAATGACCCATATGCTATCATGACCACGAGGTGTACGGGGTAACTTGGTTATGAAATCCATGGATATATGCTCCCATTTCCACATAGGGATTTCAGGTTGCTCAAGTAAACCACTTGGTCGTTGATGTTCGGCTTTGACCCTTGCACACGTGAGACACTTGGAAACATAAGACGCGATATCTTTCTTCATCCCAGGCCACCAATATTGACCACGCAAGTCCATGTACATCTTATCGGAGCCGGGATGAATGGAATATCGGGTTTGATGAGCTTCGTTCATAATGAAGTGTCGAAGATTGTCACGATTCGGGATCCAAAGTCGATTCAAGAAGTACCACATGCCATTCGGTTTTGTCTCCAGTTGTGACCGAACGTTAGACATCAAATCTTCATCCTTCCCTTCGTCGGTTAATGCCGCTTGTTGAGCCTCGCGAATGCATAACTCGAGGTCACTATCGATCCTTATGTTTTGGAGCATGATAGTAGCCTCGTTGACATCCACACGGATCTCGATATCAAATTCTCCTAGCGTATCAAACCATTGCCTTCGATCTCGAATCTCTTGAAGCGAGACAGTCTTATTGTGAACCTTGCGACTTAGCGCGTCGGCTACAACATTCGCCTTGCTAGGATGGTAGCGAATGTCGCAGTCGTAGTCGCTAATTAGCTCGATCCATCGTCTTTGTCTCATGTTGAGGTCCTTTTGGTTAAACACGTGTTGGAGACTCTTATGATCGGTGTAGACTATGCATTGCGTTCCATATAAATAGTGTCGCCAAATCTTCAATGCGAAAACCACAGCACCAAGTTCAAGATCATGAGTTGTGTAGTTCACCTCATGAACCTTCAATTGTCTCGACGCGTATGCTATAACTTTGCCTCGTTGCATGAGAACACAACCAAGACCTTGATTAGAGGCATCGCAATATATGGTAAAGTCGTCGTTTCCATCGGGAAGTGTGAGAATAGGAGCGTTACACAACTTTCGTTTCAATGTCTCGAAAGCCTCTTCTTGCTCGGGTCCCCATTCAAAGAGTCGATTCTTTTGGGTTAGCGCCGTTAATGGTTTAGCAATCTTCGAGAAATTTGCTATGAACCTACGGTAATATCCCGCTAAACCCAGAAAAGAACGAACCTCGGTTGGGGTTGTTGGAACGCACCAATTCTTCACGGCTTCAATTTTAGCAGGATCAACGTGAATTCCTTGGCTATTCACCACATGCCCTAAGAATTGAACTTCTTCCAACCAAAATTCACACTTGGACAACTTAGCGTACAATTGCTCCTTCTTCAAAAGTTCAAGAACTTGTCGCAAGTGTGTCTCGTGATCGACTTTCGTCTTGGAATAGATAAGAATGTCATCAATGAACACGATTACGAACTTATCCAAATACGGTTTACATACTCGATTCATGAGATCCATGAACACGGCAGGCGCATTGGTCAAGCCAAAAGGCATAACCATGAACTCGTAGTGTCCATATCGAGTACGAAAAGCGGTCTTTGGAATGTCATCGTCGTGGACACGTAGTTGATGATACCCAGAACGTAGATCGATCTTTGAGAATTGAGTTGCTCCTTGAAGTTGGTCGAAGAGATCATCGATTCGAGGAAGAGGGTATCGGTTTTTGATAGTAAGCTTGTTGAGTTCCCGGTAGTCGATGCACATACGAAATGAACCATCCTTCTTCTTCACAAACAGTACAGGTGCACCCCACGGTGATGAGCTAGGACGAATGAAACCCTTATCGGTCAACTCTTGCAGTTGACTAGCTAGTTCTTGCATTTCAGACGGTGCAAGACGATAAGGTGATTTAGCCACAGGGTTTGCGCCAGGAATTAAGTCAATCTTGAACTCAACTTCTCGCACGGGAGGTAACCCTTTAAGATCCTCGGGAAAAACCTCGGGAAAGTCTCGCACAACAGGAATGTCTTTCAACTCCTTACCCTTGGCTTTCGTATTAACTACATATGCCATGAAAGCCATGTAGTTTTTACTTAAGCACTTGCGGGCCTTTATGCAAGACATGAGTTTGAGTCTTTGGGATGATTTCTCCCCAAAGACCTTCAAAGTATCCCCAGACGGTAAAGGAATTCGGATACACTTCTCGAAACATAGAATTTCCGCACGATGTTTGGCTAACCAATCCATACCAATGATAACATCAAAGCTTCCCAATTGCATAGGAATAAGGTCGACGAAGAACTCATGTTCGTTAAGGCTTAAAGTGCAGTCACGTATTACGACGTCCACGACAATAGATTTTCCATCGGCGATTTCGACAGTGAAAGATCTTTCTAGATTGACGCGCGGTTTAGAAAGTAAAGACTCGAATTCCAGGGACACGAAACTCCTATCGGCACCCGAATCAAACAATACAGATGCATAATGTTTATTTACAAGATACATACCTGTTTGGTAACAACCTATTATTGGTATGATGAACATAGATAGGAAATTTCACAAGACAAGAAAGGACTAAAAGAAATTCAACGGTGTACCATTCACCACGTCGTTGTTGGCTTGTGCTTGATTGGCGTTGATGTTGAAAGCCCTTCCACGAGCCGGTGGCACGGTTCCCACATTGCGAGGACATTGAGGGCGAATATGGCCAGCCTCGCCACAGTTGTAGCAGGTTTGATTGGTAAGCATGGCAGTGTTATTTGGTGCACGAAGACAGGTGGCCACCAAATGACCATACTTTCCGCACAGCGAGTAGACTCGGCATGGAATGTTGTTTGCATGATGGTACTTGCACGTGTTACACATAGGATGTGGGCCAGCGTAAACCTTAGCCATGGGAGCTTGATTCGCAACCACCATTTGTTTTTGAGGAGCATTAGGAGCGGTCACGGCGTAGTTGCGTGTCGGGATGAACTTACGCTTTTTGTTTTGCGAAGATGACTCGGCCCTTACCTCCTTTGTTGCCTCGGGTATCACCTTCGTAACAGACTTGGAACCCTTTGCCGACATAGTACCAGCTCTTATATGATTCTCGGTGAGCTGTGCAGTAATGGTAATTGCTTCCTCCAAAGTTTTGGGCCTACTACCCACCACGGCATCTTGAATTTGAGGTGGCACCCCCTTGATAAATTTCTCGATGTTACGGGGCACGGTGTCCACCATGTGTGGTAGGAGCATACTCAACTCATGATGCCGGGTGGAATAAGCCAAGTGATTCCCACCATCCTGTTTGAGGTTCCAGAATTCCTCCTCTAGCTTTTGCAACTCGCTCCTCGGACAAAACTTTTGGATCATGATCTCCTTGAATTCCTCCCAAGGTAAGGCCAAAGCAATCTCGGTTCCACGGTTTCTTTTTTCACTATTCCACCATGTGTGTGCTCGTTGTTGAAGAACACTTGTGGCATAGCGAACCTTGAACTCGTTGGGGCACTCACTAACAATGAACGTGTTCTCCATACTTTCAAACCACTCGAGAAGTCCGGTGGCTCCTTCTTTTCCACTAAAACTAGTGGGCTTGCACGAGTTGAAGTGTTTGAAGGTGCAGGTACGGTTGTTCCCTTGTTGATTGTTCCCATTTTGATTGTTGCTATTGTCTCCATTAGCACCACTATTGTTCCCATTGGTGTTGTTGTTGTTGCTATTAGCCATTAGTGTGCTATTGAGTTCAGCAACCATAGTCGGGAGAACGGCAGCCATTTGTCGGGCAATCATGGCAGCCAGCTTACGGTCGGAACTTCCACGCTTTCCATGGTGACGAGACATGCTGGATATACAAAAATGAGTTAGTTATAGGAGCGGGGATAACAAAGGATAGTAGTTTAACAAAGATAAGCTAAGGGTTATAAGGTACACGGGATGTTTCCATTTGGTAACGCATTACCATTTGAAAACGTTGACACGTCAAGGTGAATTGACCCATTTACCTTAGAAACTTGTGTATGTTGACCATAGTTTATCACTCATCCCAGAAATCCCCAGGTAAGCATAACTAGTCCCGTAGGATTTATGCGATATGCTTGCCTTAGCCCGAGGGCCTTTTGCCAGGAAAACCAGGATACAGGTGTCTATGTGTCACACAATATTTCTTAGGTTCATAGAATCAAAACCTTGATGAGATTTATATAGATTAGACATAACGTCTAAAGATCCAAGTCATAACATAAGCATAAGATTCCACGTGTCGACGAGAATAAGATTAAGAGAGTTCATGTTCGGGGAGAGTCAAAGAGTCAAAGTTAAGTTTAGGGAGACAAGTAACAATGTTTAGGCAACCCTATGCTAAGGCATCAAATTGCACATAAGAGGCATAGCATTATGTAGCATGAAAAGTATATAATTTACAAGATAGAAATATAATTCTATAAGGTTCATGCATACTATAGCCTAGGTCACCATTTCTAATAACCTAGATCCCTATAGTTATGGGCTATGATACCAATCTGTCACACCCCAACCTTGACGGCGGAAACGTCGAGGAGTGAGAGTTAAGATCGTTCATAGCCACATAACGCTATTAATAAACCAAATATAATTTAAACATATGTTTCAATTGTCACATTACAATCATAAGTTTCAAAGAAAATAAAAGCAAAACATAGAATGTAACATTTCATTCTATTTTATCTATTAATCTAGGTCCATTCCTAGATTTGCAAGCTTCAATGTGTAGATAATCAAACTTGGGCATTTCCTAAAACATGTTAAAACTAAAAGGTCAACAATAATGTTGGTGAGCATTCCATAGTTTTTAATACATAAGTATATATAAAAGATGGCAATTCAAGTCATGAGTTAGTGAATATAGTGATTAGGGATGCTATGAACAATGCAACAATCAAACCTTGACAATGTTTTACAAGTCTCAAACGTTAAAAGTATATACGATCAGCTAAGTGTACTTGGATCAACCAAGCAGGCTTCTCTTACCCATAGATCTATGACTTCGCTGGGCTAGCAATAGTTAATGTTTGTACATATAACGCCATAACATGGTAACCACATAAGTTCAACTAACCACAACTTAACATGATGAATTGCCATAAAGTTTACAAGTCTCAAACAAGTTTACATGTGCAAAGTATAAGTTAACATGCTTCACCCCAAAGTGTGAAATTAAACAAAAAAGGGGATATGGAATACTCACATGATCAAAAGTATTTATTGGATGATTAATAAGAAAATAATCAAAAGTGTCGATACAAAGTAGTCCTTCACAATGCACCTAAAATATATGTGTTCACAAAGTTAAGGTTAAATTAAAATAGGTTTAACGTTTTAATGGAAACTAAAGTTTTAATTGAATTTTGGGATGTTAATAATTTATACCCAACTAACATGATAAATTTTGGTTATGCTTTGTCAATATATTATTTAATCGTTTTATTAATACGAAATAAAAAAAACATTTGTCCCAAAGTCTAAATATAATTTAAAACAATCTTTTAAGATAACTCTTATTTTAAACAATAATATATATTTGTTATTTGAACAAATAATGATTAGATAAGTTATAACAATATTTAAGGTCTATTTTACAAGAAAATAATTTAAACATATTGTTTGAACAAAGAACTATTTATTAGATTAACACCATATTCTAAGTTTAACTTACAAGAAATAATCTAAATATATCTTTTGAACAAATAATAATTTAAATAGTTAATCAACATCAAAAACCCATTTTCTATAAACATTTAACTAATTATATCATTTATTTTGTAAAAATAAACTTCTAGACAATATTTAGAACATCTAAAATTTCAGCTTTTATAAAATGTCCTTTTATAGTTTTTAAAAATATTTAAGAATGTTATAGAAGATTAAAAAAACTCAAACAAAAAATGTGGAGTGGCCCGGGGTCGAACCCGGGACCTCCAGGTTCTTATGGGGACGGGTTACCAGTAGGTGAGGTCGCCTGTGCCTGACAAAGGTTGGGTTTTAATTCCTTAATACACAATTCCAATGAATCCCCCATATGAACCCTAGATCAAGATGGATCAAATTGAACATCAAATCGTTGATGTTAATGAAATTAAGCTTAGGGCTTTGGATTCATACACGAAATCGAGCAATAGGTTGTACAGAACTTACGGGTTTAATTTCGAATTGAGGAAGATGTGGTGAAGAAGTGGGTCGCGATCGATGTAGCGGCTGTTAGATGTTCATACAACTATGATAATCCAATTCGTGGTGCAGTTAGCTTCCAGTAAACTCAATGAACGAAAGCCCTCTGTTAATTGAGGATGAGGTTAAGGGAAAGGTCGGGTTCGACTAGCTACAATTTGCGAAGAAACTAACGGTTCGAATTTGATGTTTGAGCTTGTTTCAGATGAAATTGAGGTTGCGATTAGTTCAGGAACAGTTAAATGATTATTCACTTTCGATTAATTGCATTATTATTGTAGTTTAATTCTCAAACGGCTAAAGGATTAATTTGGCCGGTTATGAACTTGTTTGATTTTAGTAACCGGTGCCTTAATCCGCAATTAAGCCCTGCATTCAGTTCGAAACTCACTCACGAAACGTTTAGGGGCGATTTGGTTCCAAATTTGATGGTTTTTAACGTGTTTGGGGGTGGCCGGAGCTCGGCCGGAGTGTGGCCGGAGCTCCGCCGGAAAGTCGGGTGAAGAGAGGCTTTGGGTTGGGTTTTTAAAGATTTTACATAAATGGTCCCTGCGGTTTTGGTTTTAATATTTTATGCACAAACTTAAATATCTAAAGTTTCAAGATTAACATAATAACCCCCTGGACTTAAATACCCTTAAGTTTATTAAATTTTCTAAATTATTTGTTATTTGTAACAACATTATTATTCTTATTATTATCACTATTATTATTATTATTATTATTATTATTACTATTGTATTTAGTTATTATTATTGTTATGTTCATTAATATTATTTGTAGTATTATTGTTATCATTATTATCCAACATCTTTACTATACACCAAGAAAAGAATTAAAGGCAACAACTAAATAAATAAAATAAGGCTCATAAGTTTTATAAAAAGCATAAATAGTCCTTATAAGAATAAACGGCGTTAACTTTTTATTAACCAAAATTTACAAGATGTCACATGAAACAATGAACAAAGGTAAAGAACACAATCAGAACACGAGTATTTTGGTTTTCAAGAATGATTTATATTGCTGTCAAGCATTTTACAATTGTAACAAGGCTTAGTCCTAAGGACCAGTACCTGAGATACTTTATACTACATCCTACAACCGGCCATACTTTAAGGCTAACTGGAATACTAATCTAGACAACAAGATCAATGTAAAGTCAAAAGACAGATTGCCTTTTGACTAGTGACTATGACATGCCATAGCTTATGTCCTTATCTATTACAAAAAGAATAAAAGTACAAAGTAGAAAGTTACAGACTCTAAGACCTTAATCTACAGTTGACAAAAGTATAGAAATATCACCAACTAGTATAAGTTGGTGAGTCTTCAGATGGCAGCGAAAAGTAGTTCAACTTTTGTCAAAATCATGTCAGAGAAAGCATGTCTTCTCTGTCTTTGGTAGAAATCTGTCTCTTTGCTTCGGAGAGTTCATCTTTGGCTTTGGAAGGAATGTTCTTAGGTTTCGAAAGATTTGACGCTTAGAGAATTTCTTAGTGCTCTTGTCAAATCTTCAGAAGTAACATCCTTGTATTTCAGTTTGCATATTGAGAGTTCTTTGATTGCATCAACATCTAAGATTAACTTTTACAAACAAGAATTAGAATCATCAACACAAATGATTGCTTACCGTAACGTGTAGAATGCAAAATATTGAACAAGATGAAGACTTGATCTTTGATATTTGATCAAGAATAATGAAGAAGATGAAGATCATTGAACAATGGAAAATGGTTGATGGTGGCTAGGGTTTCTTCTTAAGGGAAAACTTCTAAAACAAGGTGAGAGAATGAAAGAATGAAGGGAAAAATCAAAAGGGAGCCCCTTTTAAGGGTTCTCGATCGTAACAAAGGAGGGGATGGGACACAGTGTCCTTAGCCCGTCTTGTCTTCTTTATCTAGTAACATCCCACGTTTTGTTCGTTTTTCATTTTTTTTAATTCTTTCCATTTTTTCAATTTCAACGAGCTATAATATGACATATTAATTATAATAATCTCATTTTTCATAGTTATATATGTTTATTTGGTGGAGTTTAGGTAAAGTCTACTGGTAGCCGACTTTCATTGTATTTTCAACGTAAATTTAGTGTTTTTATGTTTTCCAAGTGTTTTAGTCCCATTCGAGGCACGGAGCCATCGTGCCAAGTTTAACCCACCAAACATTTCACTGTCACCATGTCTAAGGTTCCTTAATCTATACTAGACCCATATCATACATTTCAAGTACTTCACGTATCTACATGTGTCTAAGGCACTAATCAAAATTCAAGTCAATGTTAAGTTAACTTTGAAGTCAAAGTTCATATTATAATCAAAGTCAAATTCCAAGGTCAATTTCAAAGTCAATGCACCTATTTTGGTGATTAATATCACAACTAGCGCTACAACATTAATCCCTTGATGTCGACATTAGATGAAGATGACCAGGTCAAGAAAATTGACATCAAGGAGATAAAATGTCAATCACATGCAAATTGATAGTGTAACACCCACATAAAAATCAAGTCTAGTTTAAAACTTTATAGTAACTAGTTTTTTGCCGGTCACAACGTTACGATGACATGATACACATCGTGATAAAGTATAGACTAACAATCGCCCAACTTGCCTCCGTACTAAATTCACGTCAAAGCATAAAGTAACCTTAACTTTATATAGTTGAATTAAAATATATTTTAGAGACCTGACCTAATAAACTAATGTATCAATGAAAAAGTTGTTTGTGATGTGTTGTTTGTGATTACATAGAGTATTCAAGAAAGAACTAAGTACTCCGTTAATGCCCACGAGTACTAGTTCTTAGCGGGGCTAAAGCAGAGTTTTTGACTAGGCTTACGTATGGTGGGATTTTGGTTCTCCTGTAAACATATATAAATGGTAAATTAGAATAGTATAGGTATGTTATAGTTTATGGTTTGTGACTCTATAACATTCTCTCTATAACTCTTTGATACCTACACAGTGTGATTATATTTATGGAAGAATGCAACGTATTTCTTAGTGAATGTGCAATTTTGTTCTTTTCTTGATCACTGTGTTATTTAGATTCGCATGTCTAACATAAGTGTATGTGGGTGTTGATTATGATAGAATATCCACAGAAGAGAGGGGATTTACAATTGGTTTGCTCGTTGATTTGTGTTCACCTACTAAAATCTTTAAATTCCTAGATTTGGGATTCTAGTTAGAAACTAGATCCCAAACGGATTTGAAGAGTACTCGCAAAGGTTCTTAGTAAGAAAGTATTCACGTTTAGTACGCATATTCAAGGTTCTCGGAGCAAAATACTCATGTCAAAGTTCTCGCATTTGGCATATTTCTCAGCCGAGTATACCAATTCTTGGTTTTGAACTAGTTCTCATTCGAAGTATTCGACAGAATACTTAGATCAATCTATTACATCATCAGTATCATTTATAAATTTGTCAAAATAAACTCGACATCATATAAGAACTCAAGCAAAACTAATGTCTAATTAAACTTGGATAATGAGATATAAATTAGAACAAAACCACCTTGTCTAGTTGATGGTGATATGTATCTGCCTGTAGGTTTTGTTACAGAAACTATGTGAAGATTATAAGGCCATTGAGAAAAGTGATAAAGCATTTGGGTCGTTAACTATAGCATTCTCTACTGAGATTGCACACGGGTATAAATGGTACAAAAATATTAAGGAACTCTGGGATGCACTGGTTGCTAGGTATGAAGGGAACACTAACCTAAAAGAAAGTAGGAATAACATGTTGAAACAGAATTTCAACATGTTCAATCATATCATGGGTTGCGTGAGTCTTTGAATGCTCAAATCGATCTATTTGTGCATCTGTGACTGGGATGAAGAGTGTTGAAATTCAACTATCTGATGGGGAGGTGAACAAGAAGCTATTTAATTCACTGCCCTATAGTTGTAATCACAATTACATTACCATTAAAGAGACCAAGGATATGTATAGGACATTACTTTCAGATTTGATTTATATTATACACTCTTATGAAACGGATGACAAACAAAATGCAGTAAGTACCCGCCTAATGTCCATGAATACTACTTCTCGGTTGGGCTTAAGTAGAGTTCTCACTTCGGCTTACGTATTGTTCGCTTTTGGGTTATCTTGTAAACATATATAAACCATAAATTAGAATAGTACTAGTGATTACAGTTTTTAGTTTGTGAGTCTATAACTTTCTCTCAGTAACTCTTTGATACCTACATGGTACGATCATTTGTGTGGAAGAATACAACATATTGCATATTTAGCTAATATGCATTCTTGTTCTTTTCTTGATCATTGTGTTATTCGGATTCCGCACATCTGACGCAATGTATGTGGATGTTGATTATGATAAAATATCCACTAGAACAAAAAAATTTACACATATTATACTTGACCTACCTCTTTTCTAAACAAAACCATGTCGAAACATAAACCAAGTAAAACATACACTAAAAAAACAAATAAATTACAATAGTTCCAATTCGTTTTTGAACTAAATTGAAGTTGAAACATAGAGTAGAAAACATTTTATATTTGACCTGACTCATTTCTGAATAAAACATACATCAAAACGTTGGAAACCGAAAATATAAATCATTCAAAGCGGATATAAAAATATGCCTTCAAATATTTTATATTTAATCATAGTGACACGTATCTAGTATACAAATGTAAGTAATTACTTTATTTAAGGAAAAATAGTACGGGGTAAACTCAAAGTTTTAAAAACTTAAGGGGACCAAAGTAACAGTCAAACTTACCTAGTCAGACTTAAATTTAATAAAAAATATAATTTAATAAACAAATACTATTATTTTTTAATTATTGTTTTTATAAATTTCAATAAATTAATATGTTATTTTTCTTATTTAATTATTGTTTTTAATGTTCAATTCCATTTGAATTAATATAAAATAGTAATAATATAGTATGTTTATGAAGTATAACAAGTAGGACATGGACTCGCTATGTTAAAACACTACAATTAAGGAACTTTATAGTTTATGTTATACATGATTATTATTATTAGCTCAAAACAAATCATGATAAATCTATAAAATGCAATGGCAATCTAAATATCATATGAGTTGCACAATAATAAAAGTGTAACATATATATGCCTTAAAGTTGGATGTCTTGAGTGCATCATAGCGGGTTAGGTTGAAATGACTATTTATCGCTAAAATATACTTTAATTATCTAAGTTTAACTTAAACAGGTCAAAATGGATAGAAACAACATGATTTGAGTTTAAACAGGTCCAAATGCGTTAAAGTTGGATGTCTTGAGTGCATCATATTGGGTTTAGGTTGAAATGACTATTTATCGCTAGAATAGACTTTAATTATCTAAGGTTAGCTTAAACGGGTCAAAATGGGTGCAAACGACATGATTTGAGTTTAAACAGGTCAAAATGCCTTAAAGTTGGATGTCTTGAGTACATCATAGTGGGTTTAGGTTGAAATGATTATTTATCGCTAAAATAGACTTTAATTATCTAAGTTTAGCTTAAACGGGTCAAAATGGGTGCAAACGACATGATTTGAGTTTAAATGGGTCAAAATGACTTAAAGTTGGATGTCTTGAGTGCATCATAGTGGGTTTAGGTTGAAATGATTTTTTAGAATGTTTCTATTAGACTTTAATTATCTAAGTTTAGCTTAAATGGGTCAAAGTGGGTGCAAACGATATGATTTGAGTTTAAACGGGTCAAAATGCCTTAAAGTTGGATGTCTTGAGTGCATCATAGTGGGTTTAGGTTGAAATGACTATTTATCGCTAAAATAGACTTTACTTATCTAAGTTTAGTTTAAACGGGTCAAAATGGGTGCAAACGACATGATTTGAGTTTAAATGGGTCAAAATGACTTAAAGTTGGATGTCTTGAGTGCATCATATTGGGTTTAGGTTATTTATGACTTTTTAGAATGTTTCTAAGTATATTAAGTGTGTTTGGTTCAACATGATTAAAAGTATATATTTCGTTTTTGCAGGAACAAATTTCAAGTTTGCTTAAAAATACTCATTTTATGTCACAAATTACAAACTTAATTGCTTCGCAAAAGGCTCCAAATCAAGCCAAAGAAGACGATTCAGACGAAGGGGATGAATAGCATATTGTATCAATGGGTCACATTTGTTTTAGAATACTTCTGTTTAACTTTAATTATGACTAAATGACTTATGTTTGTACTTTATGTAGTATGATTGAATGATATTATGAAATCTAGATTTATTTGTATGAAATTGAATGTTATTGGGAATTCTAGGTTTATTTTGGTCATCCAAAAAAAAACTGGATATATAAAAAAATTAAAAAAATTTAAAAAATTTGATCATTAGCGGCGACATGTCGCCGCTAATAGTCATTTAATTATTTAAAAAAACATTAGCGGCGCCACATTAGCGACGACATTCTGATTATTAGCGGCGACCCTTAAGTGGCGATATTTGTATCATTAGCGACGAACTACTAGTGGTGACGCATTAGCGGAAACAAGTCGCCGCAAAAGGCTATAGCGCCGACAATCATGGGTAATAGCGGTGACAAATGTCGCCGCTAATGATAAAAAAATTTGTAGTGTAAGATGAAAAAAGTGATAATGATTATCCATTTTCTAATCATATTTCTAGTCAAGCATCTAAGCACATTATGGTAATCAACGGGAACGATGTTCTAAGAACTCATAACCACGACACATACAAATAACTTAGGTGAGTTATCATGATTATGTTACTGTTAGTAGTATACTCATTTGGTCAGACCGGTAACAAACAAGAATGCTAGGTGGGGGTATATTTAGATCATTATGTACCTATTAGAGTGTGTTGAGGAATGGAGAGACCACACGACTAGTGCTTGATGCTCATTAGCAAACACATCAGCATACCCATGTGATGACTTGCAAGACGTAGTCCGTTATTGTGATTGTAAAAGATCAATGAAAGGCACGATGCCTCTAGACTAATATGGCCCACATTGATACGCATGATACACTGTCTATTTATAAGCTATGGCCTATGAGATCACCAGCATTAGCAGACCTCATATGTTTTAGTATAACAACCTTGGATGCTTAGAAATGACAACCATGTTTTGTGTTTTGAAAGTGTAATGAAATTATAAGTTTATTACTTTCGTTGTTCTCAATTGCACATTTCATCTAGTTTAAGGGGTGAGTTGTTGCATGACCTAAAAGATACTAATAAATTTCCAACAAGAATTTATTTAATGATTCTTCGGTGATTTCCTAGGTAACCTGCTGGTGACTAGCATCAGATTACCTACCAATGGGTGCTTATGATCAGGGGCGTCTCAACGATTTGAGAGGCCTAAAGCGAAAATGAAATCTAAGACCTTTTAAAACATTAGCTTTAAATAACTTCTCATGTTTTGAACCACAAGCACTAGTTGATTCGTGATTTTTAAATCAGTTTATTCAAAGCAAATCCTAATTGATTCAATGATTTTATATTCTAATATAAACAATAACAAGTATAAAGCTAAAACAAATAAACAATTAGCAATTTGCAAATCTAATAAAAATAAGCATATACAAAACTAACACAAATTTAAAACAATTAGCAATTAACAACTTGTCCCTAGAACAAAGAATTAAAGAAAAACAATTAGTAATACATTAAGCAATTTACCTTATTTAGGGAGAAAATCAATCAATCAGAGAACCCACTCAGCCTACTACTTAATTGTGAGTCCGCTACTCCACTAGATGTCCAGATAAAATCGAAGTTTAAAAGCTTTTTATTTGCAACAAAATCAAATAAGCAAATCATGATTCCACCAGATGAAATTAGAGGACTAGACGAAGGTTGGGGGGGTTTCTTATTCGTTACTCCAGTGAAGAAATCGAAGTTCTGCGTTGTTGGGTTTGCTTTGGGCAAGCAAAATCATAGGCGAATGATGAAATCGAAGTTGTGCGGTTGTTCACCTTAACCTATTGGCTTTGTTTGTCTTTTCATTTAACTCCCCCCGGTCCAACTCTCAATCAGGAATTGACCAATAGCTTGTGTTGAAGATCTATGACCTGCCGACCTAGGTTTCCTTTTTTCTTTCATACATTCTTTTTTTTTTTTTGAAGTTAGTTTATTTTGCCTTAGACTAAAATGAGCTATACAAGAAAATATATTTTTCGGTGGCCTATTAGAATGGGTGGGCCTAAAGCCCTAGCTTATTTTTTTAACTGTTGAGCCGCCCCTGCTTATGATAAAAATTATCTTAGTGTCGGACGTGAATTTAGTTATATAGGCTAAACTTAGGTCATAATAATAAATTTTACTGCTAGAGATGCACTTAGGATTAGTAGTACGTAAACTAATCGATGTTTTTTAACATGTTACTAAGATGGTTGTTGTTACACATAATGATATTAGACGTAACAAGTGATTTTAGCGTAAGAGATATGGTCAGTATGATTGGTACATGTAAGATTCTTGATAGGCCTTGTAACATGTTAATGAACACGCTATTTTAGTGTAAACATACTTATATTAACTAGTGCATTAGTGGGTTTAATGGGCAGTGAATTGCTTTTATTTACACACAGTCATGATAGACCAGAATATGTCCTTTTGGTGTTGGAAACATGCTTATAAAATTAGTACATTAGTGGGCCTTGTAACATGTTATTGAGCTAGTTATGATCTATACTTATAAATATCACCCTAGTAAAAATATAATACATTTCTTGATATTACAAAGAAAATATGAATATCTTGAAGCCACTAGTGTGTATGATGACTTGAAAGTTATGTACAACAGGTCCAACATCCAGAACCCCTATTCCAACATCATGTTTTTGTAAGTTCACATCCACAACTACCACTGATGCTCACAAATATTGATAGCAACACAGATGTCTTTATATAGATAAAGCACAGCTATGACAGGCCCACCCATTACTATTTCTAAGTTGTATTTCCACCATGATGTATCATGAAGGCCTAACCGTCACATTACCATGTGTATTTCCTAACTTGTGGAGATACATTATAACATATGTATTTTTCAACTCCGTTTTACTTGAAATATAGTGATAGAAAGATTCATATGCAAATGATGTACATATCTCATCAATTAATCAATAGTTTGTACCAACAAACATGAGGATAACAAGTTTAAAGACAACTTTTAGAGAGCGTTTGGTTGGATGGAATGGAATGGAATTGAGAAACTAGTATAATTTTCAAGTAAATTATGTTTGAGTGGGTAATGAAATGTAAAAGCCAAGGGAATGTTTCACCTCAAATTCCCTTGGTTGTGGGATTCAAATTCCCTCTCTAGGTGAAAGGATTTTAAAATCCCACAACCAAGGGAATTTAAAGTAAAACGTTCCCTTAGGTTTTACATTTCATTACCCACTCAAACATAAATTACTTGAAAATTATACTAGTTTCTCAATTTTATTCTATTTCATTCAATTCCTTTCAACCAAACGCCCCCTTAGTGGAATTAAATTCCAGGATTATCAATTTCATCATGTTCATTATCACTTGATAATAAAGTTAGAGAATATAACACGTGAAAAAATGGAAGTTATAAAGTGACAGACGGAAAGAAATTATTATTATTGGTATCGAATAGAAATTTTTGTCTCAATGTTTTGGTTTGGATTGGTTGATCACATATTACAAAAACTAGTAAGTTTTGTGGCTATGTACAAGACATAATAGCGCCAAATTACCGACATATATGTCTATCATAAATCTGATACACCGACAACCGACTGTAAAGCTACCTAGGTGGGAATCCTATCTGTAATCTTACCATGTATAATTTTTTTTCTAGGTCTTGATATGATCTGTGTTAATCCGGCGATAACTCACTATTCGAATAGTTATCTGGGCCTTTCAAATGAGTATAACAAGAAAAATTAAAGATGTATCATACAAATAATATTCACATTCAATATCTTTCCTGTTCATAATTACAGTACAAACACACATGATCAAACAGTAAGTTCGACTATGATGAAAAGAATAAGACGAACCTATACAATGACAAAACCAAAAATCAAAAACCCAACTTAGACACACGACAACACAGTATGCACCCTAAAACAAATTCAAGCCGGTTACATTGCCACAAAACATGAACAAATAACAACCCCAAAAAATAAATCAAAATAATATTAATAATAATAATAATTAATAATAGATGCTTAAAAAAGAACAAATACTCATACCATTTTTATGGCCTTGATGTTTCCACCTGCACATCAAGCCTTCTGATCATCTTCTTTGGCTTCTGGAGTCTTGTTGGTGGTGTTTGTTTTATTCCCAATGAATGCTTTCTTTGCTTTTATAAAGGACTTCTTCACCTTCCCCATAAGGCTGTTGCTGTTGGATTGCTTTGGCGTAGTTTTCTCTTCTTCCTTAGGTGTAGTCTCTTTTGATTTGGTGTCATCTTCTTCTTTTGATTCAGTTTTCACAGGTTCAAGTGCAGGTTTTTCGGGCTCATTTGCCGCTCCATTTTCAACAGCTTCCACTGCTTTATCACCTTCTTCCTTCTTAGCATCACCTGCTTCCACTGGTTTTTCAGGCTCCTCAACCTTTAAGGCTTCAACTTCTTTGTCAATTTGTTCAGTAACAGTAGCCTTTTCGTCGATAACATCCTTCGATTCGACGGTTTCTTTAGCACACTCTTCTTTCTTTTCTTCAGTCTCAACCTCTTTCTTCATTGCAGCTATCTCATCAAGAGGAACCGACTGTATTCCTTCAACTGCAGCTTGTTCATCTTTTTTCTTTTCTTCAACCTCAGCTTGTTTATCTATTACAGCAATCTCATCCAGAGGGACTGATTGTATATCTGCAGCTGCAACTGGTTCATCTTCTTTCTTTTCTTCAACAACAACTGGTTCCTCCAGTTTCTTTACTGCAATCTCAGCTGCTGCTTCTGCAATTTCTTCCTTCTTATCCGCAATCTCAATGTCTTTAGTCGTTATCTCCTCCGGTGGGACTTCAACCTTCTCAATGTTATTCTTTATTTCAACATCTTCAACTGGACATTCAGCCTTCTTCTCTTCAGGTACCTCTGCAGGAGCCTCGGTTGCTGGCTTCGGTTCTTCTTCGATCTTCACCGCCTCCGGTTCAGGCTTCTTCTCTTCTTCTGCTGCAACTTCAGGCGCTTTGGTTTCAATATCTGTTGCCATTACTTCAGTTTTCAGGGTTTCTACTTCAACTTTCGTGGTTTCGGTTACCTTTTCTAGTGTTTCAACTGCAGGTGATTCAGTTGTTGGTGCTTCTTGTTCTTCAGGTTTCTTTTCGTCGATTGTTACTTGAGGTACACATGCAGTTTCCTCAACTTTTGGGGCTGCTGAATCCTTCACTTCTTCTGTAGGTTTAGTTTCAAGGATCTCCTTCTTTACTTCCTGGAAAATATTCAATATTATTATTATTGGTATTTGAAATCTGAATGACTTTAGCATTAATTCGGTTTCGTATGAGTTGAGAGATTAAATTCAATGGCGTAAAAGAACGTAAGTTGAAGCTAAGGAATGGAGATGATCGGGTGGTAAGTGTCCCTCCCGTCAGTGATCCAATTAACCGTTAAAAAAAGAGTAAGTCGAAGGCGGTTGAAGTGGATAACTAGTCAACGCAGAATCCAAATGAAACAAACATTTATGCATTAGTTTATTTTTTCAGAAAATTATATTATAAATATAAAAACTTCTATTTATAGATATTTGTATATAAATTAAACTGGTGTAGAATTATATATTAATTATAATTTGTTGGAATCTTGTTAAATCATGTTGGATGTATTGAAATTTTTGTTCCCGTCCCACTTGTTAGTATACTAAATTATGCACTCTTATCTATATGTATGATTAAAATAGAAATATCACGAACAGTTATCCATTTATAGCGATTCTAGTTTCTTCTAATCTTGTAATCAGATCCACTATTATAAATCATCAACATATTTTTTCACAATTTCACTTGGTTTCACTAAACATGAAGTTACATAATTAAATCAAAACCAAACTCTATCAAGACCAATCATATTGAACACATATACATCATCAAGAACACAAACAAGAAACGAGATTTATCCAAATTTAATTTTGCACTTCCTCTATATATAGTAAGATGAAGATGATCGACTAACAACGTTGTTTTTGTTTGGATTGGTGAAATAAAAATATGTACGTACATAACTAATAATTAAACATATATATAACAACATCAACATCTTATTAACACAAAAACTTAATTATCTACTTGGTTTCACTAAACAAGTAGTTCTATAAGCAAATCAAGACCAAGGGCGATCAAGATCAATTATATCAAACACAGATATAAAATTAAGAACACACACAAGAAAACCGCGATTCATACCTCGTGGGTTGCAGGGGGATCGGACACGTTAACTTCGGTAGCCATGTATGAAGATTTAAAGGAAATAGTTTTGGTTAGGTGAATGAAGGAAGAAAGAAAGAAAAGGGAATGATAGGTGTCAAATGAGTGAAAGAATGTATGTGTGAAGAAGCACCACAAATAAGGTGGGCTTAAAAGGAAAGGAGTTATATGGGGGAGTGACTGGCATTCACATGATGGTTATCTGTCAATTATGAGTGAGTTGGAGGCCTTCAGATTAATAATATAAAGTTGGGGGGAAAGATATAAATAATGATATGTAGTTGTCAAAAGGCAAAGTGACAAGCTTTCCTAGGGACCATTTCATTTAACGGCTTTATTTCTTTTGATTGTCTACTAGTAGCCAAAATATTATTTCATATTCGATAAAATCAAATTCTATCAAATGGGTTGTTTAAAAATAACTTTATCTATTTTTATTTTCATATAAGGATATATATATATATATATATATATGATTGTGGTTTTGTTTTGGCAACAAGCATAATATTTATATAATTATGATTATAATATCGTCACACTAACCAAGGTCTAATCATAATTCACTTGATTAACAACTAATTACTAATTTTTTTTTTCAAAATTGATTAATATTTTGTAGACTGATTAATTATAAGTAGGTACATAAAATTCATGTGCACCAACTTTTGGTATTAAATCAATTTATAAATTTCACTTGAAGCATATAGGTTATAGAAAGAAGTAGTATCCTGTCTTGTTTTCTTCTTTATATGGAACTTCTATTTGAGAGCATATATAGATGCTAGTCAATTGTTACTAAGGATTTATTATTATACATATTTTAACTTGATTTTTAGTGCCATAACCAATGTTTTAAAAACTGAATCGGTTATCGAACTAACCACCTTTCTGGATTATTGTCTGAATGATTTATCTATTCTTTGCGACGGAAATTTTAGTGATATATAAGATGTAATAAATTATATATATTTGTTAAACAATGGATAATAGGAGGCGAACTTGGTCATAGTTTTACCTTTAGTAGCATTAACATCATGTTTGCTAATTTTATAAAATAATTAACTTACATATCCTTTCATTTTTAAATTGTATTCTAAAATTTTCTTTTATCTACTATAAAATCTAAATACTCAGCCATTTGAACATGGATATATTTCTGAACTAATGCTAAACTATAAGCCATATGTTCTGATCATTACTATTATAGACTCCATGTATTCTGGGGTAATAAATCAGATAATTTTAATTATCAAACAGGGTAAGTTTTTTTAGTGTGCTATTTGCAAGAAAGAGTAAAGTGCTGATTAATTCACAAAGACAAAAGATTTATTCATAAAAGTGCAAAGATTGCTAATATGAAGGACTGAACTACGAAAAAGTATAAAAGTGAGGACTTATGATGAAAGTGTGAAAGAGGAAATGCAGGTGTGCTTACATTCTTTGTAATTATGAACACACCTTGTTTTGATGTGACGTTTTTTATGATTATTTTTTAAATTTAATTTAAAACAAACTTTTATTTCTATATATCATATTTAATAGATTTTTTTTTGAACGGCATATTTAATAGATACTATTCATATACACTCGAATACAGCATTGTAAGTTGTTTTCTTTTTACATTTTCAATATAAACGTTATCTTATACAGTATATGTTAAGTTTATATATTAGGAAAAAGGGAAAAGGTTGAAAAGGTTTCAAATTTACAATAAATAATTTTGTTTCTTCTTTAAATAAAAACCAGAAAAGAATAAAACTTTATAAATGTAATAAAAAGCAAGTAAACAAATTAACCAAATCTAAATGCATATGTTTGACGCTGTTAAAAAAATGCATATATATGATATTATCTCATTTTTATCTTCAACTCTCTCTCAAAACATGCATTCTTCATTTGATTGAGAGGTTTCTGCTATAGGATTTTATTTCTTTCTTTCTTGTTTCAACTTCTCAATAAAATGATATTCATTAAATTCTTTGTTATACAAATCGTTGAAATTAGAAGTTACATTATATCAAAACAAACATTCTAATCTATTTGGTTGTTCTTTTTTCTTATATTAAATTGATGATATGTTTTACTAAG
The DNA here is from genome assembly GCA_025215565.1 of Flaveria ramosissima. Classification (NCBI taxonomy): domain Eukaryota; kingdom Viridiplantae; phylum Streptophyta; class Magnoliopsida; order Asterales; family Asteraceae; genus Flaveria; species Flaveria ramosissima. Next base: position 68,350,890 of record CM046039.1, read on the forward strand.
GCTAGATTGGCTCGAAGGTTTTATTCAAATTAGGGTGATGGCTTTTTATTTTCTTTCATAATTAAAGAAGGCACTTAAAAATTAAAATTCGGGAAAATGTTAAATCTTTTGATTCACGTCCTTGAAAATCCTTACTAATACATATTTAGTTTACAATTCTAAAGGAAATTACATATGGGATCTTACTAACATGTTAATATAACAGATTAACACAGTCAGAAGATAACACATAAAATTATATAATCTTTTAGTTGTATATGTTTGAGATATGCTGGAATACCAACCGCGACTGTATGTACTAATTATTCTACCTTCCTATATTGGATTATTGGGCCTATAATTTTATATTTAATACACACATAAGTGCGTCTTATATATCTTAGACATTAAACGATACACACATAAATAATCTTCTAACATTTATGTACAACATTTACATAAAATAACAAGATGTATTAAAGAACACCATCACAAAAAGTAAAACGAAATCATCACAATCAATAAGTCAATAATAAAACTTGAATACGATAAGAAGAAAATGTACCTCGTGATTTTTATCGGAGAAAGTTTAAACGGACTCATCTTTGCAAATATAATTACAAATTCTGTTTTGTTTGGTTTTGGGTGGAGTTTTATATGTTCATTTTGCACGGTAAACATGTTTATGGTTTGGAACAAACGGTGAGGCAGAAAGTTAGAGTGAGTTTTAAGTTTTTAACCAACACTACCCCTCAAAAGAAGGACAACCACACATTTTAATCATTGTACATTGCGACTAACGATAACATGTTTCATATATTAAGGAAACTAATTTCGTATTATGAATAAAATTTTTCGAATTTGTTATTATAGGTTCCATTACTCATATATACAATTTACGCCATTATCTACCATGAGACTTAAACTCTTAGGTTCGTGAGAAGAGGCATGATCGACCAAATTCCCTTTGCATAACACCCTGAGAATCGGTTTAAAGATACCAAATGTGACAAAAAATGAAAATTAAACCCTAAAACTCCCTATTTAAGGATAGGAGCCGTCCCCATGCTCCTTTCTTGCGCTTGAAGCTTTTCATAGGAGTCTGTAAAAAAATATTTATGAGTTAGAGAGGAGATGTCACACCCACATTGATAGTAGAACACAAGCATGAGACAGATGAGATCATCATAGTGCATTTGAGGGTAAAAGAGAATCTCTAAAATATATTCTTCGTCAATGGATTATGACATTGATCGGGTTGTAAAAAGTCAATGTTAAATGATTTATTCCCATGTTTGACATATAATTTATGAGAATTGGAGTTACTTTTGGGATAGCTATGTTATATACATGATGAATACAAAGAATATGGAAGAAATGGGATAGAAATCGGAACCCGGGAGGCGAAGAAATGTAAAAGAAAGTTGCAAGACCATGATAACTTAAAACGGGCATAACTTAAGTTAGAAAAAGAGTTACAAGACCTCATGACCTATCAACAAAAAGCTCTCGATAACTTACAAGTGAAAATCAATTATGATACACAGGGTTGGCGTCACCAACGCTGGGCAACACGTTTTGATGGAATTTTGCCTAATTTGAAGGGTTTTAAAGTAGGATTTACCCTGAAGTCATCTTCTAACACAAGTACACGGTCAAGGATGAAAAGTGATGAGTTTGAATCATTCCAAAGGCGTTTTAACTTCAATATCATCTGGATTCACGTGCTCAATTCCACTTGTTTTGAAGAATCAATGAGAATGAAAGGCTAAGTCGTTCGTGATCCACTTCGAGGGAGGGGTTTGTGCAAGTAGTTGTTTTTTTTAGTTTGTAAACTAGTTTTGGGATTGAAGCTTGAACCTTTTAAATTATTTGATTCTGTATGTGATTTGATTATTTAAACAATTTGATCGTGTTCATACCTTATATTAGTTTCATATAACATTGATTTCTTTTAATCATTGTGTGGTTGATTCTTAGAATAAGGATTACATAAACTGAATTGATGATTGTGTGAAAAAAGTCCATTAGGCTTTGATCTATAATCATGTCTTAGATCTTATCATGTATGATCACAATTAATGGCTTTTCAATAGGTTAAACTAAAACGATATTATTTTGCCAAACCGATATCCTGAAGTGGATCATTTTTTCACAAAGAATGTAAAAAATCCAAACTCTACTTTTGTTAATTTTATAGTTTCTTAAATCAATTAATCAAACAAGTTTCTTTTTAACGTTAATGATTTTAGTTAAGTTGTTAGTAGTACTTTCCTATGATTTCCTATAGATTTGACACCCTTTTACCCTTTACTATTTCTACTATTAAGGGTGATTAAACACTCTTTAATTAACATTTTTGGTCTCCACACAACACCGATCAGACGTCACCTTATATAAAGGTTTTGTGTTAAGGGTAGCCAATACCGTAAGAGTATCAAATAAACATAAAAATTATTAAAATATCAAACTAAAACAACCAGGGCAAAACATGTCCAACCAAAATATAAAACAAATATAATTCCACAAAACTTGTTCAATAAATGTAACAAAATCAATAATGTATAAATTGTCTAAGTCCAATAATGGATGGTCTCGTTTAACACTCTCTAGCAAATTCTACTCAAGCCTCAAGAATTATTACCTATAAAAGCATGCTTTAAAAATTTAATATACGTTGGTGAGTTTGAAGGTTTAATAAGTAAGGTGAGTTTGAAGGTTTAATAAGTACAAATTAATTGTTGTGAAAGTCAAATACAACATTATGTGTATAAATCATAGCACTCAAGACACGAATATAAGTCCATAACCAAACCTAACGACGTACATGTCTCAAGTAAAAGCACAAGCACAAGTGAACTTGATTATATTCACCCAAGGGCACGTCATGGCCAAATCATTCTTAGCGACCGTTGTCACACCCCGTTTTCAAAACAACCCATGAGTGTGACTTGTTGGTACACGTGTTTTCATTTGTTTATTCGTAATTTTAAAGTTTACATAGTGGAAAAACTTTTATTATAAAACATATCTTTCAACATTCATAATTTTGTATATTCACAAGGATTTCAAATCCTTGTATTTACATTAACATCATTTAATATTGATGTTTTATCAAAACTTATACGATAAGTAGATATTACATATTTCCAAATTATTGTCACAATATATAGTTTGTGTCAAGGATTCATTGTCTATTCCAACACCTATTTTTGGCTATATAAAGAATGTTTACTTGAAAAAAATTGTAAAATCATATAGGGTTGTTCAACATATTGAATTTTGAATTCTCGAATTATAGAATCGAATTATTCAAATTGTAATTTTTTGAAATTAATTTAAGTTTGATTCAAATTCAAATTAGATTCGACCGATTTAATTAATCGAATTCAAATTCAAAACCAAATTTGAATTCGATGGGATTTAAAATTGAATGTCAAATTCATCCAAAAACATATTTTTATTTTTTAACTTCCAAAATTCTATTATTAGTTCAAACTACAAATATGAACTTTTCAATTGAAAAAGAGTTCAAAACCACACGACAGTAGTTTAACATTCAAAGCATTATATAAATAAACATCCAAAATACAAATAAAAGTTCATGGCTATAACCCACATTAAAAGGTGTGTGGAGAAAATTATAAATTAAACAAATAACAAGCATCAAAATAATAAAAAAATCAGGATTAGATAAATATAAATAACAATTGAAATTATATGAATATCTTTAAATAGGTATATGTGTACAAAATAAAGCATTTATGTAAAAACAAAATAAATAAGTATATTATATGAATAAATATAGAAAATTGTATGTATATTTCTAATCGAATCAAATTTAAAATCATAAATTCGAAATTCGATTTGAATTCGATAAAAATCTTTGAATTGAATATTATAATTGAATTGAATTTCGAATGTTTTGAACTCAATTTTAATATCGAACATCCTAAAATCATACATCAGCATAAAAGCCGATGTGTATATATTCAAAAGACACAAAAATAATTAGGCATCAATATAGATAAACAGTTTAATTATAATTTTGTGATAACTACATATTTAGTGTATTTTAATTGTGATGTTCACTCTCCATATGTATTGGTCTCTTCGTCAGTCAGAGGACTATCCGAATCATTATTATCTGCATTGTATCTTAACTAACTCAAGTATAGGATTTTCATTCATCCTCAGGATATAACTTTGGCCAAATTATATAGTACCTTGGTAGCACCTTTGTGCATTAAAGTGTGTTTAACATATTAATGCCATTTTTTAAAGATTCATTATTTTCTAATTTTGAAAATACTATACGATTCACCGTTTAATTTTAAGCCAATAACTACTTAGGATCTAGAAGGTAGTTCCTATGTAAGCAACACTTTATCTTAAAATCTTTTAATTTCTCGTTTTAATCATATCTTGTCAAATAGCACCTCAACCAAAAATGTTTATTAGACCTTCAAATTTGTTTTGACTATTTGGAGGACTTAACCTTGTCGGTTTTAAGTGAGGCCACTTGAGTTAGAATGAATATTCTTTTTAACTTCTTTTTAGACATAAAATTTAGCCATGTTTGACCTATTATGACAAATTTATGTCCTGTCCAAGTTGACCTAAATTTTCCGTCGGCATTCTCTCAAATTCGTTTATTGATTGTAATTTACCAATGTTTGTTACTTTTGACCATGTTTAACCTGAAAACCATTCCAAGACAGATTATTACATCCTTTTTGACCATTTTACTACATTATACCAAAATTCATCGTCAAAACCTATACGTAACCAATAAAAGATGTCTAAACCATCGGTTTGTTCTCCAGATCAATTTCAATTCCCATAATCATTCATTTTTGCGTCATTTTATTTTGGATTAGTTTATTCATAAAGTTCTTGATTATTAATATTTCTATTTTCTAATATTGGCTACAAGCATCATTAGACTATATATTACAACCAAGCAAAATACAATATACGGAAGAATACGACAATCTAAACTAGGGTTTAGCACGTTCTTAATTACAAGCACCACTACTCAATGAATTTCATGATTAGCCCATTACCATGTCAATAAGACGAGTATTAGATAATGATTAATTGTTTAGAAGAGGAAAAGCTCAAGAACATGATCAAACAATCGTCAAATCATCAAACAAAGCGTATAAACGATACCGGAGTGTGTAGATGATTAGGTCTTCACCAAAATCTAATCTTGATTGCTTGAGATGCTTAAAAATTGATGAAGGTAGATGGTGTTCGATGATGATGAAAGGAGATGATGGCTAAGGTTTATGTGTATAGAGAAAAAAAAAGAAATAAATTTTGTTAAGTGAGGAAGGGATGCGCCCCTAATTTTGATGTTCGTCCAATACAAGGGCAATGGGAAGGGGCTTGGGCATTGGCCCACTTAGCCATTTATTGTAGCGTCTCCATCCTATCTTTCACCTGTAAAGTCACGTTTTTTATTTTTTGATGTTTTACCAATTTTTAGGAGGTTTTAAGTCATAAATGCTTAGGTTCTTTGGTTTAGGTTAAATTGATCTTTAATTATGGATTTTAGGCAAAGTCCAATATTAGAGTGCTTTCATTCCATTTTCTACACAAACCTTCATAGTTCAATGGTTTAGTGCCGCTTAAACAATCTACGACATAGAACCAACATGCCAAGATTATTTGGTGAATCTACCAAACTGTCATTAGTTCTAAGTGTTAAATTTATGTCTTTAGAACCCCGTCACGCACATACCTATGTATGATACATGATGACGCAAGTCTAAGTTATCAATAAAGGTTAAATAATCAACTATTAAGTCAGTGTCAACAAAAGTTAAACTTAAAATCAACTGACCTGTTTGGTGAAGGATTCATGGGGAAGCGTGAAAGGGGAGCAAAGGTGAGTCTTCTTGCTTCATCTTCATAATCTCGGGATGAGCATTGCTTGAAATTATGTTTTGGTTAATATAATAATAAAAATGCTTACTTTATGGATGTTCATGTAGATCTTAACATCTTATTCTCAGTTCTAGGGTTTTATACAAAGTCATCCAATGTGAGTTCTAGATCCCCTCCTTTTATGTGTTTTTTATTGATTTGAGTCTACTATGCATACCATGTGAAAGTTAATTAAAGATATTAAGTTCTAAATGATGAAGTATAGGTACTTATTGAAATAATGAGATTTTGCAGTATTTTCATGTATGTATGTTCGTAACTATAGTTATACATGTTCTTTCTGAAAATTGATGACGCTAACCTATTAAAGCATCCTAAGTTGGAAAGAATATGTTTAGAGTATGTACAATGATGGTGTTTTCATGTGTAGATGGTTAATGTATACAGTGTGTATGCACAGGTAATAACCTCTTAAGGAACTCGCACGTAAGTAATATCCTTATGAAGTACGTAAGTAATATCCTTATGAAGTATTTCATATGTTGATGTTATTACTTACTTTTAGAGAGTAAATGAGTGTTTAGGAAAAAGACAGAAATATGCATGCTTACTTATAAGGAATGACTAGTAAGAAAAGAGTGTTACTAGACGCAAAGAATTTATTATGAAGAAATTTTATCTTTGCCATCGTTAAATCCATTAGCATGTTGATTAACATTACCACTTATAACAATTACAAAATATGCAAAAAGGGGTGTCAAAAAACTTTCATTAATGGATAACTTAACGAAGATGCTTATGTAGTATAGTCTGAAAGTTTTGTTGATCGATCCTAACTAACCTGATAAAATTGTAAACCTAAAAAAATCCATATATGTACTAAAACAAGCATCTGGAATCTATTTTTTTCTTGATGAAAGTATCAATGAATTTGGCAATATTAAGAATAATGAGTTATATGTTTATAAAAAGGCATGATGGAAGATATATGTTTTTAGATCTTATAGTTGGATGACATACCACTGATTACAAATAACATTCCAACCATGAAATATGTCACGTCTTGGATTAAAAATGTTAACAATAAAATATTTGAGCGAAACTACATATATCTTAGGAACAAAAATCTAAATAGATAGATCATAGCGGCTTATTAGTTAAGTTAAAGTTACTATGTTGATAAGGTTATTTAACGTTTTTTAATTCGAGATTTGAAGTGTGGTTACTTGCCAATGGCATATGATTTTGTCAATATGATGATATGTTTTAATAGCTTAACCAGAAATTGAAACCGCGCGTTGCCACAGTGCTCTTTTGGGTTTGATTTTTGTTACAAAATTGTTATACGCATGTCGTTACAACGGTAAAAAATAATATGTTTGATTACGAAAACTATAAAAGTAAGTACGAAGTTATAAAATCACGTGTCTTATGGCTATGAGTAAAATTGTTGTCTCATGATTAAGGTAGGCGAAAAGGTTCTTGCTCTCCCAACGAAAAGGCCTTTTTGTCCTTGGTATGAGCCATGCGGGAATGGTGTTCCGACATCTCCTTTAGCTTCTTTCCCACTCTCAAAAAGATACTACTTTGATGATCTCTAAATACAAATGTATAGTCGTTTTAAATACCTAGCCAAACTAACTGTTAACTTGTGTATACTCAATAACATATGTTGCACTATTATCCAATTTAATATATAACCATAATAATCAGTTTTTGAGAAACACTAATCATGAAAGATTGCATACATTTATCATAATTTCATGTCTCGTTTAAACATTCCTTATTATTTCTAAAAAACGCGGCTAAATGTTTTCAAATCATATATATCATGTTTTATTTTAATATTAAACATAAACATAAATCAATGTAAAATAACTGTTAAAAGGAGAAAAAGTCTGTAAAAAAGAAACAGAAAAATTAAAAGTAATTTTTTATTAAATAAGAAAAGTAATTGGAAATTGGAAAAAAAAAAGGAAAACCAAATGCGTTGCAAAAGGATACATTTTACAATTATATTTTACCTCACCTTAAATTGAATTTTTAAAAGAATAAAAATGATAGTAAAAGGTAGACAGAATTTAGATGGCATATGAGGTGAATACTTGAAGGTATTGGGTTTGAAATATATGAAATATTAAAGGAAATTTTAAAGAGGATAACTTTTGAATTTCAAATTGTTTGATTTCCTTTTCTTATTTTTTATTATTTAAAAGTTCATCTTTAGTGTTGCTTAGTTTTCAAAAGTCACTTTCTCTCTCTCCTTAGATCAAAATCCTCTCCGCCCTCTCTGCCGTAGATCACCACCACGAGCCACCGCTAGCCACCACTGCAACACACGGTCTACATCTCACACACCATCACTCAGATCTGCAACTTTAGCCGACCACCGCTCGCTAATTCGCCAACAACTCGTCAATCTGGCACCTGGCTTCTCATCATCGAAGCTTGTTTCTCACCATTCAAGCCACCCAGATCCATTGTTCTTCATCATTCTTTCATCACCCAGATTTAGTGTTGTGGTTCAAGCACATCCAGATCCGTTATTGTTCTAGTCATCATGTCCGACCAACCACTCTAGCCACAAGGTTTCTAGACCTGACCGCATGTCATCGCTCTTCTACTTGTATTTCTGGTAGTAACCGACGATGGTGGTAGAGGGAGAGATGGGGAGACCTGAAGTAACATCGGTGATGATGAGAACATTGAAGGAAAAAGCTTGCATTGTAGGGTTGTACACTGTGCATAGGTGTTGGTACGATGGCATTGTAGCCACCGACCAAATGGTTTAATATATATTATAATTAATACTTCAATACAAATGCATTGCAGATTTTAGGTATCTGATAAACTTTTTGTATTGTTAGTATCCCATTCAGTTTGGGTAAAATTTTTATTTAAAATTTGTCATTTTCTAGTATCTCAACAATAATTTAACTCCAAAATAATATTTATTTTATGATTTATTTCTTGAATCCTAAAATATCTCAAATACAAATTTGTATATTATTGTGTGTTTCAAACTTTTAACATCATTGTTTTATCAAAAGCAATATTTTCATTTTATTATTTTATAAACTCTCTCTCCCTCTCCCTCTCCCTCTCCCCTCTCTTCCCCTACCAAAACTCCTTCCATTACATTATGTTTCAAATCTACACAACAACATAGCGGCTTAAACGACGCAACCACAAGTTGTGTCTTTGGATCTCCATCCCGAACTAGATACCAAACGATTTAGTCGTTTGAAGACCACTCGTCGTAATACACGAATCATAATCCCAATCGAAACGATTTTTGTAGGTTTTTTTGATCATTTTGTTGTTTCTCTAACAACACTATCAAGAGCATTGCAATTGTTTGAACATTCCAAGATAAATGTTGCTAAGATCGCCGCCTAGATGCCTACCTACCATTTCACGCGCATGTGAACATACCCATGCTCTCTAGTGACCGGCCTTCAATCTATTGCTGAATTGGCTCATCGAGTTAGGTTATTCTTTGTCTCTTTACAATATTTTGTCACTTTGTGAACTTTGCCTAAGTAAAAAAAATTAAATTAAAAAATATTTATATGTTTAAAATTTTTATTACAAATATAATTTCTGGTTTGTATTTTCTAAATAAAGGTATAAATGCCATTAAGCCAATGTAAGTATTTCTTAGGCAACTTTTGTTGAATCACACTCTAATCATTTTTGTCAAATAACATCATAAGTGTCTCTCCTAAATCATATATTTTTCTTAGGTGTTTATGTTGAATCGCAGTGTTAATTATTCTTACTTAATGTCACACTGTAGTGGTTTGAGAACATCGTGGGCATGCGATCACAACAATGGTACTATTTTTTTGAATAGTAAGAGTATTGCATAACGGGAAATATTCCATCACCTTTTATTTTAAAGAAGGCATTTGATATACAAACACCCTCTCAGGTGTTAAATGGACGCCCTTTGACTTTTCTTCACGACCCGTGAAGACTCTTACGGGTCGTGAGTGGTTTGCGTCAATTTAAAATTTTGAATTGACCAGTCACGACCGTAAAGAGGCTAACGGGTCGTAACATGAAATCCGTGAGAGGCTTCACGGGCCGTGAAGGAAGTATTCACGGCATGTGAAACTCTTCACGGGCTGTGAGCCTTGTCCTCTCATTTTTGATATTATTAACTATTTATCGGTTTTCGTGATTATTCGTTTTTTTTAATTATTTGACATGACGTATTATTCCTCGTAAAACATGTATCAATTATTTGATTTGATATAATATTCTATATTTATCGATATATATATAGGGATACATGTTTTTTTAGGAACAATTTCAATCGAGATAAGTAAAATGTCAAATCAGAGAAATAATAGAAGGCGTGCGAATGAATTTGGTTATAACTCACGTGTAATTGTTGAAAGTATTTCGGAACCAATTGATAACCATAATTGGTAGAATGGTAAAAATTGGTCTCGTAATATTATGCAGTTACGAAACGGAGATGCTCAATTGTGTAGGGTATATTACATGGGTGTTGTGGATCTCCACTTATAATTTTGGCGAGGGCTTCTTGGGAACACAACTTTGTGTTCAGATGTAAGATTTTTTATTAGGGTATATTACACCAACCATTTGGACAAATGGCATTTTGTAGACGTTCGTTTTATACGTTGTGTCTATCATCAACACATGCGGGTAGGACCGCCATAAAATGTGAGATGTGGGATGTATAAAAAAACCTCGTTCTATGGTATTTGTGGCTTCATCTATTTATATTATTGTAGTATAGTAAAAAACACTTGCATTGGAGTTTCGTCGATTCTGCTTGAATTATTTATTTTCGGGCGGGCATTATATACCGTTCTTAAGGCTGACACGTTTTTAAGATTTTGGTCCCTCAATGTGCCTAAAATGTTTTCGAGGCTCAATATTTTGCTCTATAAGTTGCTGTAAGGATTCCTTTAAGTCTGATGCAAACCAAAACATCCAATGTCTCTATGCAACACATGCACTAAGTACTGAAGTAAGAAATGCTTCGGAAGTTTAACACCATACACTAGAAAATACTCTAAGTGTAAAATCTTTCGGAGCCAAGACCAATATCTTCCGAAGCCAAACATGAAGTCTTCCGAAGCCTCAGAGACAAAGTCTTCCGCAGCTTCAACCTATGAAGACAGATTTCTTCCGAAGACTTTTAGTATACATGCTTTATCTGATGTACTGTTCCATAAAGCTGGACACCTTTCCGGTGCATCTCTGTAAAGTCACCAACTTACATGAGTTGGTGAAAAGGTCCATGCTTTTGGTAACTGTACATTGGGGTCTTGAGTCTGTAACTTTCTAATTTATGTACTTTATCCTTTTTGTAATAGATAAGGATGTGAGCTATGGCATGTCATAGTCACAAGGTCAAAAGGCAGATATGCCTTTTGATCCTACAATTGATTTTGTTAGTGTCTAGTCAATTGTATCCAGCTGGCTTTCAAAGTATAGCCGGCTGTAGGTTGTAGTATAAGTATTCCAAGTTCTTGTATCTTTCTTTATGCTTTGTAACACTTGTAAAAGAACTTGAGAAAGTAATATACTGCCTCCTTGAAACCCAACTCTCTTGTTCTGTCTCTTTACTTTACTTGTGTTCTTTGTATCAACATATTGGTTAATCCAGTTCACTGTTTGATCAAGTTTAGTTGTTCTCCTCATTGTGTTGTTGTGTTGTAATTTGTTCAAGCCCTTAACCGGTCCTGCAATTGGTATCAGAGCTTTTCAGGCTCTTGATATAAGATCTCACCATCTTAAGATCCCTCACACACACAAAAACTAAACTCTCCAAATGGCATCCATCTCAAAGACTGATATGAAGACTGGAACTATGAACAAATCCCCACTGATCACTCTTGATGACTTTGACACCTGGTGTATGAGAATGGAAGGTTTCATCAGGTCTCTAGACTCAAGAATGTGGGAATCTGTTGAGAATGGACCTTTCATACCCAGCACTCCTTCTGCTTCTAGTGCTGGTATGATACCAAAAAATGTGGCCAACTACTCTAATGAAGATAGGAAGAGAGTAGAGCTTGATACGAAGGCCATGACTGCTCTTCAGACTGCTCTTCCAAACACTGTGTACAGAGGTTTTAAGAAGTGCAAAACAGCTAAACAGCTGTGGGATGCACTGAAGCTGATGCATGAAGGCTCCTCTGAAGCCAAGGAGAACAAGAAGGATCTCCTGAAGCAGCAGTTTGAAAACTTCACCTTCAAAACAGGTGAAACCATGACTCAACAATACTTCAGGTATGTTGAGATAGTGAATACCCTAGTGGATGGAGGAGTTCCTCTTGAGAACAGGGACATTGTAAGGAAGTTCATGTCCTCACTTCCTAGGAAATGGACACACTACTGTGTGGTGATCAAGAGGACTGAGAACCTCAAAACTCTTACTCTGACAGAGTTATATGGGATTCTCAGTCGATACCAGATGGAGATGAACATGCAAGGTTCATCTGGCAACTCCAACAATCAAATGGGTTCAGCCCTTCATGTGGTTGAAAGGGATAGCATAGAACCCCAACATCATCTCATATGCTACCCTGACAACTCACCAAAGGGTCCTTTCATCACCTTCCCAGAGACACCCAGGGAGAACTTCACTCAAGGAAGCCCATTCCAAGAGACAAGCTCTTCTCAAGCCTTTGTGTCTTCTGATGAAAGCTGTGGAAACTCTCTCTTCACTCTTGAAGACCTAGACTGTATCCATCCAGATGACCTGGAGTACATGGAAATAGTTCAGCAGATGGCTCTCCTCACTCACAGAGCCAAGAAGTTCTACAAGAGAACAGGAAGGAGGTTTCCAAGCAATGCAACCAGTGGAAAGTTTGGGCTGGATAAAAGAAAAGTCAAGTGTTAGAACTGTAACTTGATGGGCCACTTTGCTAGGGAGTGTAAGGCACCTAAAACAAATGGTGGCCAAGCACAAACCAGACCAAATTACACTGACAAAGCCCCTCAGAATGAGAAGCCAAAGCAACATGCTGTTGTTGCTGTTGAAGAGGGAGGCTTTGACTGGAGCTTTCAGGTGGAAGATGCTTCTCCAAACCAAGCACTAATGGCAGACCATGATGAAGCCAAGGTATTGGAACATCTCTGTACTTCTGAATGCATTGCTAAAGTAAACAGATACAAGTCCTACAACTTAGAAATGAGATCTGATCTTGAGTCATTAGACATATTAAAATCTGATTTTAAAAAGTCTGAAAATGATTACAAGTTAAAGATAGAGTTGGAGAAAACCATTTCAGTACTAAAACATGAACATACTGATTTTAGGACTCAAATCCAGGATCTCATAACTAAGTTGATTGAGTGCCAGGCTGAGCTTGTGATCAGTAAAGCCAAGGCTGAAAAAAGTGTTCTTGAAGAAGAGACCTTCAAGAACATGATATCCTCATCCCTGCACAACAAAGTGTGCTATCAAAATAGACAGGGACTGGGATCAAATGAGATAGCTCCTCCACACACAATCTTGTCTGTAAGATCTCCTAGGTGTGGAACTTGTGAAGATGAGCTTCCTCTCATAGATCCTATAAGTGAGGATGATGCAGAAGTGATAGTGAAGAGTTCCTCTGAGAAGAGTGAAGAAGAGGATTCTTCCAAGGGCCACTATCCTTCTGAGGAGAAGAAATCAACTGTGATGACCAAGTCCAAGAGAAAGAACTTGATCAGGAAGAGCAAAAGAAAAGCAAAGAAGGCTCAAGAGATCAAGGCTACTTTTGATTCTAAGCAGAAACAAGTTTTTATCTCTACAGGTTTTAAAGTAGTAAGAGCTGAAGACATCAACCTAGACTCCTCAACTAAGAGTCCTGGTTCTTGTTCAAATCATCTCAGTACAAAGAAGAAGACTGAGCTGCTGCGTACCACTGCTGCACAGCCTGGACCATCAAACTCCAAGAACAGTTCACAGCCCAAAAGAACTGTCTCAGCATCTACCAAGATGAAGGTGGAGAAGGGATGTGACCAAAGCCAGTCTTGCTCTCATAAGGAGACTCTTTTGAAGAAGAAAATGTTATGTGTCATGTGTGAAAGTACCTCTCATATTGCTAAGGATTGCCCATACAATCCTAAGGGTACTATCCATATGACCAATACAAAGACTTCAAAGAGTTTCAAGAAGATTCAAGCTTCGAAAGGAAATTCTGTTACCTTCGGAAGCTCCAAATCAAAGAAGAAGGTAAATGGAAAATTACCTTTGGAAGAAAAATTGGTCTCGGAAGAAAGGAGTTCTTCCGAAGCACTGAAGTCTGCTGCAGTGACTGTAGAATCTTCCGAAGGTTCAGTCATCAAAACTTGTGAAGTCCCAAAAGCCTCTAAGGTTTGGAAGGTCAAGTCCAAGACTCCAAAGGTGGTGTGGAAGTCTAAGAAAGACCAAATGACTGAAGTTTCTCCATCAACGACAGCTGAAGATCCCCCTAGTACAACCATAGGATCTATTACTGTTGCATTACCTTCTATTGCACTTAGTGAACCCAAGACAAGTAAGGCTTGGGTTTCCAAATGTAACTAATCATTTTCTTTGTGCAGGAACAGCTCAAGACAAGCAGTAATGTCTGGATAATTGATAGTGGTTGTTCCAGGCACATGACAGGCAATAGGTCTCTACTCCATAACTTTGAAAGAATTGATGGAGGACCAGTTGCTTTTGGAGGAGATGAAGGTGGTTACATTTCAGGAAGGGGCAAGGTCACAAATGGTAAGCTCAGCATTGAAAAGGTAAACTTTGTTAAGGAGCTTGGGTACAATCTTCTGAGTGTATCCCAATTTTATGATCAGAGTCATAACATGCTCTTTACTGAGCATGAGTGCATTGTTCTCAAGCCTGGAGTGGTCATTCCTCATGAGCATATCCTGCTCAGAGCCCCCAGGAAAAGGAACATGTACAAGATGGATTTGCAAGAAACATCTCCCTCTGGAGAAGTTTCATGCTTTCTATCTAAAGCAAATAATGATGAGTCTTTCCTATGGCATAAAAGAATGTGCCATGTAAACTTTAAGAACATGAATAAGCTAATTAAACATGATTTGGTAACTGGAATGCCAAAGAAAGAGTTTACAAATGATGATCATTGTGTTGCATGCCTGAAAGGGAAGCAACATAAGGTATCTCACAAGCCTAAGGAAAGGAACTCCATCACTACTCCCCTACACTTATTACATATGGATCTCTTTGGCCCCACCAGTGTAATGAGTCTAGGAAGGACCTCTTATTGTTTAGTGATCACAGATGATTTTACAAGATTCACTTGGGTTTTCTTTCTTAGAACTAAGGATGAAAACCCTGATTCTGAAGAATTTCATCTTAAAAATTGAGAATCAAAGTGATCACAAGGTCAAAACCATAAGATGTGATCAAGGAACTGAATTCAAGAACCAAATCCTTGATACATTTTGTGATGAAAAGGTATTACAAGACAATATAGTGCTCCCATGACTCCTCAGCAAAACGGAGTTGCTGAGAGAAGAAACAGGACACTAATTGAAGTTGCAAGAACTATGCTGTCTGACTCTAAACTGCCCATCACCTTCTGGGCAGAGGCAGTAAATACTGCTTGCTATGTGCAAAATAGAGTTTTGGTAGTTAAGACACATGGTAAGACTCCTTATGAACTTTGGCACAAGAGGAAACCTTTCATTGGTTTTCTCAGGTCATTTGGATGTCCCTGCACCATCTTGAATACCAAGGATCAAATTGCCAAGTTTGCTGAGAAATCAGATGATGGACACTTCATTGGATACTCTTCCCAAGCTAAGGCTTATAGAGTATACAATCTCAGAACTAGAATTGTTGAGGAGTCAGCCAATGTGACTTTCAATGAACACACACCCTGTGTGGCTGGTTCTGGTCCTGATTGGCTATTTGATCTTGATTTAGTTACCAACTGTTTTAACAAATCTTGTGAGAATGTTTCAGGATCTGCAGAAAATCTAAATACAGGTGATCCTGATCCAAGATTTGAGCTAGGAAGACCCTCAACTCATACATCTTCAGCTCCAGTTGGAACTACTTCAGCAAATGAGGTCTCTATCAGCACTACAATGACAAATTCAGCTGATACATCTGGTATGCCTTCAAATTCCAGCTCAGAGGCTCCTCAACCAGATAAAGATACCTCAATTGTAGAAGACAACAATGGTGATGGTGATAATGATCAGGAATTCCTTGATGCTAATAACCACACCATAGATGACAACATCAATGATGTCACACACTCATTGGATCAAGTTAATCTTGATAAGTGTGGTAATGTGGAGGGTGAATCATCTATGCCAGATCTAAATTTCTCAAATTTGGATCTTTCTCAGCAACTTGCTGTGATCCCTCAGCTAAGGATCCACAAGTCTCACCCCACCACAAACATCATTGGAGATGTTGTCACAGGGGTAAGAACAAGAGGACAAACCCATGAAGCAAATGTTTGTCTTCACTCTTGTTTCTTATCTCAGATAGAGCCAAAGAAAGTTGATGAAGCTCTAAAGGATGGAAGTTGGGTTGAAGCTATGCAATAAGAGCTACTTCAATTCAAAAGGCAGAAAGTTTGGAACCTTTGTCCTCTTCCTCATGGGAAGACTACCATTGGAACCAAATGGGTTTTTAGGAATAAGAAGGATGATAGAGGAATTATCATCAAGAACAAGGCAAGACTAGTTGTTCAAGGATACACACAAGAAGAAGGGATTGACTACACTGATGTCTTTGCTCCTGTAGCAAGATTAGAAGCTGTTAGGATATTCCTGGCATTTGCTGCATCCAAGAACTTCAAAGTCTTTCAACTTGATGTAAAGTGTGCTTTCTTATATGGAGTGATTGATGAAGAGGTTTATGTCAAACAGCCACCTGGTTTTGTAGACCCTGATCATCCTGATTATGTCGGCAAGCTTGACAAAGCTCTTTATGGGCTGCATCAGGCACCCAGGAAGTGGTATGAGACGCTGTCTGAGTATCTTTATAAACATGGATACAGGAGAGGTACTATAGATGGAACTCTCTTCATCAAAGGACAGGGAAATGACTTATTGCTAGTTCAAGTATATGTAGATGACATCATCTTTGGTTCAACTAATCCAAAGCTCTGAAAAGACTTTGAGAAGCTGATGAAAGACAGATTTGAAATGAGTGCAATGGGAGAACTCAATTTCTTTCTGGGAATTCAAGTGAAGCAAGTTGAAGATGGCATCTTCATAAGTCAATCAAAGTATGTTCAGGACATACTCAAGAGATTCAACATGACTGATTGTAAGATTGCTAAGACACCCATAGCCAGAAACCACTCCCTGGACCTGATCTAGAGGGGGAGTGTGTAGATGAACATTTATACAGGGCTATGATTGGGTCTCTTATGTATCTTACAGCTAGCAGGCCTGATATCATGTTTGCTACATGTATTTGTGCAAGATATCAAGCCAACCCTAAGATGTCTCACTTAATCACTGTCAAAAGGATTCTAAGATACCTCAAAGGTGCTTCAACACTTGGTTTATGGTACCCAAAGAATCCTGACTTCAATCTGTATGCTTATACAGATAGTGATTATGGTGGTTGCAACATGACTGCAAAGTCTACATCTGGGGGATGTCAATTCCTTGGTGGAAGGGTTGTCTCATGGCAATGCAAGAAACAATCCTGTGTGTCTGCATCAACTGCTGAGGCTGAATACATTGCTGCTGCAAGCTGCTGTGCTCAAGTGCTTTGGATTCAAAATCAGATGTTGGACTATGGATTTAACTTCAAGGAGACTCCTATCCACATAGACAACAATAGTGCTATCTCTATCACTGAGAATCCTGTGCAGCACTCAAGGACCAAACACATCAATATCAGGTATCATTTAATAAGAGATAACTATGAAAAGGGATTAATTAAACTAGTCAAAGTTCATACAGATGAACAATATGCTGATCTGTTTACAAAAGCTTTTGATGAACAGAGATTTAAATATCTGATATCAGCTATTGGGATGATTAACTTTGAGTAGACTTTTTCTTAAAACTAATTCTAATTATTTCTTCTTAAAATATGTGTGTCCTAAGTTGTCTAGTTCATCACTTTCATAAGCTCATGTTTTCTTTGGATATAAAATTCTTTTTGAAGACTTTCCTTAGATTCTTGAAAATTTTCTGATACTTCGGAAGATAAAATTTTATCTTCGGAAGAAAATCATGTCTTCAAAATAAATAACTGTCTAAGAAATTTTACCTTCGGAAGAAGTCTAAATCTATCTTCCGAAGCTTAAATTCTTATCTCAGACACTTATTTGTTTTTAAGGACTTTTTCCTTCCGAAGCAAAATTAACTCTCAGAAGCTTTGTTGTTCCTTATACAAAGCATTCAAGTGTTTATTTCTCTTTCGAAGCAAAATTATCAAGACTCTCAGGAAAATCTTCCGAAGCCATTTTAGCTTCGGAAGCTTTTTCATTAAAACTTCCGAAGACAATTTACCTTCGGAAGCTTTTCGAATTCCAAGAAAACTACTTTTTGAGCAAAAGTAAACTACTTTTTCAGAGGTGGGACCGACTTTCGGATTTCAAAGTTTATCCTCTTTCATTAACTTTGGTTCAAATCCCTTTTCACATAAATACCCAACGGTTCCCCCTCTTCCTCACTATCTTCCTCAATTCCACTATTCCTCAAACCTAATTCTCTAAACCGCCTTTGCTTTCTACCTTTCTTCACCCTTAAGCTTCTGAAATGGCCAACCTTAACCGCAGAAACAACCCAGATTTCTCCATGCAACTTCACAGGCAACACAATCAGGTTGCTCTGTTAAGCTTTGAGAAAGATGCAAGTTTCTCAGAGATTTGCCAATTCTTGACTCTATCCAACTACTTCACCTCCCTGACCATTGATCCTACTCTGTATGAGGATCATTTGCTTGAATTCTGGAAGACCTGCCAAGAGGTCATTATGGATGGGGAGAAGGCACTGTCTGCCACAGTGCAAGGGAGGACAATCTTCATCACTCTGGCCATCATCAACCATCATTTGCAGCTGGATGATGAAGAAGGTGAGTTGTCCTTTCCAAAGGAAGCTGTTAATCATTCCTTTGAGCAGATGGGCTATGAGGGAGATTTCTCTGTAAAGACCTTCAGGAAAGGGAAGGTCTCATCCCAGTGGAAATACCTGCTCCATGTGGTTATCCACAGCTTGTCAAACAAGCATGGAGGGTGGGACCAGATTCCTGAGGATCTCTCCTTTATAGTGCATGGAATGGTTCAGGGGGTCAAGTTCAGGTACTCTCAATTT
The DNA here is from genome assembly GCA_025215565.1 of Flaveria ramosissima. Taxonomy (NCBI): domain Eukaryota; kingdom Viridiplantae; phylum Streptophyta; class Magnoliopsida; order Asterales; family Asteraceae; genus Flaveria; species Flaveria ramosissima. The sequence continues at coordinate 68,370,039 of CM046039.1, forward strand.
GTTTATACTAATTTACTTGCAAACTTGGACTCCTTAGAGTATTACATGTTTCCTAGATATGTTCAGCACATTTTTAACTGTGAACTGGGCTCACAGTTGAGGGAAACAAGTAATATTCTTAAATTGGGACAGATGAAGCCCGACATCTTTAAAATCATGAAAAAGCCAACTGTAGGCTTCTCAGGGGTAGAAACAGCCCTAGTCCCCAAAATGTTAGAGCTCATTGCTCAAGGTGACAACCTAGCAACACAAGCTAGTGTTGAGCCCACACCTTCTTTTTCTTTACCACTAAAAAGACCAAATTACCCTCACCTACCAAGGAAAATCCAAAAGAACCCCTGCTCAGGCTATTGAGTCTGTGCAGGTCCCCATATACTCACCCTTACAGGAGGAAGTGGACACTAGAGCTCCCACTTCCCCTGAGGAGCAAACCACTCCCATTTCTTCACCTATCAGGGCTGAGGTTCCTCATGCTCACCCTGATGAGCTCACAAGCCCAACAGCCTTAAGCCTTCACTCTGAGTCTCAACACTCAAGTGAACAACCTTCAGGGGACAGTTACCATCCCCAGCCTTTAGATCTAAACCAACCCATTCCCAACCTATCCTTCTATACTGATGAAGACTTAGGATTCAGTGAGTACCATGAGTCTCTCTTCTCCTCTCCTACTCAAAGAGAGATGAGTACCTCTGATTCTCCTCAGTCTATCCCACATCAGTCACCTGTTACTGAGGTGAACACTTTTGAACATGTTCAGGATGTCCATATGGAAGAGGCTCTCACTTCTGCAAGTGATTACATTATTAAGACCTCAACCATGGCAACTCAGCCCACTGGCATCTCAACTGAGATTGCTAGTGAGCAGAGGAAAACCAGCAGCCAAGAACCTCAAGCTGGTGGTGAGAGAGAGGACTTTGGTCCAATCATCTCATCCCCCAATGATCTTCTGATGAAGAAGAGGGAAATTTGAGACTAAAGGTGCAGAAACTGTCAAAAACATGCTCCTATTTAGTCTCTAAGGTTAGTCACCTTGAATCTCAGGTGACTACCTTACAAAACAGGGTCAATGATCAGCAACTTCAGATTTCATATCTTAAGGAAAAACTAGCTGGGAGACCTTTAAGGAGAGCTCAACCAGGAACACAAGAACCTGTGGAAGTGATTGACTTATCCTCCAGCTCACCTATGCAAGTGGGTGATGCTACCAAAAAGGGGGAGAAAGTTATTGCAGCCACAAACCTGGGAGTTCTTCACAGAGAATGGACATAGAGGACTCACCATCCTCACTTGCAGTTGTGCATTCTCAGCAACTTCCTCAAGTTCACATTAATGTGGACTCTATAGACTCTATCATCAGGAGTCTCTTTGAGGAAGGGATACCAAGGGCTGTGTCATCTCCACCACAAGGAACTTCAAACTACATCATAAGGTGGAGGTATGATGCTGACAGAAGAGCCCTTATTCTTCACAGAGTTCAAGGGCAACAAGAAGTATTTGATTTTCAAAACTTGAACTTCTATGAAAGATTGGATCTAGTCAACATGCCACTTGTCAATCCAAGCAACTCAAGACAAGCTGACAGATTGGCTCAAAGAATCCAAGATAGGATCCTTGCAGAGTTCACTCTAAGAAGGAGACTTAGGCAATCAGGTAATGTCATCAGTCAACTGGATGTTGAGGTGGACCCTAAGATTAGTTTCATAGGGGAAACCTTGACTGAAGGCCCAGTGACAGAACCTGAGACCCCTGTCTCATCATCAACAACTGCTGCAGAGGTTCACACTCCTTCTGAGACACCTGCTGGTGAAGGTGTTTCTCAGCCTCTCTCTGGCCAGAGCATGGAAGCTACACCAAGCAATGAAGGCCAACCCTCTATCCACCCTGAGTCACAAAGGTCTGTGGGTGACAAAGGGAAAAGGATTATGACTCCTGAGGAAATTGAGGAGGAAGAGAGAGAGAGGAAAAGGAAGCTAAGGGGAGAAAGTTCCTCTGGGTCTTCAAGCTTCATGCAAGCTGCAATCAGGGCTGCCCCCAGACCAAATACTCAAGATGATGAGTTGAGGGCAGTCAGGATTACTTATTTACAGACCAGGAACTATGATATTGATGAAATCATCTCCCTCCCCTTAGAAGAATTGAATGAACTGGCTGACATGGAAGTGTCAAGAGAGATGAAAGAAAAAGAGGATGGAAGGCTACTTCTCCAGATTAAAGAAGAGAGGAGACAGAAAAGACTCTACAAGCATGCTCCCACTCTCTCCCCAGTTCAAGAAAGTCCTGTACAGGAAGATGTGGCTCCACAAGAACCTCAGGTAGACAAAGAAGAAGATAGGATCAAGATGATCAACTACCTGAGTGCCACAGGCTTCTATCAGGCAGATGCACTTCTTCCCCTGTCCTATGACTTTATTGAGTTTGAGTACTTAAAGCAACTTGAACTTGAGCTAGTCAAAGAGAGAAAGACAACTAAAAGGAAGCTAAGGGAAGAAGCTGCAAAGTCAAGAGCCATCATCCAAAAGAGTATGAAGAAGTCTGCTGATAGACAAAGGATGATGAGCTTCTTGAAGCTATATGGATTCTCCGGAAGGAGACTTGGCCCTATGTCTCTATCCACAATGGATGAGCATATAAGGGTGATCAAGCAGAAGATTAAGAGTGGTGAACTGATTGACTTGCACTCTCTTCCAAGTCAAGTCCCACCTGAAGTGGAGGTTAAGTTTGAACAACCTGAGACACCTCAACCCGGACCTCCAGCTGAGCCTCAGCTAACTTCATCTTCTAATCCAAGGCAGGGTCAAACTCCATCTCCTTATGAACCTGTGAGGAAGGAACACCCAACTGAGAAAGACAAGGATGATCAACAAGGTGCTGCAGACCAGTCTTCTCAGTTAAAGTCATCTAAGAGGAAGAAGAGAATGGCTTCTAAACCAAAGTCAAAGAAGAAGAAGTCTAAGTCATCTACCTCTACACCTCAGGCTGAGTCAGATCAACCTGAGAAAGTGCATGATGAGGCAGCCCAATCAACTCCAATGCAAGTGGCTCCTTTGACAACTGAGACACCCATCTTGTCCTGGACTTACTCTACCAATCTAGAAAGATGGCATGTAATCAGAGATCAAGGTGTTGAGAATGTCTACACTTGGCAAGACATAATCAACTTACCTCTGCATGATCTCTTTGAGATGAGAAGATACTATGAAGGTCTTGATGATCCTGACCATCTAATGAAGAAGGGTATGGTCATGATTGTACTGAAGACCACTAACATCTGAAGATCTTCTAAGTGTTTTGGTAGCATCAGCCTAGGGGGAGTTTGTAAGGATTCCTTTAAGTCTGATGCAAACCAAAACATCCAGTGTCTATATGCAACACATGCACTAAGTACTGAAGTAAGAAATGCTTCGGAAGTTTTACACCATACACTAGAAAATACTCTGAGTGTAAAATCTTCCGAAGCCAAGACCAATATCTTCCGAAGCCAAACATGAAGTCTTTCGAAGCCTCAGAGACAAAGTCTTCCGCAGCTTCAACCTATGAAGACAGATTTCTTTCGAAGACTTTTAGTATACATGTTTTATCTGATGTACTGTTCCATAAAGCTGACACCTTTCCGGTGCATCTCTGTAAAGTCACCAACTTACATGAGTTGGTGAAAAGGTCCATGCTTTTGGTAACTGTACATTGAGGTCTTGAGTCTGTAACTTTCTACTTTATGTACTTTATCCTTTTTGTAATAGATAAGGATGTGAGCTATGGCATGTCATAGTCACAAGGTCAAAAGGCAGATATGCCTTTTGATCCTACAATTGATTTTGTTAGTGTCTAGTCAATTGTATCCAGCTGGCTTTCAAAGTATAGCCGGCTGTAGGTTGTAGTATAAGTATTCCAAGTTCTTGTATCTTTCTTTATGCTTTGTAACACTTGTAAAAGAACTTGAGAAAGCAATATACTGCCTCCTTGAAACCCAACTCTCTTGTTCTGTCTCTTTACTTTACTTGTGTTCTTTGTATCAACATATTGGTTAATCCAGTTCACTGTTTGATCAAGTTTAGTTGTTCTCCTCATTGTGTTGTTATGTTGTAATTTGTTCAAGCCCTTAACCGGTCCTGCAGTTGCTTTACCATAAAATCTCTTTTTTAGTGAGCCTCATTGCGTATGCATGTCACTCGAGGTGTTCATCGGCTTCATGATTATGAGAATCGTCTATAACAGCTAGGATCCATCCATCTATTTTTATTTGGTACTTTCCCTGTAATTCAAACTGACAATTTGTTTTTTTGGTGCCAGTGTTTCTAAAACTGGGTGCTCCTTTATATAATCCACCGCGATCACATTTTAATCATATTTTAACCAACTCACTTATGTGTTTTTTCGACCGTTTCGTGACAATAACATATTTCACAACTTATATTACTTATCCAATCAACCATTCTTCATGGGATGAAAAAACCTAATAATTCTAAATAATATAATTAGTTATTATCAAATAACAAAACTTAATAATTATTTATTTTCAAATAACTTAAAAAACCTAATAATTACGTAATAACCTGATTCGTGTCGTATAACCCTTTTTTTCAGAACCATCACCATACTCATCTCCGCTACTATCACCTCCATTGCCGCCATCATCACCGCCAAGTTACCGCCGAAACTTCAAACATTATCGTAGTATTGTTCAGCATAGTTACCACCCTCGTCACCGTAATAACTATAACCCTCAACGAGGTAATAGTTAGAATCCGAACCAATAAATAATTGTTATTTCAAATTGACATCGTTAATAAACTAAATCGCTTAAAACTGTATACAAATATTGTATCAATATGAAATGAATTAAAATCCGACGATTTATATAGTATTTTACTAAGAATATTACATCGAATCAAATAATTATCGAGGAATATTACATCGTATCAAATAATGTAATAAAAACAAAATTACACCGTAATCGAGGAATATTACATCGCGTAAACAAAAATCAAAAAAATCCGACTAACATTACGGCCCGTGAAAAACTTAACGTACCTTAATCTATACACCAAACGGGCAGTGAATACTATTATGGGCCGTGAAAATGTTGCTCGTAAAGGGCGTCACGGCCCGTTCAAATATTGAATGAATGAAATGATATCTTGCAGGTTTTACGGCCCGTAAAGGCTCTTACGGGCCGTAAGGATGGCGTCTGGCTAACACAAGGGTGTTTTTATAACAGACCCCTTTCAAAAAATACTAGCAAATATGGTGGAATAAAATAACACTTTTAAATACATGTGCTTTTAAATTTCCTTTTCGATATAAATTTTTGTTTATATATCAATGTTACAAAATTATCTGTATTAAACGTGTTCAAAATATAAGCCAGAAGATGGTTAAATATGCCTAGGGAGTCTTTATCCTTTTAGCATCTATCTTGCTATCAAAATTCTAATCTACAAGGTCCTCTATGCCTAGGTAATCATAATCTTTTTAGCATAAAAACTGTTAACACAAATCAATCATGATTATTCAAAATTATTTTAAAATATGTTAGCGATAAATGGATGAATATTGTTTAAAAGACACGAAATAGTTTTTGCATGAATAGTATTATAGACATGTTGTTCCATATTGGAAAGCTTATACATGGTAAAAGGATTTTCATAACCATGATATATATTAACATCTTGGACTTGATTACTATTGGACATTTTTCTTAGTTTTACACTTGTCATTTAAAGTCTATACATCGATGTCAAAGTGTCAACAAAAGATAAAGTTTAAAGAAGTCCTAGTCACCTTTAACTAGTAAAGGTAAGTAGGGTGTCTTACCACAAAGAATCAGTGGAAAATAATGTTAGCTAATTGATTAACTAAGTTAAACCTAAAAACTAAACTTGAATTAGCTTTGATTTAATGATTATGAAAATTCAGAAGCAATTTGAGAGTGATTTAGGAAAAATAATAGGAAAAAGGATCACACTAGGGTTTTAAATTTGTATAGATATTTGATTAACCTAAGCTTACCAATTGAAAACCACATAGACATGGTTTGTTATACTAGGCCTCCTACTCTAATGATTAACAATTTAGAAAATATAGAACAATACCAACAATAGTTAATGATTGAAACCAACAACTTATGGAAATCGATTGACCATTGAATTTTAAATTGTTTAACCAAATAAGAAAACATACAAATCAAACTAACTGAATGATAGGGATAAATTCATATCCAAAGTAACATTATCTTGATTAAGTCTTCAATCCTTGATTTTGATCTTTCAAACATGAAATATAATGTAATCAGGATGATTTGAAAGCGTCTTGATCATCAAATTTCTCCCAAAAATTGTCTCTAAACTTGCAGGTCTCGTCTATATTGAAAACTAGGGCTTCGGGCTTAAAAAGGCGGCTTTAAAACACAAAAAATCTAAGATTACTCATGTCCCAGCTTACCCTACGCGAATATTGGCGTAGGCTACACCCCCATGGTAAGAAAACGCCAAATGCCCCGCTAAAAATAAGCTGAGTACACCACTGCGTAGGCTGAGCCATTTGATGAATTTTCTTCAATTTCCTTTTTTTTTTTTTGCATATTAATCCCGTTTCTCGAGTAGTCTTCATTCTTAACCGATAAACATGAAATATTTTTAGTGTAACTCCATTTCATGGATAATTGTGATTAAAAGTACATATTTAAATACAATTAGCACCTAGATTTTGATTTCCCATCACCCGTTAAACCCATTAAATTCAAAAACTTAATTAAATTAAAAATATCAAAATTCTGGTCCAACCTAGTTCCTTGTCCGACTGCCGAACCGGTCTAAGTTGCCTGCTTCTTTGTTAACAATATGAATCTAGGTGGAATGGATCCGAGGCCTAATAGAATCCCGGTTTGATATGAGTCAAACAACAACGGTTATCATTAAAAAGGGGTCGCGGTCCCGCTTTGGGAAGACCGAGTCATTTGCCACGTGTTAGCTTCCAAGGCACATGTCATCCTCGCATCATTGCGGACCGTTAGCAATGAGGCGGCGTTCCGCTGCGCAACCACATCAACAAACGCACATCACAACTTAAGGCTGAGTCACACGAAGGCATTTTCCCTCACAGAAGACCACCGATGGCAATCGACCATAGTCTCTAAACCATAATATCATTAATCTTTTCAGTTCCAAGCCTCTTCTGCTAACTTTGACACTTTTAGTTAAAAAATATTTGCGAGGTGTTATAATTATACATCACAAAGAAACTGCTAAAATACTTTACATACCTGCTGTTTATACATATTATCTATGTTACTCATCATTTATTGAGTGCTCATTGTTATTGTCTCTGTTATATTCATTGTATGTGCATTATTGTTTCTGTTGTTGCTCCTAAATGTTCGTGAGTTTATTATAATTATGTTCCTTATATTTAGTGTAATAGGTGTTAGCTTTAAGATTTCGTCGGGAGAAGTTGTTTGTTGTATCTTATCTTTATATTTTGCTAGCATTAAATATAAATGTGTGAACACTCTAACACTCAAGTCATTTATGTTTCGAAGAGATATGTATCTAAGCATCATAAGTATTATGTATGTATGTGTAGAAATTATAAAAATAGAGAGTCGAGAGAACTCCCTTAAAAGAGCATTCAAATGGAAGTCCACAGAATATACGAGGATGTGAGACTTGTGATCCCTGTATTATTCAAAGATTCTGGAGCTCAGAATCTCTACTTGTAAAAAGTGAGAGCTCATGAAGTCCAATGTAAAGTGAAGTTAAGTTCTCCTTTTACAAGAAAAAAGTTAGACAAGCCCTAGTGGTTGCTCAGATGGATGTGGGCTCATCAATCTATTAAAACTAAGGATACTTTTTATCAGCCACCATTAAAGTGGTGTTAGATATGTAATCATCATGTTTGTGGACTTCAAGATAATGCATTTGTTCCTTAGCTGTTGCCTAGATTAGTGAGGCACTCCATACATTGACATGAGATACAATATATGCGTTTGTAGCTAGAGACACTCTATGGTTGTACTTGCTTGTACCTTCGTCCTAAAATAGCAAAGGTTGTGTTAGGGTGGATGGGACACTCGTGTCATGAATGATCCACTATATTATAAATCAACCAATGGAAACATGCCAACTCAAGCCAAATCACATCACACTACACCATAAAATTTGAAGGGGACACTCATGCTATGACATGCCACAACTATTTTTTTAACAATATTTAAAAAGTTACAAACTAAAATTAAAAAACTAATTTATAATAAAAACAATATAAATATAAAAACATTAACAATGAAAAAAATACTTAAACCAAAAATCTATTATTCAAACTCCCAACCACGTAGGACTTAGATTTCGTTGCGGCGTTTCTTCCACACGAATGTCTTCATCGTCACTTTAATAAACTTATAGATCATCATATGCTTTCTTATGATCTTCTTTGTCTTCTTTGGCATCTTCTTTTTCTTCTACGTGATGAGGTGGGTTTCGAAAATCATTCGACATGTTTTGGTAATACGCAATTATGAGGGTTGATATGTGGGCAAATTTGGGTGGTAGTATGATGGTGAGGTTTGATACGTGGGCATTGTTGGAGACGGTTAAAACGATTCATAAAGTTGTGAAATTAATCGGTTGTATGTGGTGTTGGTGGTCAATTAAACCATTGGGTTGGAGGAGCCGCTTCACTAGGGCTTGCACGCGCATTCGGTCTATGTTTCTTGGTGATTTGGGCTCAGGATTAGGTAGATCTTGTGTTGGCTATTATAATGTTTAAAATTAGAAATGAGTAGAAGAGATGTTTGATATTGATATATAAAATTTTGGGATAATTGGTTTGTATTTATAGTGTTACATTTAAAAATTAAATAAAAAATAGCCGTTGGAGGGGTGGGGGGCAATGGTCTATTTGTTTGGGTTACACACGACAAACAACATGCCATGAATGAATGGGGATGTGGCATGAGGAGAGGGCGGTGTTACAGCCCGACTCTATGGCCCCTAGAGCCCAACGACGTGGGCGCCCCTCCCCTTAATCTACTTTAATTAGAATTAAAAAAATTAGATTTTTACTTGAATTAATAAGGAGGCTTATACTAAGTAAAGCCCACAACACATAAGCCCAAACAAAATGTACCCATGACATAAATAATACCGTAATATCCCCTCCCAATTCTGCATAAAAGCTCCGGTCATGGCTCTCCGGCCACCACCGGTCCACGGCCTAATGCACCACAACACCAACCACCACTCCACTATGTTATCTTTTTTTAATTTTTTGTTCCTTTACCAACTTCAAGATTTTTGTATTAGTTGTTATTAAATGCGTCTGTGAATTTGAAGTTGAAGGACACTTCATTTTTTATTAAACTCGGTGATTAGTACTTGAATTTTGAAATTTTTTAGAATTACAACTTAAAGCTTGATGCTATGAGATTTGAAGTTACAACTAGTTATACAGGTTGTATAGTTGTTGTTCAAAAAATAGGCCGTATAGTTATAATGGTTACTGCTGACAATTTTTTTTTTTAAAAAGCATGTGAAGACTGATTTGGATAATCAAATAGGATATTAATATATGACTCATTCTTGCATTTATTATATCAAAAGAGTTTTGCAAGTGTTGCGGTCAAATTATTACGGATCGCTTTTGAGAGATCAAAACCATGCGAACAACTATAAAATGTATTGTTTATATAGTCTCAAAAGACATTGTATTTTCATTATCTGTTTTATTAACGTAACGTAGTTATTATGTGATTGATCTGTCCCAAAATCAAGTCTACCTGATAATTTTGTTGTGGGCTTGTTAGAGATCCAAGCATCAAAAAATAGTGATCTATAAGGAAAAAATTCTTGGCTACGACACAATCTTTTGCCATCCAAGTCTTAAGGCTATGGCTAGTCTGGTTGGACCGTTCATGTTTCTAACCATGGCTGTCTTGGCTAGTGATGCTTATATGAGCCTATATTGGTTAACGCGTCAAAAAGAACAAAATGCATATCCCCTTGGTACAAAACCAAGGGGATGAGTTGGCTCTCGTACAAAACCCAATTCATGAAGAAGACCTCATGGTTCATAGTCTCGCTCAGCTTGGTGATGAATACGGTCCATTACCGCTGCTCCTAAGGTACGAGAAGAACCAATATCTTATCCCGAACTCTTTGATAAATTAGGAGACTTTGAAAGATCCTTAATAGGGACTAGGTCCAACAATCCTCTTCTTGCCACTACTAATGTCACCCACCGACAACAAGGTCGTTGTTCCCTTCAAACAGCCTCACAACATCTCTCTCCCAGACCTTCATCTCAACAGCCATTTCAGGCCAATAGGAATCAGCAAGATTCCTAGGGAAATCGTCTCAACCAGTTTTGCAACTACTGCAATATCTATGGCCATGATACCCGTGACTGTAGAAAGCTTGCCCAATTTTTGAAAGACGATCACATCTCATTCCCCACCGATCAATCTACTCACGTCGCTAATGTGATTACTTCCGCCCCGGGTTCTCAAATATGCATCTCATCATCTCACATCATGTCCTGCTAGTCTCAGTTCTATATCCGAGTACGATGGACCCGATGCAATAGTCTTGGGTGACGGTACGGGTCTTTCTATCTCTCATATCGGTTCAACTAAATTCACCACCAAAATGAAGCTCTTAAATTTACCTGAAATTCTTTGTGTTCCAAATATGTGTTCCGATTTGATTTCCGTTGCTATTTACGTCAAACTAATAATGTTTCAGTTGAATTTCTTTCCTTTCCATTTTTTGTGAAGGATCTCAAAATGGGGGTGCGCATCATGCGGGGGGAGAACATCAATGATGTTTACTATCTAAATCAATTGCCCGCACAACCTCAAATGAATACTACAACATCAGTCTCACCTATCCAATGGTATCAGCGACTTGGACATCCGTGTTTTTGTGTTTTTAAACTTCTTTGTAGAGGCCCCGATCTTCGTTTTAAATCATTGTCGGGTTCTAATTTACATTGTCAATCATGTGTTGTTAATAAATGTCATAAATTACCATTTGGAGAAAAATCGTTTGTTGCTAAGAAACCATTGCACTCCTTTATTAAGATGTTTGTGACCGGTTCAACAATCGGTTGATGGGTTTAAATACCATGTTGTGTTTGTGGATTACTATTCAAAATACATGCGGTTATATCCCATCAAGTCTAAGTCCGATTTTGCTATACTTTTCCCATAGTTTAAATTACTTGTTGAAAAAATTTTCAAACACCCACTATCTCACTTTTCACTGATAATGGTGGCGACAACGTCGGTCTAGTTCCGTTTCTTCGGTAAAATGGGATCTCACACTACACCACTCCATCTCACGTGTCACACCCCGACCGACGGCGGAATCATTGAGGCGGACGAATGTGAAACGATTGATCATAGCTTATGGAATTGCGGAATCATTGAGGCGGACGAATGTGAAACGATTGATCATAGCTTATGGAATTGAATAAGTTGAAATAATATTAAAAACCATTTTTTATTAATAATACTAGACAATTAAGTCAATACAATACAACAAAGAATTAAACAACATAAGATATTTAGTTAAACTAAGTCCAAGTCCTATATGAGCAAGAAGAATTCCTCAAGTAGCAATCCTGAAACATGTTTAAAATAAAGGATCAACTTTTAAAGTTGGTGAGTTTCCATGGGTTAAACATACATATATATATATAAAGATTTACAAGTAGCAATTCATGTCAATGGTTATGAATTATGCAAGTTTATAGAACACATATAGCAGCAATCAAACCTTGATCAAGAATAAGTTTACAAGTTTATAACGATTAGCTAGGTGTACTTGGTTCCCATGATGAACAAGCATACGTCATCAGGAGCCGACAATACATCGGCTTTAGCACCAAATAGGTTAGTCAGGCCCATATATCTATGATGTCGCTAGGCTAGCAATCCACACCAGGCTTGAGAACAATGCACTCATGCTCAGTAAAGAGCATGTTATGACTCTGTGATCACACAATTGGGATACACTCAGAAGATTGTACCCAAGCTCCTTAACAAAGTTTACCTTCTCAATGCTGAGCTTACCATTTGTGACCTTGCCCCTTCCAGAAATGTAACCACCTTCATCTCCTCCAAAAGCAACTGGTCCTCCATCAATTCTCTCAAAATTATGAGTAGAGACCTATTGCCTGCCATGTGCCTGGAACAGCCACTGTCAATTATCCAGACATTCCTGTTTGTCTTGAGCTGTTCCTGTACAAAGAAAATGATTAGTTACATTTGGAAACCCAAGCATTACTTGTCTTGGGCTCATTAATGGTAATAGAAGGTAATGCAACAGTAATAGATCCTATGGTTGTACTATGGGGATCTTCAGCTGTTGTTGATGGAGAAACCTCAGTCATTTGGTCTTTCTTAGACTTCCACACCACCTTTGGAGTCTTGGACTTGACCTTCAAAACCTTAGAGGCTTTTGGAACCTCACAAGTTTTGATGACTGATCCTTCGGAAGAGTCTACAGTCACTGCAGCAGACTTCAGTGCTTCGGAAGAACTCCTTTCTTCCGAGACCAACTTTGCTTCCAAAGGTAATTTTCCATTTACCTTCTTCTTTGATTTGGAGCTTCCGAAGGAAACAGACTTTCCTTCCGAAGCTTGAGACTTCTTGAGACTCTTTGAAGTCTTTGTTTTAGTCATGTGGACAGTACTTTTAGGATTGTATGGGCAATCCTTAGCAATGTGAGAAGTACTTTCACACATAACACACAACATTTTCTTCTTCAAAGAAGTCTCCCTTTGAGAGCAAGACTGGCTTTGGTCACATCCCTTCTCCACCTTCATCTTGGTAGATGCTGAGACAGTTCCTTTGGGCTGTGAACTGTTCTTGGAGTTTGATGGTCCAGGCTGTACAGCAGTGGTACATAGCAGCTCAGTCTTCTTCTTGGCACTGAGATGATTTGAAAAAGAACCATGACTCTTAGCTGAGGAGTCTTGGTTGATGTCTTCAGTCCTTACTACTTTGAAACCTGCAGAGATAAAAACTTGTTTCTGCTTAGCATCAAAAGTAGCCTTGATTTCTTGAGCCTTCTTTGCCTTCCTTTTGCTCTTTCTGATCAAGTTCTTTCTTTTGGACTTGGTCATCACAGTTGATTTCTTCTCCTCAGAAGGATAGTGGCCCTTGGAAGAATCCTCTTCTTCACTCTTCTCAGAGGAATTCTTCACTATCACTTCTTCATCATCCTCACTTACAGGATCTATGAGAGGAAGCTCATCTTCACAAGTTCCACACCTAGGAGATCTTACAGACAAGATTGTGTGTGGAGGAGCTATCTCATTTGATCCCAGTCCCTGTCTATTTTGATAACAAACCTTGTTGTGCAGGGATGAGGATATCATGTTCTTGAAGGTCTCTTCTTCAAGAACACTCTTCTCTGCCTTGGCTTTGCTGATCACAAGCTCAGCCTGGCACTCAGTTAACTTAGTGATGAGATCTTGGATCTGAGTTCTGAAATCTGTATGTTCATGTTTTAGTACTGAAATGGTTTTCTCCAAGTCCTCTATCTTTAACTTGTAATCATTTTCAGACTTTCTAAAATCAGATTTTAATATATTTAATGACTCAAGATCAGATCTCATCTCTAGGTTATAGGACCTGTATCTATTTACTTTAGCAATGCGTTCAGGGGAGCAAAGATGTTCCAATACCTTGGCTTCATCATGGTCAGCCATCAGTGCTTGGTTTGGAGAAGCATCCTCCACCTGAAAACTCCAGTCAAAGCCTCCTTCTTCAACAGCAACAGCAGCATGTTGCTTTGTCTTCTCAGCCTGAGGAGCTTTGTCAGTAAAGTTTGGTCTGGGTTGTGTTTGGCCCCCATTTGCTTTAGGTGCCTTACACTCCCTGGCAAAGTGACCCATAAGGTTACAATTGTAACACTTAACTTTGCTTTTATCCAGCCCAAACTTACTACTGGTAGCATTGCTTGGAAATCTTCTTCCTGTCCTCTTGTAGAACTTCTTGGCTCTGTGAGTGAGGAGAGCCATCTGCTGAACTATCTCCATGTATTCCAGGTCATCTGGATGGATACAGTCCAGGTCTTCAAGAGTGAAAAGATAATTCCCACAGCTTTCATCTGCAGACACAAAGGCTTGAGAAGAACTTGTCTCTTGGAATGGGCTTCCTTGAGTAAAGTTCTCCCTTGGTGTCTCCGGGAAGGTGATGAAAGGACTCTTTTGTGAGTTGTCAGGGTAGCATAAGAGATGATGCTGAGGTTCTATGCTGTCCCTTTCAACCACATGAAGGGCTGAACCCATTTGATTGTTGGAGTTGCCAGATGAACCTTGCATGTTCATCTCCATCTGGTATCCACTGAGAATCCCATACAACTCTGTAAGAGTAAGAGTCTTAAGGTTCTCAGTCCTCTTGATCACCACACAATAGTGTGTCCATTGCCTAGGAAGTGAGGACATGAACTTCCTTACAATGTCCCTGTTCTCAAGAGGAACTCCTCCATCCACTAGGGTATCCACAATCTCAACATACCTGAAGTATTGTTGGGTCATGGTCTCACCTGCTTTGAAGGTGAAATTTTCAAACTGCTGCTTCAGAAGGTCTTTCTTGTTCTCCTTGGCTTCAGAGGAGCCTTCATACATCAGCTTCAGTGCATCCCACAGCTGTTTGGCTGTCTTGCACTTCTTAAAACCTCTGTATACAGAGTTTGGGAGAGCAGTCTGAAGAGCAGTCATGGCCTTCCTGTCAATCTCTACTCTTTTTCTATCTTCATCTGAGTAGTTGGCCACATCTTTAGGAATCATACCAGCACCAGTAGCAGAGGGGGTGCTGGGTATGAAAGGTCCATTCTCAACAGATTCCCACATTCTTGAATCAAGAGACCTGATGAAGCCTTCCATCCTCATGCACCAGGTTTCAAAATCATCAAGAGTGATCAGTGGGGATTTGTTCATGGTTCCAGTCTCCATATCAGTCTTTGAGATGGAAGCCATTTGAAGAGTTTAGCTTTTGTGTGTGTGAGGGATCTTAAGATGGTTAGATCTTATATCAAGAGCCTGGAAAGCTCTGATACCAATTGCAGGACCGTTTAAGGGCTTAAACACAATTACAACACAACAACACAATGAGGAGATTAACTAAGCTCTAATCAAACAGTGAACTGGGTAACCAAAAGTGATACAAAGAACACAAGTAAAGCAAGAGACAGAACAAGAGAGTATGGGTTTCAAGGAGGCAGTATATTGCTTTTTCAAGTTCTTTTACAAGTGTTACAAAGCATAAAGAAAAGATACAAGAACTTGAAATACTTATACTACAACCTACAACCGGCTATACTTTGAAAGCCAGCTGGATACAATTGACTAGACACTAACAAAATCAATTGTAGGATCAAAAGGCATATCTGCCTTTTGACCTTGTGACTATGACATGCCATAGCTCACATCCTTATACAATACAAAAAGGATAAAGTACATAAAGTGGAAAGTTGAAGACTCAAGACCTCAATGTACAGTTACCAAAAGCAAGGCCCTTTTCATCAACTCATGTAAGTTGGTGACTTTACAGAGATGCAGCAGAAAAGGTGCTTTATGGAACAGTACATCAGATAAAGCATGTGTACTAAAAGTCTTCGGAAGAAATCTGTCTTCATAGGTTGAAGCTTCGGAAGACTTTGTCTCTGAAGCTTCGAAAGACTTCATGTTTGGCTTCGGAAGATATTGGTCTTGGCTTCGGAAGATTTTACACTTAGAGTATTTTCTAATGCTTTGTGTAAAACTTCCGAAGCATTCTTCACTTCAGTACTTAGTGCATGTTGCTGAGACACTTAGGCTGTTTTGGGTTGCATCAGACTTCAGGAATCCTTACAGAAGGACTTCTTAATCTCCTTTCTCGTCGTAAAAGGCGGTCTTTCATATCCCATCGATCTAAACGCCTCAAACACTTCTTGATTTGACATAGAAACCTTATCCCATGTATCTTCATCTAACCTTAGCACCCTTGATACAACCTCAGCAGTAATGATCACCTCACTCTCCATCACTCTGGCTACAATCCTCTGAGAGGTGCCTCTCGTATCATACTCCATCGTCCGCCAGAAATCTCGGATATGTAAGTAGTATATGGTAGAAGAATGGGAGATCGTGTATGCAATAGGAGATCGCTGCAGCCAACGAATATAGTCTCTAAATCCAGCTGCTTTAGGGTGTGTGTCATCTAAGATCGCCGTAATGTTGTTCCTCTCGTCAAACTTCAGATTCGCCATTAAACCTGAAAACCAGATGAAACGCATTAGAGTAGAATATTAAATAATAATATTAAAGAAAAACAAGAAAAAGATTAAAATTAATAAAAAACCAAATTAATTTCGCTGGCTGAAACTGTAGTTTTGCAGAAAGAATTTTAGTTTCGGCAAGCGAAAGTATAGTTTCGTCAGCAGTTATACATTAGTTTCGGCAAGACAGTGAAGTAGATTCGACTGGCCGAAAGTATAGTTTCGGCACAGCAAAACTGAGGTTTACACAGCGAAACTGTTAAGTTCGCTCTGACAGCATAACATCACAGTTTCGCTGAAAAACCATGAACTTTCGTTCAGTTTCGCTGGACTATTGGTACTTTCGCAGTAAGAACTACGAAGGTACCGAAGAGTCTTGGTCAAATAAATCCACAATCTTGCTGTTTAACTTTGATTAAGTTATGGTTCTGAGTTCGAAACTCACTTGCGAATATGATGGAACGAACAATCAAGAATCAAACAGTCAGAATATCAAAATCGCACACAGAGGTGTCGGTTAAACCCTAGAACACCCAAACTTTCGATTGTGCGAAAATAAGAAAACAGTTTCGCGAATCGAGTTATATAGCCAATAGTTTCGTAGGCAGCTTTCGCCAGGCGAAACTCTGATCGAAATTGACTTTGCACAGCGCTAAAGAGCCTGCGAAGCTAGAATTTCGCCATGCGAAACTACCAGCGAAAGTATAATTTCGCTGTAAACCAAAAACTTAAAAATTTTATTTTGATTCTCTTTCTTTTAAAACATAAAATAAAATAAAAGAAAAGGAAAATAAAATAAAATAATAACAAAATAATAACAAATAAAAGGAATTAAAATAAGGTAAACAAAATCAAAAGAAATTAGCCCCACAAGACCTCACCATTAACCACAATTAATAATAGTGTAATAAAAAATTTGAACAAAATAAAAGGATATGAACGAAAAGCTGAAAAGATCTTCTGGAGAATCAAAGTTTGATGGGATTGCTGATATGCTCGTCCTTTTAAGTCCATGCCTTCTTCGTTTCAACAGATGCATCACAGCTATTGTTATCATGTTTTGGTTTATGTTTAAAGAAAAAAATTGAATGACCCAATCCCCACAGACATTTGACAAAGAAACTTATCCTGTCCTCATGATGTATTGAACAAATGACACGCTTTGCATGAATCTTCCTCTTAGAAGCAACAGAGGTCATATTTCAAAAGAAGCAAATCCCTTATAGACATCAAATGATGAGAGCTCCAGGTCTATACTTACGTATAACAGAGGAGTTGATTAATTGAGTTATTCAGATGATAACTTCAGGTCTATACTTACGTATAACAGAGAAGATTATCATATTTTGCCGATGTGAGCTCCAGGTCAGTACTATCGTACAGCAAAGAAGATCATCACTCCAGGTTAATGTTCACACATAGCAAAGGAGATAAGCACAAGATAGAATACAATAGGGAGCATCTTATGAGCAAAGATGAAAAAGCATATTGCTTTTTGAGATAGATTTAAATGATTTGACAAAAAAAAACCTTTAGATAAGAATAACTCAAAACTAAGGTATCACGTTCTCAATCCTTTTTAAACAAGGACTTGAAACTTTGTGAGGGCCAACGATGTCAAGGGGATTATTTGAGTTATCAAGTTTCTTGTTCTATTAGTTCAGCTACAAGACAACTGTTTACTTCGATTTCTGGCTGAACCTATCAAACATATCCCACACAATACTGTTAACCTCCTTTACATCGTCCAAGCTTCTCCTTTTATTCTGCAAAGGAAAACAAAAAGAAATTTTAATATATATTCTCCATCGAAATTTCTACATTTAAGAAAGATGTGGAAATTTCTCACTTTATCGTACATCACTATATATTTATTATTATTATTATTATTATTATTATAATTTTTATTTTTTATTTTTTTATTTATTTTATATATATATTTTTTTAATTGTGAAAAATGATGAAGAGCGAAGGAGCGGACAGAACTAAAAGAAAAGAAAGAAAATAAGAAGAGAAGAATAAAAATTTGTACAGAACATAGATTTAAGAAAAATGGGTTTTAAAATGATATTAAACCTAACATAGAGATCAATTCATAAAAGCGAGGTTTATCAAATGTTTTAATGAAAGGATCTTTTTTTTTTTTTTGCTGTTAATGGGAATAATATCAATAAAACCCTTTTCCTGAGCATCACGGATTGCATGAATCAGTGTCTCAATGTGCTTGGTTCGAAAATGATGAATAGGATTCTTGGCGATCCCAATAGCTGCTTCATTGTCACAGAACAACGGTGTATGGAGAAAGTTTATCCCATAGTCAATCATCTTGTGCTGGATCCAGAGTACTTGTAAAAAACAACTGGAGGCATCAATATATTCTGCTTCTCTCGTAGAGAGAGAAACAGTGGTCTGTTTCTTGCTTTGCCATGAAACTAGACAATTTCTCAAGTATTGACACCCACCAGTAACCGACTTTCCGTTTAACCTGTAGCCATTAGAATCACTATTAGAATATGCATGTAAGTCAAAATTCCCACCGTAAGGATACCAAAGACCTAAACGAGAAGAGCCTTTAAGATAACGAAAGATTCGTTTTACAGCTTTTCATGAGACTCTTTTGGGGCAGATTGGTATCGAGCACAATATCCTACAGCAAAGGTGATGTTGGGACGACTTGCTGTAAGATACATAAGGGAACCGATCATAGATCTGTAGAGATGAAGATCAACAGGTTTCCCATTCTCGTCAGGAGTGAGGCACGTTTGAGCAGTAAATGGAGTCATTTCAGGAGAAGCATCATTCATCTTGAATTTCTTCAACATCTCTTTAATATACTTCTCTTGATGAATGAGGATTCCTTCTGGCTTTTGTTCAACTTGCAGCCCAAGGAAACAACACATTTCCCCCATCATGCTCATTTCGAAACGACTACGCATTACCTCCTTAAATCCCGACATAACTTTGGATTGGTGGAGCCAAAGATGATATTATCAACATAGACTTGTACGATTAACATCTCACCATCAACTTCCTTTTTGAATAAAGTCATATCGATGGTGCCATGAGAGAATCCATTGTTTAAGAGATACTGTGTTAGCGTCTCATACTTGATTCGAGGTGCCTGATGAAGACCATAAAGAGACTTGTCAAGCTTATAAACTTTGTCAGGGAAATCGGGAACCTTAAAACCTAGTGGTTGACACACATATATCTCCTCGTCAATGTCTCCATAAAGAAAGGCACATTTGACATCCATCTAATAGACTTTGAACTGTTTATGAGCGGCATGAGCTAGAAAAATTCTTATGGCTTCAAGAGTGGCGACAGGAGCAAAAACTTCGGTATAGTTTATCCCTTCTTTTTGAGCAAATCCTTGCACCACCAATCTTAATTTGTTCCGCGCCACAATGCCACGGTCATCGGGTTTGTTCTTAAAAACCCATTTCGTGCCAATTGGGAATTTGTTTGGTGGAAGATCGACCAAAGTCCACACTTTGAGTTTTCTGAATTGTTGGAGCACTAGTTGCATCGATTCAATCCAGCAGGGGTCCTAGAGAGCTGCATGAACATTTTTTGGAACGATTTGGGAAATAAAACAAGAGAAGAGACAAATTGTAATCAAACCAGATTGACTCCACGTCCGTACTCCATCGGTGATAGAGCCAATGATGTTATCATGAGGATGATCTTTCAATGTTTTGAAATCACTGGGTATAGGTAGGATGTTTGGAGATGGTTGGTTGATAGATTGTGGATGGGTAGGTGAAGGTGAGAGGGATGGTACAGGTTGTCATGAGGTAGATGTTGGTGATGAAAGAAGAGATGCAGAAACAGGTGGAGGTGGAAGATCAAATGATGATGAAGACGATGCAATATCAACAGATGTGACATTATTTGCAGATGAGGTGGAATGGGCTTGAGGAATGACAGGTAATGTAGTTGGAGGAATGATATTTGTTTGAACATTGGAGATAGACGCATCATCGTCAAAGACAGGAAGATTAAAGGAGTTAAACACCGTATCGGAGTCAAAGAACCATGCTGGTTCAGATCGAACATCGGAAGAATTAGATTCCTGCCAATCAACATAGAACGACTCTTGAACAATACGTGTTCTCTTGTTATATACCCGATAAGCCTTTTGAGAAGAAGAATAGCCGACGAAGTAACATTCATCAGACACGGCACCGAATTTCGTCTTCTGTGATTGAGTATTCAATATAGTGCAGGAGCAGCCAAATAGTCGAAAGAAGTCAATTAAAGGCTTTCTCTTATGAAAAAGTTAATAAGAAGTCTTCATTTTGTCCTTGACTATCAACACCCTGTTTAGAACGTATGAAGCACAGTTTACCGCCTCCGCCCAAACGATAATGGGTAAGGAGGATTCAATCAGCATCGTACGAGTGGCTTCAATAAGGGTGCGATTCTTTCGTTCAGCTACTCCGTTCTGTTGAGGGGTAATTGCAGCACTGAATTGTCTTAAAATTCCCTTAGCAGCACAGGACGAATTAAAGATCTGATTTCTAAATTCGGTACCATTGTCCTTATGATTGCCATAACTTTTCCCTTGCTTAAGATTCGATTGAGATAATTAGCTTCTGTAGCTCCTCAGCAGCCTCTCCCTTGTGAGCAAGAAATCTTACCCAAGAGTACCTGAAAAAATCATCTGTTATAACAAGACAGAAAGATTTTTTAGCAATTGATTTAACACTGATTGGACCAAACAAATCGGTGTGTAACAACTCAAGGGGATTAGATATACTATTTTCGAGTTTTGGCTTGTGTGGTTTCTTATGTTGTTTACCCTTGGCACATGCCATACATTTTTCGACCACAGAAAAATCTTTTAAAGGTAGTCCCTAACGAGATTGTTTTTAACCAATTTGTTTATATTTTTGAAATTAACATGGCCCAATCTGCGATGCCATAGAAAAGACTCTGAAGTGGAGGCTTTGGAAAGAAGACAGGTGACAGTAGATGTTGACTCCCTTGAACCCATGTCAAGAAGATATGTATCATTCTTTATCGGAGCCCTCATTAGGACCATCTTATCAGGAATATCAATCTCAGATTTTAAAAAGAGACATTCATTGGACTTGAACAAGACTGGAATGTCCTTATCACAAATCTGAGAGACACTAAATAGATTAAACGCAAGCTAGGGTACATAATTGACTTTATCCAAAGTTAGAGACCCATTAGAAACTTCTCCTTGACCGATCATTTTCCCTCCTTTCTTTGTCGCCAGCAAACGCGACATATCCTCCATTTATTATTCGATAATTGGTCAGTAAGTCCTTGAGCCCCGTCATATGTCTGGAGCATCCACTATCCACATGCCATACACTGTTGACGACCTTCATGGATGACTCCTGCCAACATATCAAAGAACAAGTTAACCAGGTGATATGGGGACCCAAGTTTGAACAACTTTGGGTTTAGGAAGAACAGATTTCTTACAGAAGAAATTATTAACTAATTTTGTCAATTTATTTCCAAATGAATTCCTATTAACATGTCTATGGTGTAGTTCTGGACAATTCTTAACTACATGATCATCTTTACCACACCTAAAACAGTGTGGTTTTAATCTAGGTCTGTTATGTAACGGGGTAGGGATTGGATCAATATGAATTGCCTCATCACATTCAGACAGTTTAGAATCTACATCATTGGATGTCTCATACATGTCTCGAGGTCTGTTTTTATTTGAAAAAGAATAGTTATTTGAAAAAAAAAGATGCATTGTCATCAGAAGTACATGTAGTACTTGTACCACTTGTACTAGCATCAGATGATGACAATATCCTTTCGTTTGATAAAGAATTATTCATTGGGATAAAAGATGGAATAGGATGAGAAAAGAATTTTTCAAAACAATTAGTCTGATTTTCTTGATGTTTTTGCTGGAATCATTTACATTATTAATACTATCAGAAACACAAGCATCATCACAATCCACAGAAGTTAAAGATGAAATAGAAACATCACGAGAACATGATGAGACAGAGTCTATTACAGATTTACTAGAAACAAAAACAGAATTTAAACTAGATTTATGATCTAAAACAGGATGCTGAAACTCAGGTGTACTAAGACTTGTGCATCCAAGCCCGCTAGTCGGTCCATAATCGTAGTCCTCACGAACATGCTTAGGATTCACACCATCTAAACTTGCAGACATACTGTTAGTATATGTTTTGATCAAATCATTAGAAGGATGAGGAACAGGCAAAGGAGAATAGCAGTAAGTACTGGGATGAGGATAAACCTTAGCATTTTCATATCCCAATCCTGTTTTAATCCTAGCCCCCCGTTGAGATTTACATAGATCATCATGTTTCATTCCCGATATCGTCCATTTATCTAGCTTTGACTGAAGTTTTCTTGTTTTGAATTCAGTAAGAGCAACCCTTTCAGTCAACGTGTTAATCTCAACATTTCTTTCCAAAATAATTCATTTTAGGTTATCATTCTTTTTCAAAGCCTCGTTTAATTTAACAAAATATTTAGATTCATTTATTTTATGTTCTTCATTAACTCTTTTTAAATCTTTCTCATTATCAATTAAAAAACAATTAGCTTTATAAACCCCAAATAATCAGATTTTACATGCAGAAGAACACATGTCCTGAATTACCTCATACGGAAGTCCCATCACCACCTTTTCTGCTGCTAAGGCTTTCTCACATTGGCACACCAGAGTACTTCACTTGCTTTCCTCAACAGTGATAGCAGCATCATCCTTTTCTTTTCCTTGCTCAGTGGATGGACTTTCTTCCTTCTTCAGTTCTTCAGATTTACCTTCTGTCACCCTCTCATCCTCCTTCCCTTTCTCCTTCACAGACAGCTCAGCCTCATCTTTAAGTTCCTTGAATGGATCAAATTCATCCTCATAGTTTACCTTCCCCTTTCCTTTAACAATTTCAGCCACCAGTGCTTGATTAATCTCATCTCTCGTCTCTTCAACTTCAGCACTCCAATCAAAATTAGAGATCAAAGCTGTCACTTTCTTATGGCTAATATCCTCTTTACTCCCGCTAGATACCAGTTGTGGAACTCCCGAGTTATTAGGATCAGTGACGATTGGCAATGGACATTCACGTTTGAAATGTCCCAACTGTTTGCAATTCAAACACCTCAACTTAGATTTATCAAATCCCAATTTAGAGTTAGAGCTTTGACCTCCGAAGTTCTTTCTTCCAGTGCGCTCCATAAATCTTCGAGCTCTAAGTGTCAACATTGCCATTTGCCATTGAATATCAGTTTCTTCAAGATCATCAGGGTCCACCTGATACATATCCTCCATCGTCATTCCTTTGCCTTTCAACTACCCTGCCACTAAGGCTTCATAGTGTGACATCCGTCACTTTAAGGTCCGTCAATTAACGAGGTTTTCCGTTAACTATTCCTTGATCGATCATTCCTCATCTTTATTAACTCTTTATGTGGATATCATGCTTTCCTTATCACAGTTGTGCTTGTGCTTTCATTGTGAATGTGTTATCTTTAAAAACTATTTAAAACTTTCTTCATCGTAACCGCCAAATATATCATTTTTATATATAATTAACATCATTAATAAAAACCATTTTTAAGCTATAAATATCATTAAAAGCATTTTCATAATTAATGTAATCAACCTAACAAAGTTGTTTTTCAACCGAAACAAATTTTGGGAAACTCGGGGGGTTAAGTGCAGGGACTAAACTTGTCATTTTGCAAACTTGGGCTGGGTATATAAACCCATATTCCAGCCCTAGCCTCATTTACTACTCCTTCTTCATCTTCTTCACCTTCTTCTTCACATCTTCTTCAGCTTAGCACCAAATCCAACCCGCTTGGTCTCGTTTTCGTCGTCTAGACTCCATCTACAACCTAGTCTACTCCTTTCTAGCAGGTAGACGACTTTGGTTGTCCCTTTTCTTGCTTATTCACGGCTGTCCAAACTAGGGTTTCGGGTGTTCGGGTTCAACCCGAACACATGAGATCGTGTGGGTGCATGTGAGGTCTTTCTGCTTGTGTTTCATGTTTGTGTATGTTTGTAGAGTGTTTCTGGAAGTCCTTGTTGTGCAAAACTCGTGTTTGGAGCAGCCGAAGGCTGCTCAGCCCGACCACAGTCGCGATTCTGCTGTCCAGGCGACTGGGCCTATCATGCGATTGAGTCGTGCGACTGGGTGAGTCGTGCGACTGAGCCATGCGTCTGAGTCAATCGTGCGACTGAGTTGTGCGACTGAGTCGTGTGACTGTGTGTATGTGTGCGAATGAGTCATGCGTGCGAATGAGTGTATGCGATTGAGTCAGGTGACCGACTGAATGTATGCGATTGTGCGTGTTTCGCACGACTGGAGTCCAATCGCACGAATGAAGGTTCAATCGTACGAAAGTAGCTAATTCGCACGATTGAAGGTTGATTCGTGCGTATGGAGGTTGAGTCGTGTGATTGGGTGTTGTGTGGTACGACTGAATGCCAGTCATACGAATGAAGGCTCAATCGTACGAATGAAGCTGATTCGCACGACTGAGGGTTGATTCGTGCGTATGGAGGTTGAGTCGTGCGTCCGGTCTTGTCGTGCGACTATAATTGTTGTGTGTGATTTCCTTCTTGTGCGTGGTGTGTGTAGGTTGTGTGATGTTGAGGTAACATTAACACAGTTGCCATTGTTCGGCCACAAAGATTAAAGTCAACGCTAAAAAGGGCACAATACTATTCAAAACAAATTAAACTAACGTTTTACAAATATCAATCGACTTATAACTATTGACATTATCTAATACTTTTTCAATAACAATGAAACTTTTACTCAAATATCATCAACAATGGCGACAATGTCTAGTACTTGGATCTACATAAGGTCTAGTACGTGTGTCTGTTTGTGTGAGTTACACACGACCCAGCCGATACAACCCGAACCGACCGATCATTATTATGTGCTTATTTCATATCATTAATGCTTATCAATAACTGTCAATAGGTGTTTGACCGTTCATTTGCATTCTACATTTGGGAACTTTGATCTTACATACTTACCACTTAACAAGTGAGTTTCGTGGCCCCTTTTACGCTTATACAATATTTCAATCATTTACAACTTGGGGGAAAAGTATGCTCACCCATTTTCTATGCTGTACAACTTATTTACATTTTACATACAAGGAATCAATTTGATAATGTTTACAAGTACTTATCTGATACATGCTTGGGTCTGCTGTGTGGTTCTATCTTTGCAACTATTTAATTCCAGTGTGGGAACCGACGGTTAGGTATTAGTAGTACTACTGGGTTGACACCCCCACCCTTGTTCGATGGTATACTAGTTGGTACCATCAGTGGCCAGGAACGGGCCCTTGGGTGAATATATGCCAACAATATCTTTGTGTACGTCGCTAGGTTTGGTTGCAAAGCTCATTGTCATGTGATTTTACTTGTTTATATAACTGTATTCACGGTATTTCACATTATTTACTATACGGCATCACTTACTTATTTATTACTTAAACCTGCGAGCTCACCAACAATTATGTTGACCGTTTTGAGCATATCTTTTCAGGTGATCATGCAAACTGAGGAATCTAGGTGTGCTGCCTTAGTGGAGACCCTAGGATGCATTTTTGGGACTAAACATGTTTTGACAACAACTATCTTGAACAATGTGTAATCTATGTAAACAATTAAAATATTTTGATACTTGTTCCCGGATTGTGGGAATTCATATTACAATTTCATCTTTATTTGGTTATGTGAATCATTATCATGTTTATGCTTATGGCTATGTTGTCGTGAATATTGACTAAACACGACACAAGTCCCCTTGTTGTCGGGTGTCGTCATGACACGCATGTCATCTTTTATTATATTGCATCTCTATCGCTTACCATGTGTTATGACGATCCCGATCTCGTTACATCCCCGTGTTTCCGCTTTTAGCGGGGGTGTGATAGATTGGTATCAGAGCCATTGGTTATAGAGAATTAGGCAATACGCTTGACCTAGACTATAACCTAGGAACCTTCATGTAGATTTGCATGCTAGGATCTGTATGCATATTATATCTCGTGTATGTGTTCCTCGCTGCTTGATTTGTTCATTTATCTGTTATGTGATCTTTCCACCCTATGAGAGAGCCCTTGTGCTCACTCATTTATGGGATGTTTCCATTGGATCTTCTGTTCCTTCTGCGCGCCGAGTTGGTTTATCAAATCCGGGTATTAAACCCGAAGAGATCTTCACAGATCATGCTATTGCGCTTGACCTTGGAAATTGAGATTAACCCTGAGGAGGTTATGTCTGAAACCTCGAAAGAGGAGGAAATAGACAACCTTCGCTAGACTAAACGTGATCATATGCATGGACTTACAACTGTTATGATGGACTATTGTTGAGACATTACCAATTCATGGTGTGAGAACTACACGAATCGCATGCGGTGTGTGATGACAATAAGTGTGATATTAACTTGGGAATACTGGACTTGATGAGTGTTATGGATCGTACACTTTGAAATGATTTAAGCTTATGTGTTTACTTTTCTATGATTAGAAAATGCCGCCTCGAAGAGTTACCCGCAACAATAGTGGCGGGAGTGAAGCCCCAAGGGGCAGAGGCAGAGGCAGAGCACCAAGAACAAGTGATGCTCCTGCCAGTAACAATCAGGAGACAGGGAAGGCTGATATGCAGCCCTGATTGCTCAACAGTTGGCCGCACTGATTCCTACAATCGTGGCCCAAGTGAGCGACGCACTCCAGCAACACCACCCTCACGGGGATGGTGGCAACGATGATGGAGATAATGGAGAAAGAGCCCATGGTGGGATCGAAACTGAGGTGGGAAACGGAAACCCGACCGGAAACGAAAGCAACCAGGAGACCGGGAATGGTGGTACAACCGGTATTAAGACTAGGGTTGTTAATGCCAGACGGGGGTGTTCGTACAAGGAGTTTGTGGCTTGCAAACCGAGGGAATTCGATGGGAAAGGTGGGGCGATAGCCCTAACCAGATGGCTGGAAAAGATGGAGGCAGTAATTGACATCAGCGAGTGCCTCGACAGCCAAAGAATCAAATATGCCACCTGCTCACTGCAGGGCAAGGCCCTAACCTGGTGGAACACCCAGGTTCAAGCTAGAGGAAGAGAATCAGCGATGCAGATGTCATGGGATGAGTTTAAAGCTTTGATTACCGAGGAATACTGCCCCTCAACGAAATGCAGAAATTAGAGCATGAGTTCTGGAATCATGCTATGGTGGGGGCCGGGCATGCAGCTTATACCGACCGTTTTCATGAGCTGGCAAGATTGGTTCCGCATCTGGTTACGCCGGAATCAAAGAGGATCGAGAGGTACATTTGGGGACTTGCGCCTCAAATTAGAGCAATGGTTGCAGCAGCTGCTCCTCCTACTATTCAGAGCGCAATTCTGAAAGCTGGCGCTTTGACTGATGAGATGGTGAGAACGGGGGTTCTGGGCAGGGGAGCAGAAAAGAGAAAGGATGTTGGGGAAACGAGCCGGTCGAGTGCCGGGAAGTTTGATAAGAGGGCCAAGACGACCAGGAAGTTTGTGGCCGTGTCTCAGGCCAAGAGAGAGTATGTGGGGCCGCACCCCAAATGCGACAGGTGCAACTATCATCATCCCCCAGGAACGCAGTGCCGGGTGTGCGCGAACTGTAGGCGCCCGGGGCATTTGGCGAGAGACTGTAGAACTGCGCCGAATCTTGTGGCTCCCGTCAACGCAGTTAACCCCGCCAGGAATGCAAAGGCTTGTTATGAGTGTGGAAGCCCTGATCATTACAGGAACATGTGCCCCAGGTTGAATCGGGCACCGGGTCAACAAGGAAACAACCAGCAGCAAGTGATGGCTATCGCTGGAAACCAGGGCCCGACTACTCAAGGGAATGCAGCTTGGGGACGTGCATTCGTCATTGGAGCCAACGATGCTCGTCAGGACCCGAATGTTGTCACGGGTACGCACTTACTCAATCATCACTTCGCATCTATATTATTTGATACTGGAGCAGACAATAGCTTTATATCTTCTGAGTTTGTGCAATTGCTTGATTTGAGTCGTAGTAGGCTAGAAACTAGCTACTCTGTAGAGATGGCCAATGGTAGGGTTGTTCAGGCTGATGAGATTATTAGGAAGTGCTTGTTAACATTGGAGGACCATGCCTTCGATATAGACTTGATACCCTTTGAGATAGGAAGTTTTGATGTGATTGTGGGTATGGATTGGTTGTCGCAAAACGGAGCAGAGATTGTCTGTCAGGACAAAATAGTACGAATCCCTATGCCAAACCGGGAAGTACTCAAGATTCAAGGAGAACGACCGGGAAGGAACTTAAAGCTTATTTCCTGCATGAAAGCACGCCGAAGTTTACGAAAGCAGTGGTACGCTTTTCTGGCTCATGTGGTTGAAAGGAAGGACGAAGAGAGGAAACTAGTAGATATTCCAGTGGTACGGGACTACCCAGATGTATTCCCTGATGATTTGTCTGGTTTGCCTCCTCCACGACAGGTTGAATTCCGTATTGAGTTGGTTCCTGGAGCTACACCGGTAGCGAAGACGCCCTATCGGTTAGCGCCATCTGAGATGCAAGAGTTATCTAGTAAGTTACAAGAGTTACTGGAGAAAGGTTTTATTCGACCGAGTCATTCACCATGGGGAGCACCGTACTATTTGTCAAAAAGAAGGATGGATCGTTCCGCATGTGCATCGATTACTGTGAATTGAACAAGTTAACCGTGAAGAATCGATATCCTCTCCCCAGGATCGACGATCTGTTTGACCAGCTACAGGGAGCCTCGTACTTCTCAAAGATCGATCTTCGTTCTGGTTATCATCAGCTAAGAGTTTTCGAAGACGACATACCGAAGACATCGTTTAGGACTCGTTGTGGGCACTATGAGTTCTTAGTCATGCCGTTCGGGCTGACCAACGCACCAGCTGTGTTTATGGATCTAATGAATCGGGTGTGCAAACCTTACTTGGATAAGTTCGTGATCGTGTTCATAGACGATATACTTATCTACTCCCGATCAAAAGAGGATCACGAAGAACACCTTCGGGCAATTCTGGAACTGCTACGGGAAGAAAAACTTTTCGCCAAGTTCTCGAAGTGTGAATTTTGGTTGCGAGAAGTGAAGTTTTTGGGTCATGTGGTTAATGAGGACGGGATTCATGTAGATCCCGGCAAGATCGAAGCGCTGAAGAAATGGGATACGCCCCAGACACCATCAGAAATATGACAATTTCTAGGATTGGCCGGTTACTATCGTCGTTTCATCGCGAATTTTTCAAAGATCGCGCAGCCATTAACCCTACTTACTCAGAAAGACAAGAAGTTTGATTGGGGACATGCACAAGAACAAGCGTTCCAAACATTGAAAGAGAAACTGTGCAACGCGCCTATATTGTCTCTCCCAGACGAAACTGATGATTTTGTAGTATACTACGATGCTTCACATCAAGGATTGGGATGTGTGCTAATGCAGAAGGATAAGGTGATCGCCTACGCTTCGCGACAGCTTAAGGTGCACGAAAAGAACTATACCACCCATGATCTTGAGTTGGGCGCTGTAGTATTTGCACTCAAGATTTGGAGGCATTACTTGTATGGAACCAAATGCATCATCTTCACAGATCATAAGAGTCTTCAACACATCCTGGATCAGAAGGAACTCAATATGCGTCAGCGATGTTGGGTAGAGCTTCTTAGTGACTACGATTGTGAAATCTGGTATCATCCGGGGAAAGCTAACGTGGTGGCTGATGCCTTGAGCCGTAAAGAACGTGTGAAGCCACTACGTGCTCGAGCGTTGGGATTGACCATTCAAACAAACTTGAAAGCTGAGATCCAAATTGCACAAAGTGAGGCGTTGAAAGAAGAAAACCTTGCGGGAGAAGAATTCCGAGGGTTAGATAAACAGATGATTCACAAGGATGATGGTATACAGTACTTGATGGATCGCATATGGGTACCCAGATGGGGAGGTGTACGTACCTTAGTCATGGATGAAGCCCACAAGACGCGATATTCTATTCATCCTGGTGCAGACAAGATGTATCACGATCTCAAGGATCTGTACTGGTGGCCAGGCATGAAGAAAGACATTGCCTTGTATGTCAGCAGGTGCTTGACATGCTCGAAAGTTAAAGCTGAACATCAGAAACCATCGGGATTATTACATCAACCTGAAATTCCCGAGAGGAAATGGGAGAATATAGCCATGGATTTCATTACCAAACTCCCTAGAACAAGCAGCTGTCATGACTCGATATGGGTCATTGTGGATCGAATGACGAAGTCAGCACATTTCTTGCCTATCCGAGAAGAATACAAAATGGATAAGTTGGCGAGATTGTACATCAAAGAGGTCGTGACACGGCACGGGGTGCTGGTGTCAATCATATCCAACCGTGACAGCCGATTTACTTCACGATTTTGGCAGACATTACACAAAGCGATGGGCACTCCGTTAGATATGAGTACCGCCTATCACCCTCAGACAGATGGCCAAAGTGAACAAACTATACAGACGCTAGAAGACATGTTGAGAGCATGTGTAATCGACTTTGGTGGTAGTTGGGATGCTCATCTACCGTTGATTGAGTTCTCTTACAACAACAGCTACCATACAAGCATTGGATGTGCTCCGTTCGAAGCTTTGTATGGAAGGAAATGCAGATCTACCGTTTGTTGGGCCGAGATTGGTGAAAGTCAGCTAACAGGCCCCAAGATCATTCAAGAAACGACTAACAAGATCTTTCAGATGAAAAACCGACTAAAAGCTGCAAGAGATCGCCAAAAGAGCTATGCCGACAACCGTCGGAAGCCTCTAGAATTCAACGTTGGGGATCGAGTCTTACTCAAAGTCTCCCCTTGGAAAGGAGTCGTCCGATTTGGAAAGAAAGGGAAGTTAGCCCCAAGATACGTTGGACCATTCGAGATCACTGAAAGAATTGGTCCAGTGGCTTACCGGTTAAGGTTGCCACAAGAACTCAGCGGTGTGCATGATACTTTTCACGTGTCAAACCTCAAGAAGTGTTTGGCCGATGAATCCCTTCACGTGCCAATAGAGGAAATCAAGATTGACGAAAAGCTTCATTTTGTTGAGGAACCCATTGAGATCATGGATCGAAAGGTCAAGCAACTGAAGCGCAGTAGAATACCTATTGTTCGCGTAAGGTGGAATTCAAAACGAGGGCCAGAGTTTACATGGGAACGAGAAGATCAGATGAAACTCAAATATCCACATCTTTTCGAGGATGACACTCTTGGACCTAACTCCAGCTGAATTTCAGGACGAAATTCTCTCAACTGGGGGATACTGTGACATCCGTCACTTTAAGGTCCGTCAATTAACGAGGTTTTCCGTTAACTATTCCTTGATCGATCAATCCTCATCTTTATTAACTCTTTATGTGGATATCATGCTTGCCTTATCATAGTTGTGCTTGTGCTTTCATTGTGAATATGTTATCTTTAAAAACTATTTAAAACTTTCTTCATCGTAACCACCAAATATATCATTTTTATATATAATTAACATCATTAATAAAAACCATTTTTAAGCTATATATATCATTAAAAGCATTTTTATAATTAATGTAATCAACCTAACAAAGTCGTTTTTCAACCGAAACAAATTTTGGGAAACTCGGGGGGTTAAGTGTAGGGACTAAACTCGTCATTTTGCAAACTTGGGCTGGGTATATAAACCCATATTCCAGCCCTAGCCTCATTTACTACTCCTTCTTCATCTTCTTCACCTTCTTCTTCACATCTTCTTCATCTTAGCACCAAATCCAACCCGCTTGGTCTCGTTTTCGTCGTCTAGACTCCATCTACAGCCTAGTCTACTCCTTTCTAGCAGGTAGAAGACTTTGGTTGTCCCTTTTCTTGCTTATTCACGGCTGTCCAAACTAGGGTTTCGGGTGTTCGGGTTCAACCCGAACACATGAGGTCGTGTGGGTGCGTGTGAGGTCTTTCTGCTTGTGTTTCATGTTTGTGTATGTTTGTAGAGTGTTTCCAGAAGTCCTTGTTGTGCAAAACTCGTGTTTGGAGCAGCCGAAGGCTGCTCCGCCCGACCACAGTCGCGATTCTGCTATCCAGGCGACTGGGTCTGCCATGCGATTGAGTCGTGCGACTGGGTGAGTCGTGCGACTAAGCCATGCGTCTGAGTCAATCGTGTGACTGAGTTGTGCGACTGGGCATGTCGTGCGACTGAGTCGTGCGATTGTGTGTATGTGTGCGAATAAGTCATGCGTGCGAATGAGTGTATGCGATTGAGTCAGGTGACCGACTGAATGTATGCGATTGTGCGTGTTTCGCACGACTGGAGTCTAATCGCACGAATGAAGGTTCAATCATACGAAAGTAGCTAATTCGCACGATTGAAGGTTGATTCGTGCATATGGAGGTTGAGTCGTGTGATTGGGTGTTGTGTGGTACGACTGAATGCCAGTCATACGAATGAAGGCTCAATCGTACGAATGAAGCTGATTCGCACGACTGAGGGTTGATTCGTGTGTATGGAGGTTGAGTCGTGCGTCCGGTCTTGTCGTGCGACTGTAATTGTTGTGTGTGATTTCCTTCTTGTGCGTGGTGTGTGTAGGTCGTGTGATGTTAAGGTAACATTAACACAGTTGCCATTGTTCGGCCACAAAGATTTAAGTCAACGCTAAAAAGGGCACAAATACTATTCAAAACAAATTAAACTAACGTTTTACAAATATCAACCAACTTATAACTATTGACATTATCTAATACTTTCTCAATAACAATGAAACTTTTACTCAAATATCATCAACAATGGCGACAATGTCTAGTACTTGGATCTACATAAGGTCTAGTACGTGTGTCTGTTTGTGTGAGTTACACGCGACCCAGCCGATACAACCCGAACCGACCGATCATTATTATGCGCTTATTTCATATCATTAATGCTTATCAATAACTGTCAATAGGTGTTTGACCGTTCATTTGCATTCTACATTTGGGAACTTTGATCTTACACACTTACCACTTAACAAGTGAGTTTCGTGGCCCCTTTTTACGCTTATACAATATTTCAATCATTTACAACTTGGGGGAAAAGTATGCTCACTCATTTTCTATGCTATACAACTTACTTACATTTTACATACAAGGAATCAATGTGATACTGTTTACAAGTACTTATCTGATACATGCTTGGGTCTGCTGTGTGGTTCTATCTTTGCAACTATTTAATTCTAGTGTGGGAACCGACGGTTAGGTATTAGTAGTACTACTGGGTTGACACCCCCACCCTTGTTTGATGGTATACTAGTTGGTACCATCAGTGGCTAGGAACGGGCCCTTGGGTGAATATATGCCGACAATATCTTTGTGTACGTTGCTAGGTTTGGTTGCAAAGCTCATTGTCATGTGATTTTACTTGTTTATATAACTGTATTCACGGTATTCCACATAATTTACTATACAGCATCACTTACTTATTTATTACTTAAACCTGCGAGCTCACCAACAATTATGTTGACCGTTTTGAGCATATCTTTTCAGGTGATCATGCAAACTGAGGAATCTAGGTGTGCTGCCTTAGTGGAGACCCTAGGATGCATTTTTGGGACTAAACATGTTTTGACAACAACTATCTTGAACAATGTGTAATCTGTGTAAACAATTAAAATCTTTTGATACTTGTTCCCGGGTTGTGGGAATTCATATTACAATTTCATCTTTATTTGGTTATGTGAATCATTATCATGTTTATGCTTATGGCTATGTTGTCGTGAATATTGACTAAACACGACACAAGTCCCCTTGTTGTCGGGTGTCGTCATGACACGCATGTCATCTTTTATTATATTGCATCTCTATCGCTTACCATGTGTTATGACGATCCCGATCTCGTTACATCCCCGTGTTTCCGCTTTTAGCGGGGGTGTGACACATAGCTCTGAACAAACATCCCAAAAAGAGCCATTGTCTCGGATGGAACTTAAGCTTCAACATTTGCTTTTGAATTAGCCTAATCTCTCCAACACTACCACTACCTCCTAAATAATTACCAGTATTCACTCCTCCTTGAGTAGATGTCTGCATATGAGAGCTTGCAGCGGAAGACAGTAATGCAGCATTTTGAGTGAAACCAGATGTAGGCATCATGGTTTGGTTAAATTCCCTTCTTTTTATGTCCAACTCAAAGGATTTAAGCTTATTGATGATGTCCATCAGCTTGTAATCAGTGAAACCTCTTTCCTGCTTTAGCATTCTCACCTGAAGGCTCCACTGAGGTGGGAGAGAGTCTAGCAATCTGTTTACTTGCTCATCGTTGGAAAGTTTTTCATCGTATTTCTTCAGTGTGCTTGAAACTGTCAGAAAACGATTTGTGAGATCTATGAGACTCTCGTTCTTGTATCCCACAAATGAGTTAAATTCTTTCTCGGCTTGAATGCTCTTATCCTTCACCAGCTCATCATTACCATCATAGAACTCACATAGAGCATCGAAGAGGGACTTAGCATTTTTATGCTCAGCAAATCGGTTGTAGATGTCTGGTGCGAGGCAGAGAGTTAATGCTCCAAAAGCTTTCTGGTCACGATCTATCAGCTTCAGATCCTTCTCAGTGAATGTCGACGAGTCCTTGTTTTGAGATACAGCATCACTAACAGAGAAAGTTGGTATGTGAGGACTAGAAATGATAGATTCCCATTGATTGTGGTCAGTGTAAAAGAAAAAACTTTGAGACATCTCTTCCAATCCTCAAAATTATCCCCGTTAATGAGTCTCGAAGGTCTATTGGGAGCTACACTTTCAAGATCAACAAGAGTGAGGGAAGTCATCTTTGACATACTAGTTTCGCTGGGAAGAAACTAGTTATGCTGAAAATAGGTAAATTCACAGACAATTTTGCAGGGAAAATCTAGTTTCACTGAGCTGCTTTAATTTCGCAGGCAATTTCGGCAGTAGTTTCGCTAGTCAAATGCCTGAAATTGCTTAGTTTCGCCGACAATTTCGCACGAAACAAGCTTGAACTTTCGTTCAATGGTACTTTCGGCAGCAAGTGCGCTTGAAAATCACCCACAAATACTATTGAACTTTCGTTCAATAAAGCTAGTTTCACAGGACAGCTGAAAACAACTTCAAATAGGATATCGCTAGATGAGCAGAATAGTTTCGCTGAATGAATCTCTAATTTCGCTGGATGAAGCTAAAAACCTTTTTCAACATGAAATCAATCTGATGTAACACCCGATTATTTATTATTTTGAAGCCGACGAAGGATGAAAAAGGAATAAAGTCCAAAGTCGAGGGACCAAACTCGCCAACGAAAGAAAGTCGGGTGAGTGGGAGTATATAAGGGAGAGGGCAGCCCTTACCCTCTCCCCAACACTCACAAATCAGCCAAAGAAAGAAGAGAAGAGAAAAAGAAGAAAAAAGAGGAAAAAGTGTCGGTTCGGGTTGGTTCGAGTGGCCAAAATCGTTGAGGAGCAAGTCAAATCGAAGCCCTTGTCGTTGTGCTCATTTGTGTGAGTCCTAGGGCCCCACTTTTACTTGTTTTCAATCGATTTTGGGGCTGGAAAGCATCAAAAACCCGTTTTTGTATGTGTGTGTTTATGACCCATTTGGGTGTGTTGCGTGTGATGTGTTTAGAGTTTGTTTCCGGGCTTGTGTGTGCTTGTATCGTGTTGTGGAATGTATTCCTAAGGTCTAAGATGGTTGATTTAGCCTTAGAATTGGTTTGGATAAGCTTGGAGGGCGAAAATGGCAGATTGGGTTTGGGATGAACTCCTTTCTGCATCAGCTAGCTAGGCGACCGAATGAAGGCCATACGGTCGATTGAGAGGCGATTGAGGTTCATTCGCACGATTAAGGTTCATTCGCACGATTGAGGTTCATTCGCACGATTGAGGGTTCATTCGCACGATTGAGGTTCCATTCGTACGATTGCGAGTCTAGTCGCATGGGGAGTCATACGACTGAGGGTCTAGTCGCATAGGTGCTTAGTCGTATGAGTTAATTCGCATGAGGTCAGTCGCATAGGTGCTCATTCGCATTAGTTCCATGCGCATGAGGGGAATACGCACGACTGGGTGTCCATTCGCATAGATGTTCATCCGCATGAGTCCAATCGCATCGTGTTCAGTCGCATGGAGGCCATGCGACTGAAGGGTGTCCATACGCCCGAATAGGTCTATTGCACTCGAAGGAAAGTGTAGTTCGACTTCTGACTTTCGGGGGGAAGTGCAAATGTAAGTTTTGACGTAAAAGTTCCCGTAAGAGCATGTAAGATGACGGGTATGACCTTAGAGAGTACGTTGGGCATGATGATGATGATGATGTTGCATGTTTATGCATGTTATGTGTGTATGATGTTGCTCTGTATGATGATGATGACTGTGTATGATATGTTCCTTATTATGATGTATGTTTATCTTTCTTGTGGCTTTACGTGTCGTGTTAATGAAGGAATGAAGTATTATGTAATGTAAAGTGAAAGATAATGAAAGAGGAACATGAAGTAAGAATGCATGCATTATTATGATGAATGAACGAAGGAAAGGCTTGCAAGCACATATATGAGGTGAGCAGCCCTGTTGTTACAAGAGACTCGGATAGCGTGCAATCGTTGAGGTTGCCATGAGGTGAGCAACCCTGTTGTTGCAAGAGACTCGGATAGCGTGCTATCATTGAGATTGGCAATGAGGTGAGCAACCCTTTGGTTGAAACAGACTCAGATAGCGTGCAATCGTTGAGATTGCTAATGAGGTGAGCGACCCTGTCGTCGCAACAGACTCGGAAGAACGAACGTATGAAATGAACGAAAGTTAACGAATGTAATGAAAGATAATAATGGTATTATCTGTGTATACGTATGATGTATGATCGCATAAGAAAAGGAATAGTTCTATTGAAAGTAAAGTATGTTTTATTATAAAACTAGAACTCACTCAGCAACGCTGACTTTTTATGTGTTTCGAGTTGGCAGGTAATTTAGCTGAGGATGGCGCTGCGAGGCTACTCAGCTCTTTTTGATGGCATCCATTTGTATAGGGCTTTTGTGATGTAATGCAACAATATATTTTGTAACTCATTAATGATGTATTATTTGGCAAAAGCTTTTATAACGTAATGAGATGTCTATTTTGATAATTCTGCTGCAATGTTTTATGAAAGTTAAATGTAATTATTTGTTATATGTGCGATGAATGACCAACTGTAGGCATCTCGGGAACGGGGCCTTACAAGTTGGTATCAGAGACAAAGTTTAAGTGAAACGGGTAAATTTTCAAAATAAACCTTAACTTAAACCGAGAATGGGACGAAAAGGGAATAGGATGCCAATCTGAGTAGCTGCGTGCCATCAGGTATTTTCGTAAAGTTAACCGGTTTTATGTGCGCATGGTATGTGATTATGTGTTGTATATAGATTTAAATATTGATGTAGTCAGTACAGGTAATGCTTGGGGTATAAAGAGTAAAGTAAGTGGCTAATCACAACTGGCCACTGTAATTAGGGACTTACTATACTTAACATAAACTGAGCTGTCCCCTTGAATGACCGTGTTGGTGTTTGAATATTTCAGTGTGATAGAGAATGGCTGGTGGTAGATCCTCTAAAGCTTCTAGGGGTGGAGGCCGTGGTGGGTCTGATGCTGATCTGCGACCTAAAAGAGGAAGGCCTAGAGTGGAGAAGGTGGTTCCTGAAGAAACTGAGACCCCTCATCCGGAGGCTGGGGATGAGAGTGCAAACTTGAGGGCCTCGGTAAAGGAGGCTGTTGTTGAAGAAGTACATCAGGTCATGCAGACAATCTTACCGTCTGTGGTGACCGAAGTCATCAAGGCTGTGAAAGAAGGAGAAAGAAAGGAGAGAAACAGGGCCTCGGGGGAGCGGGAGCAACCGGAGCCTGAAATAATTTTCTCTGATAATAAGGAAGAGGAAGAAGATGAGCCCGTGCAAGAGGTGGTACGAGGCTGTAACTATAGGGCATTTATGAGATGCAAGCCCCCAACTTTTGATGGAAATGGCAATGCTGCTGCTGCTCACCGGTGGGTGAGGGAAATGGAGGCTTGATCGATGTCGTGTGGTCGGTCAAAAATATATATTAAAGAGTACCTAATCACCCTTAATAGTAAAGGGTAAGCAGTGTGTCGAATCCACAGGGAATCACAGGAAAGTGCTAGCAACGATTAATTATAACTATTAAACATTAAAAAGGGAAATTGCTTGATTAATTGAATTGAGAAAGAATCAAATTAACAAAATAAATGTTTAATTTTTTAACAATCTTGGAGAAAAAGCAACCCACTTCAAGATTCAGGTTTGGCAAAGTTACAATTTTTCTCCAATGAAACCTAGTGAGAAGTCATTAATGGTGACTTATACATGATATGATTTAAGTAAAATCATGGATTAGAGTTTAAAGGACCTTATTCACACAATTACCAATTTGAATAATGAAACCCTAA
The DNA here is from genome assembly GCA_025215565.1 of Flaveria ramosissima. Classification (NCBI taxonomy): domain Eukaryota; kingdom Viridiplantae; phylum Streptophyta; class Magnoliopsida; order Asterales; family Asteraceae; genus Flaveria; species Flaveria ramosissima. The sequence goes on from CM046039.1 coordinate 68,408,744, forward strand.
TTTTAATACTCAATCACACAATAATTAAAGACAACCAAAGTCATAGAATATCAACATTAGGTCTAAACATAATCAAACCGTTTAAATAATCAAAATCATAAATTGAATCCAAAAGAACTTAAATGGTTCAAGATCCAATCCCAAATCTAGGTTACAACTAAGAAAAATAGAAACTTGCACAAACCCGTCCCCCGAAGTGAATCACGAATGAACTAGCCTTGCCTCATCCCCGAATCTTCCACACAATTGTAATTAATCATGTGAATCCGGATGAATTTGATGTTGGAAGACCTTTAGAATGATGGAAGACGGTTAATTTTCATCCAAGATTGATGTCTCAAGATGTAATTTTCGTCCTAGGGTTTATCCCCCTTTAAAACCCTTCAAATTAGGTCAAATCTCAACAAACTCGGACACCAGCGTCAGGCTAGGCGTCAGAAGAGGCGTCAGACAGAAGGTTTTGGGTTTACTGACGCCAATGGCGTCGGTGGCTCCAGAATGGGTTCTGTGGCGCCACCCCCTACAAAAAGTTGATTTTTATGTGTAACTTTTCGAGACCTTTCCGTTGATAGGTCGTCGGTCCCGTAACTCTTTTCCTAGCTCAAGTTATGCCCGTTTTAAGATACCGTTGTCGTATAACTTCGGTTTATCATATCTTTACTTCTTGAGCTCCAATTCTCGTCCTGTTTTTTCCAATTTCTTTGTATTCTTCACGTTTAACCTACAACCACAAAATAATCCCAATAGTAACTCTATTTCTCATAAATTTACATGTAAACCATGGAAATAAAGCCGTTAAACATTGAACTTTCACCACCCGATCACAATCCCCACACTTACCTTTTGCTTGTCCTCAACCAAAGCTCAATTGTAATTTATAAAAACATCATTGAAAATATACACTCGTAGTCACTTATTAAAAATCACTTAAGGTCCAAGGTCATGCCGTTATTCACAAGATTTACACCGTTCAATAGATTTACATTCTAGCAAGTCAATTGTAAGCAAAATAAGACATCACCCAACTAAGCTTAACATGATTTTGATTTTTAGTCTCATGTACACACCCCTCACAATAATTCACTCTTCTCGTTTTATATCTAGACTAGTAAAATATATACTAGTGTAATCTCTTAATAACCAATATACCATCTTGTCCACATAAGCTTGTATAGTCATCACACCTCCACCACGTGCATAGATCTTGCACATATCTAAAGGACTTACGGGCTTTTGGGCTTAGGTACGGGTAGGAAGTTTTGGTTTTTATAAGTGGCTAACACAGATAGAAAATATAAGCAAACCGTTAAACCATCCTTATCAACATGAATCACAGAGCTAAATCATTTTGTTCCTTTTTGAACTAATACTTTTTCTCATTTTTTTCTCATTTTTTTCATTATTTTTCAGTTTTTTTTTGTAAGCTTGACTTCAGACGCTCTTTTACTTTGAACGGCTTAATAATCGGTTATCAACTAACAACTTAGGCTTTATGCATTGTTTTTAACAAAAGAATGTCTTAAGGCTCAACATGGCTACTAAAGGCTAGGATGGATAACAATAACAAACGATAACAAGTAAATGGGTTCCTAAATTGCCTTTGTCATTTATGTGCAAACATCTTGCTTATGGTCTTGGTATGCATCAAACAATACAAGTTCTATAACAAACGTAGTATATGGCCTACTCTCAACAAATGAATATATAATTGTGTTTAAGTAATAGGCTCAAAATCTCACCAAGTAGGAATTTAGGCTACCGATATGCACATGAGTTTATTATATCAAAATCTTGTTAACACTAACCAGACATCCGTCACATTTTCAAAAACGACCTGCTAGAAATACTTTATCTCCCAACTTAAAGAATATGATCATGACCTAAGATCTACACCAATCTTTTAATAAACAACAAGTGACTTATATTGAAAATTCTGATTTCATAAACACATTAACTTACTAGAAAACTTTTGCAAAAATTAAAGCTTGACGGGATGTTAATTTTTTTTGTTAATTCTCCATAACTCCCCTCATCCGCATACTTAAGATGTACATTGTCCCCAATGTACTAACTAGATGTTATTATTAGTATGAGAACAAGAGAATTTTAAGATCAAACCCAATCTTATCACATTCTCAAATCATTTACAATCAGTCGGGGACTCACCATCAATAACCAAAAATTAAAACTAACTACAAATGAACTATTTTTAACAATTAATAAGGGAAACGAATGCACCAGGTTATATCTATATGGCAAGATCTTCAATTGTACTAGTGATCTTCAACGTCTCGTCCGCTAATCTACAAAACATACTAAACCCCGTGTAGAACCGAAGTTCTCACTTCATGATTAGCACCTTACATTTAAATCAATAATGCATCCACTTCCCCACACTTAAAGCAGTGCATATTCTTCAATGCAACTTTTAAGTGAAAATTTGATTAAAAATAGTTAACTTTTTTAATAAATAGAAAAAAAATCACTTTGATAAAAGTCCTAAACTCACTTTCGTAGGAATCACGGTTGCATTTAGCATATGCAACAAGCCTTTTAAACCATCCGATAGACCCGGGTGGACGAGTGTAGTCTCGTGAGGGTTTCTAGTGAACACACCCACAAAGTTCTTAAAGTAAAATAAAATTATAAATAAACAAAAAAACTAATAAAAAACACAAAATGCCTTGGGTTTCCTCCCAAGTAGCGCTAAGTTTTAGGTCTTCAGCCAGACCGTACCTGATATTTGTTATGGTGGCTTAAGTGCAAATTTGCCTACCGAATTCCTGATAAACGCTTGGTAGTTGACATGCCATTTTTGTGGTTGCTTTCCAATAGTCGGCAAGTCAATTGAATATTTGGTGCGGAGCCACTTTATGATGAGTTGTCCAATGTCTTGTAATGTCATCTTCTTTTTCTTTATCCTCAAACCCTCTTCTCCAAATTTATTGGTTGGAATGATAAGCACGGGGGAAGGACCAGGATAAACTTGGATTACTTTAGGCTTTGGCTCCTTTAAAGGTGTTATGTCTTCTATCAACTTTAAACATACATGTTCATGCTCTTGAAGTCCTGTAACCTCTTCAACCACATCACCATCAGTCACGATATCATTATCCAACTCAGATTGCTCTTGTCTTAGTTGAGCCATATCTTCAACTAGTTGGCCTACCTGCTTAACCAATACCTCAAGTACTTTATCTCTTTCTTTGTCTTCCTTTTTCATTTCTACCAACATGTTCAAGATTTCATCAAATCTGGAGTTCATAGAATCTTGAGGTTCCTCGTATGTCAGCTGAGGATATTCAGGATAATAATTAGCATACTCCTCCCGGTAAGTTGATAAATGTGACATCTTGGGTTCATAGTGGCTGAGATCCCACAGTTGGGCATATTTGTAATCTATGTCGGTATGATAATTTTCTTGATAACTTGATGGTGGAGGTGGTTCATAATGTGGATAATACGAGTGGGTTTCTTTATATTCATAGTTTGCCCTCACATATCCCATCTGTCGCCTGTACTCAGAATATCTTCTTTCTATATTTCCATATTTTCTCTCAAACATTGGACAATCTTGAACCCAATGATAAAGACTTCCGCAACACATACATGGATCATTCTCCCAGTCCCAATCCATGATAATATCCAAATTCTTGAGATTCTACTAAGCGTGCAAATAAACTACCCGCAAACAAGAAACAAATACCACGCGTAATTCCGAATGACAAAAAGAATAATTAAACTAAAAACAAGAAAAAGAAAATCTTTTTGGTTTTTTTATAGATTTTTTAAGAAAAGATACAACTATTACTAACACTAAGCGCAACGATTCCCCGGCAACGGCGCCATTTTGATCGATGTCGTGTGGTCGATCAAAAATATATATTAAAGAGTACCTAATCACCCTTAATAGTAAAGGGTAAGCAGGGTGTCGAATCCACAGGGAATCACAGGAAAGTGCTAGCAACGATTAATTATAACTATTAAACATTAAAAAGGGAAATTGCTTGATTAATTGAATTGAGAAAGAATCAAATTAACAAAATAAATGTTTAATTTTTTAATAATCTTGGAGAAAAAGCAACCCACTTCAAGATTCAGGTTTGGCAAAGTTACAATTTTTCTCGAATGAAACCTAGTGAGAAGTCATTAATGGTGACTTATACATGATATGATTTAAGTGATAATCATGGATTAGAGTTTAAAGGACCTTATTCACACAATTACCAATTTGAATAATGAAACCCTAATTTTAATACTCAATCACACAATGATTAAAGACAACCAAAGTCATAGAATATCAACATTAGGTCTAAACATAATCAAACCGTTTAAATAATCAAAATCATAAATTGAATCCAAAAGAACTTAAATGGTTCAAGATCCAATCCCAAATCTAGGTTACAACTAAGAAAAATAGAAACTTGCACAAACCCGTCCCCCGAAGTGAATCACGAATGAACTAGCCTTGCCTTATCGCCGAATCTTCCACACAATTGTAATTGATCATGTGAATCCGGATGATTTTGATGTTGGAAGACCTTTAGAATGATGGAAGATGGTTAATTTTCATCCAAGATTGATGTCTCAAGATGTAATTTTCATCCTAGGGTTTATCCCCCTTTAAAACCCTTCAAATTAGGTCAAATCTCAACAAACTCGGACACCAGCGTCAGGCTAGGCGTCAGTCAGAAGGTTTTGGGTTTACTGACGCCACTGGCGTCGGTGGCGCCACCCCTTGCACAAAGTTGATTTTCTTGTGTAACTTTTCGAGACCTATCTGTTGATAGGTCATGGGTCCCGTAACTCTTTTCCTAGCTCGAGTTATGCCCGTTTTAAAATACCGTTGTCGTATAACTTCGGTTTATCATATCTTTACTTCTTAAGCTCCAATTCTCGTCCCGTTTCTTCCAATTTCTTTGTATTCTTCACGTTTAACCTACAACCACAAAATAATCCCAAAAGTAACTCTATTTCTCATAAATTTACATGTAAACCATGGAAATAAAGCCGTTAAACATTGAACTTTCACCACCCAATCAAGGCTGTACTTGATATCATCGAATGCTGGGAAGACGAGAAGGTGAAGTTCGCTACCCACTCTTTTGTGGATTTGGCTCTGTGTTGGTGGGACAACATTGTCCAAGCCGAGGGTAGCAGAGCCATTGGGAGGATGAGATGGTCTGAGCTGAAAAAGTTGGTGATTGAGAAGTTTTGTCCTCATCAGGAAATGGACAAAGTCGAAAGGGAGTTCTTGCAACTGGAGGCGGGAACCATGACACACCAGCAGTACACCACAAAATTCAACGAGATGGCACGTCTGGTGCCGGATCAGGTGACGCCTCTGTCACGAAAGATTAAGAGGTACATACAGGGTTTGCCGGTGAATATGCGCAGGCACATGATCGCCGCATGACCGAGCACGTTTAGGTCGGCGGTGGATTTGGCAGGGAGACTGTATGATGAGAGAACAGTGGTGGTGACTGAAGGTGGTAAGAAGGGCGGTGGCGATCGAAACTGGCAGGGGAAGAGGTTTGGTCGGGGTGATGCCTCGACGGGTAATAAGAAGGCACGGGTGGATGACCGCTGTGTGGTCACATCGAGTGCGGGATCAAAAAGGTGTGGCAAGTGTGGAAGGGAGCATAGTGGGGAATGCAGATTTGGGGCGAACTTGTGCTTCAAATGTGGGAAGGCGGGGCACATGGCAAAGGACTGTCGTATAGTATGGTGCTATAACTGTGGTGAAGAGGGTCATATGAGCAAGGATTGTAAGAGGCCGAGGGCTGAGAGCTCTGGGGCGAAGAAGACGGGAGGTGAAGGACCGAGGGCGAGCGCTAGGGCATTCACCATGACAAAGGAGGAAGCTAGGACGGACCCTGATGTCGTGTCCGGTACGTTTCAGGTGAACCAAGCTTTAGCTTCTGTGTTATTTGATTCGGGTGCCACTAAAAGTTTTATTTCTGCTGCTTTCTGTGCTAAGCTGCCTGTTAGTAGTAGACGTGTTGATGCGCCCTTTGATGTAGAAATTGCCATAGGTAAGTCTACTAGGATTTCTGAGATGATAGAGAACTGTGATGTGGAACTTGAGGGTCATAAGTTTCCTGTTAGACCATTCGTGATGACCTTAGGTGGTTTCGATTTGGTTCTCGGGATGGATTGGTTGGCGGACTTCGAGGCGAACATTGTGTGTCGCAAGAAGATGATTCGTTTGACAGCACCTGACGGTAGTTCAGTGATGGTTTATGGTGATCGGGTTACTACGATTCCGAAAGTGATCTCGATGGCGGTGGCAGGAAAGTGTATGAAGCGTGGATGTAGCGCTTACTTGGCCTATGTAAAGGATGTGGATACGCCAACACCACAACTAGCCAATGTATCGGTTGTGTGTGACTTTCCAGACGTGTTCCCAGAAGACTTATCAGGAGTGCCACCTGACAGAGAGATCGAGTTTCAAATTGATCTGACACCGAGTGCCCAACCTGTTGCCAAGGCATCGTATCGGTTGGCTCCGACAGAGATGAAAGAGTTGATGGAGCAGTTGCAAGAGCTACTTGATAAGGGGTTCATTAGACCGAGTATCTCTCCTTGGGGTGCCCCGGTCCTGTTTGTAAAGAAGAAGGACGGTAGTATGAGGATGTGCATTGACTACCGCGAGCTGAACAAGTTGACGATGAAGAACTGATACCCCTTACCGAGAATAGATGATCTGTTCGATCAACTCCAAGGTGCCAGTTGGTTTTCAAGGATAGATCTTCGATCTGGTTACCATCAGCTGAAGGTGAAAGAGCAAGATGTTCCTAAAACAGCTTTTCGTACGCGCTATGGTCACTACGAGTTTCTTGTCATGTCCTTTGGTTTGACCAACGCACCAGCTACTTTTATGGATCTGATGAACCGTGTGTGTCGGCCTATGTTGGATAAATCAGTGATTGTGTTTATTGATGATATCCTGATTTATTCGAAGAGTGAGATTGAGCATGCCGGTCACATTCAAGAGGTTCTAGAGACATTGAGGAGGGAGAAGTTGTATGCAAAATTCTCCAAGTGCGCATTTTGGCTGCGTGAAGTTCAGTTCTTGGGTCATGTGGTGAATCCCGACGGGATTATGGTGGACCCGGCAAAGGTGGAGGCGGTTATGCAATGGAAGTCACCGAAGACGCCATCCGAGATTCATAGCTTCTTAGGTTTGGCGGGCTACTACAGAAGATTCATCCAAGACTTTTCTAAGATCGCTTCTCCACTAACTAAGTTGACCCGAAAGGAGTTCGAGGAACCGAAGGCGAGGTTGACTCAAGCTCCAGTTCTGTCATTACCCGATGGAAGTAAAGATCTGGTGGTTTATTCTGATGCTTCTTACTCGGGGTTGGGGTGTGTGTTAATGCAGAGAGGAAAGGTCATAGCCTATGCATCCCGACAGTTGAAGGTTCATGAGGTCAATTACCCCACTCATGACTTGGAGCTAACAGCCGTGGTCTTTGCGTTAAAAATTTGGAGGCACTATCTTTACGGGACGAAGTGCACCATATTCACTGACCACAAGAGCCTGAAGTACTTCTTCGAGCAGAAGGATCTGAACATGAGGCAGAGACGGTGGTTGGAACTTATAAAGGATTATGATTGTGAGATCCATTACCATCCGGGCAAGACCAATGTGGTGGCTGATGCCCTTAGCCGGAAAGAGAGGCCTGAGCCGATTCGGGTGAAAGCATATCAACTGATCATGACCTCTGATGTAATGAAGCAAGTCAAAGAGTTTCAAGATGAGGCACTGAAAGAAGATCATCTTAACTCTGAAAGAATGAGAGGTCTGGTTGGGGAATTGGGTGAAAACACACTCGGTGTTAGAACCCGATTTGGACGTGTGTGGATTCCTCGTTTTAGGGATTTATGCGTGAAGATCATGGATGAAGCTCACAAGACTCGATACTCCATTCACCCAGGTGCCACGAAAATGTACCAAGACATGAAGAAGGATTATTGGTGGCCAGGTATGAAGCAAGATGTGGTGGAGTATGTGAGTAAGTGCCTTACTTGCTTACAGGTGAAGGCCGAGCATCAAAAGCCGTATGGGAAGATCCAACCTTTGGATATACTGGAATGGAAGTGGGAGCACATCACCATGGATTTCATTATGAAGCTGCCGCGTACCCCGAAAGGGTACGATGCCATATGGGTGATAGTTGACCGTTTGACGAAGAGTGCTCACTTCCTACCGATCCGCGAGACATATTCATCTGAGAGGTTGGCTGATCTGTTCATCTCGGAAATTATAACTCGTCATGGTGTGCCGGTGTCTATTGTGTCTGATTGTGACACCCGGTTTACATCTAAATTTTGGAAGAAATTCCACGACGCTATGGGGACGAGGTTACATATTAGCACGGCTTATCATCCCCAGACTGATGGTCAGCCAGAAAGGACCATTCAGACACTGTAAGACATGCTTGGGGCATGTGTGATTGATTTTGGGGGAAGTTAGGATGACCACCTACCGTTAGCCGAATTCTCATACAACAACAGCTATCATGCCAGCATTGGTATGCCACCATATTAGATGCTATACGATAGGAGATGCAGAACACCCGTTTGTTGGGGTGATATTGGTAAGAAGGAATTGGGGAGCGTCGAGGTAATCGAGGCTACGACTGAGAAGCTTGAGAATATTAAAGCCTTCATGAAGGCAGCCAAAGACAGACAGAAGTCGTACGCTGATAAACGACGCAGGCCGATTGAGTTCCAGGTGGGTGACCGGGTTATGTTGAAGGTCTCACCTTGGAAGGGTATCATCCGCTTTCGAAAGCGGGGTAAGTTGAGCCCAAGGTATATAGGCCCTTTCCGAATCATCGCTCGAGTAGGAAAGGTGGCCTATAGATTGGAGCTACCGGATGAGTTAAGTGGAATTCACCCGACATTCCATGTATCTCATCTAAGAAAGTGCTTAGTTGATGAAGACATGATTGTTCCACTGGAGGATATCGAAGTAGACGAAAGGCTCAATTACGTGGAGCAACCAATGGCAATCATCGATAGAAAAGAGAAAAGACTGAGAAATAAAGTGGTTCCTCTTGTACGTGTACAGTGGAAGCACAGGAAGGGATCCGAGTCAACGTGGGAGACTGAGGAAGAAATGAGACAGCATTATCCACGTTTGTTCGAAGAATAACATGTTTCGGAGACGAAACCAATTTAAGGGGGTGGACTTGTAACACCTGGTTATTTATTATTATGAAGCCGACGAAGGAAGAAAAAGGAATAAAGTCCAAAGTCGAGGGACCCAACTCGCCAACGAAAGAAAGTCGGGTGAGTGGGAGTATATAAGGGAGAGGGCAGCCCTTACCCTCTCCCCCACACTCACAAATCAGCCAAAGAAAGAAGAGAAGAGAAAAAGAATAGAAAAGAGGAAAAAGTGTCAGTTCGGGTTGGTTCGAGTGGCCAAAATCGTTGAGGAGCGAGTCAAATAGAAGCCCTTGTCGTTGTGCTCGTTTTTGTGAGTTCTAGGACCCCACTTTTACTTGTTTTCAATTAATTTTAGGGCTGGAAAGCATCAAAAACCCGTTTTTGTATGTGTGTGTTTATGACCCATTTGGGTGTGTTGCGTGTGATGTGTTTAGAGTTTGTTTCCGGGCTTGTGTGTGCTTGTATGGTGTTGTGGTATGTATTCCTAAGGTCTAAGATGGTTGATTTAGGCTTATAATGGGTTTGGATGAGCTTGGAGGCCGAAAATGGCAGATTGGGTTCGGGATGAACTCCTTTCTGCATCAGCTAGGGCTAGGCGACCGAATGAAGGCCATACGGCCGATTGAGAGGCGATTGAGGTTCATTCGCACGATTGAGGGTTCATTCGCACGATTGAGGTTCCATTCGTACGATTAGGAGTCCAGTCGCATGGGGAGTCATACGACTGAGGGTCCAGTCGCATAGGTGCTTAGTCGCATGAGTTCATTCGCATGAGGTCAGTCGCATAGGTGCTCATTCGCATTAGTTCCATCCGCATGAGGTCCATACGCATGACTGGGTGTCCATTCGCATAGATGTTCATCCGCATGAGTCCAACCGCATGATGTTTAGTCGCATGGAGGCCATGCGACTTAAGGGTGTCCATACGCCCGAATAGGGCTGTTGCACTCGAAGGAAAGTTTAGTTCGACTTCTGACTTTCGGGGGGAAGTGCAGATGTAAGTTTTGACGTAAAAGTTCCCGTAAGAGCATGTAAGATGACTGTTATGACCTTAGAGAGTACGTTGGGCATGATGATGATGATGATGTTGCATGTTTATGCATGTTATGTGTGTATGATGTTGCCCTGTATGATGATGATGATTGTGTATGATATGTTCCTTATTATGATGTATGTTTATCTTTCTTGTGGCTTTACGTGTCGTGTTAATGAATGAATGAAGTATTATGTAACGTAAAGTGAAAGATAATGAAAGAGGAACATGAAGTAAGAATGCATGCATTATTGAATGATGAATGAACGAAGGAAAGGCTGCAAGCACATATATGAGGTGAGCAGCCCTGTTGTTGCAAGAGACTCGGATAGCGTGCAATCATTGAGGTTGCCATGAGGTGAGCAACCCTGTTCTTGCAAGAGACTCGGATAGCGTGCTATCGTTGATATTGCCACGAGGTGAGCAACCCTGTTGTTGCAAGAGACTCGGATAGCGTGCTATCGTTGATTTTGGCAATGAGGTGAGCAACCCTATGGTTGAAACAGACTCGGATAGCGTGCAATCATTGAGATTGCTAATGAGGTGAGCGACCCTGTCGTCGCAACAGACTCGAAAGAACGAACGTATGAAATGAACGAAAGTTAACGAATGTAATGAAAGATAATAATGATATTATTTGTGTATAGGTATGATGTATGATCGCATGAGAAAAGGAATAGTTCTAATGAAAGTAAAGTATGTTTTATTATAGAACTAGAACTCACTCAGCAACGCTGACTTTTTATGTGTTTCCAGTTGGCAGGTAATGTTGCTGAGGATCGCTGCGAGGCTACTCACCTCTTTTTGATGGCATCCATTTGCATAGGGCTTTTGTGATGTAATGCAACAATATATTTTGTAACTGATTAACGATGTATTATTTGGCAAAAGCTTTTATAACGTAATGAGATGTCTATTTTGATAATTCCGCTACAATGTTTTATGAAAGTTAAATGTAATTATTTGTTATATGTGCGATGAATGACCAATTGTAGGCGTCCCGGGAACGGGGCCTTACATCAGAAATCATAAAAAAACTCAACGGATTTGAGATCTGATGATTCACTGAGCTTCCCCGACCAAAAACAAACAAAATTCAAGCAAATTCCATATCAAATACACTAGAATTTGATCTGAAATTTATGAAAACTTGATATTGAACAAAAACAACCAAAAACGCAACAAATCATGAGCACTAAGACTCTGATACCATATTGTTGTTCCATTTGATCTATTTGCAGTACAAATGAGTTGTTGAATCGTTCAATATCAAATACAAACAATAGATAACAAAAATGAAGAAGGTTGAGAACAACCACAATTGAATCAAAATAAGACAATGATGATCAATATACTCAATAATAACAAAGCATAATGATATTTCTGTGAAATGACTGCTTACAAAGGTTACTTGCAACAATGATAAACGCTTAGGGTTTTGCAAGATTTTCTCACAATGAAAATGATAAAAACTATATATAGTAGTCTTAGTTTCGCCCTGTAGAAACAGTAGTTTCGCTGGGTGAACTATAACAGCTGAGTATGAGCGAAACTATAATTTCGCTCATAGTTTCGCTGGACTACAAAACTAAACAAAATGTATTACATTCAAAAGTAACTAACATTAAACCTATTACAAAGTAATATAAACATAATCTAATACTAAACTAAGGTGAGTCCAACCTATACTTGATCTTCAGATTTAGTAGAAGAAAGAATAAAAATAAGAACATGAGAACAATTGAATGTTAGGATGATTAGAACAATATAGATATACATAATATAAAAGCAATTATAAGGTTACCTTAGTATTAGAAACTTCTTCAAATTACTTGTAAAATAAAATTCTTGAAATTAATCATAACCAATGGATGAAAAAAAGATATGTGAGTGAGATTTTTGAAGAATGAGCAAATAAAAAGTGTGACCTAAAGTTTGCTTTTATAGTTGAGGTTAGAAGGGGGTTATGAATGGTGTTAATGGTGAGTTACAAGTCTTTCAAAAAGGGGTGATGATTAGAATTTGAAATAAATATAAAATTAAATAATTTAAATAAATAAAGAATAATTACAATTTAAACTCTAAAAGTATTAAAAATCTAATTTTAATTTAACAACTTCTTTTTTTTATTAAATCTTTGTAGACTTTATAAATCTCATAAGAACTTGTAATTTGATTATTTATTTTAATTGAATATTTTAAATCTTACAAATATTAATACCTTTTATAATTTATTTTATAAATTATAAGAATTATTATAAGTTGTTTAAATGATTTAATATATGGAAATTGAATAAAACAATTGTCAATATTGGTTAAATTACACATTTAACGTATTTAATTCATTAAAATTATTAAAATAATTTAATAATGGAAGTTCAAAATAGGTTCGGGTTTGGGTTTTAACTTGGAAGATGCGGATGTTACATCACACACCCGAACAAAATGGTATAGTCGAGTGTCGCCATCGACACATTGTCGAAATCAGCCTAGCGTTATTACATTATGCCGGCTTACCACTTAAACTTGGTGTCATGCGTTTCAAACCGCAATCTATCTTTTTAATTTCGTTCCCACGCCTATTCTCTATCCTAAATCCCCTTACCAAATGTAATATTGTGCTTCACCCGATTACACAAATTGAAAACTTTCTCGTGCTTGTGCTATCCCTGGCTTAAACATTATGTCAACTCTAAACTTCAACCCCGTTCTCAACCATGCATCTTCCTTGGTTACTCTTCATCTAAATCCAGTTACAAATGTTTTGATCCCGACACAAATCGCCTTTACCATTCTCAACATGTCACCTTTGTTGAGAATAATTTACCATTCAAACATACTTCAACCACATCACCTCCCATTCCAAAAGTGAGTGAGTTTATTCCCACTGTTTCCCCACCCACTAATTCTCCATCCATTTCTTAGCCTCCTGCCATCCTTCCCACTCATGCACCAATTTCCACTCATTCCCATGCATCCCTTCCTCTATCTCTTACGTCACCTACCCATGCATCCTTAGTCACCCAAACCTCTTCTCCTGTTGAACCTTCACTGTCTCATTCTAATATTTCTCTACCCAACATCACCCCTTTTTCTCCCATATCCTCTATCCCGTCACCACATTCCACTCCACGTCAACCCTCATATCCACAACTACCTCTTAGGACTAGAAAACGCAATCCTAAATACTACAACCCTCATTTTGTCAACACCACTACTTTTCACCCTATTCCCTTGGCTCTCGAACAAACCACCTACCTTCAAGCATCCAAAGACCTACTTTGGCGCAAGGCTATGGATGATGAATATAATGCATTGCTTCAGAATCACACGTGGGAACTTGTTGCTCCAACTTCCCAACAACCCATCGGATGCAAATGGGTCTTTCACATCAAGAGAAATCCTAATGGAACCGTTGACAAATACAAGGCTCGGCTTGTTGCCAAAGGGTTTTTTCAAGAATCTGGTAAGGACTACTTTGACAGATTTAGTCCTGTTACCAAACATATCACTATCTGCACGGTGCTATCTATTGCCTTGTCTCGGGGATGGGCACTACGTCAACTAGATGTTAACAATGTCTTTTTACATGGCAACTTGCAAGAAGAAGTTTATATGATGCAACCTCTAGGATATGTCCATCCTTAACTTTCCAATCTTGTTTGCAAACTTCAAAGATCTCTTTATGGCCTGAAACAAGATCTAGAGCATGGTATACGGCCTTAACTTCATTTTTTGTTGAGTCGAACTTCATCAAATCTCATGACAATGCTTCGTTATTTATCTACAATCAGGTTAGTATCATGTTGTATTTCATGGTTTACGTCGATGAAATTATTTTAACGGGTAATGATGACCAATTCATCGTTAAATTTGTTCACAATCTTGCAACACGGTTCTCCGTCAAAGATTTGGGTTATCCGAGTCACTTTCTCGGAGTAGAACTCATTCCTACTCCCAACAGCTTATTTCTCTCATAACACAAGCACATACATGATTTGTTAACTGTGTATCAGATGGATGGAGCTAAACCTGTTCTCACACCACCATGTTCATCTCAAGTCTTAACTCTTAAAGATGGAACACCGAAAGTTGATCCAACACCTTACCGCAAACTTGTAGGTTCCCTTCAATATCTTGCCTTCACAAGACCGGATATTTCTTTTGCTGGTAACAAACTCGCACAGTTTATGCATCAACCATCACAAACACATTGGCAAGCTCTCAAACGATTGCTAAAGTATCTCAAGGGCAATGTGTATCACAGTCTATTATTGAACAACAACTCTCCACTTGAGCTGACTGCAATTTCTGATTCAGATTGGGGAGGGGTTACCACTACTGGTCGTTCCATAACTGCTTACATACTATATCTTGGTAAATCATCATCTCATGAAAATCTACTCACCAAAAATTGGTCTCCCGCTCGTCCACTGAGGCCGAATACAAAGCTCTTGTGAATGCGGCTGCTGAGTTAGCTTAGGTTGGAAACTTACTCAAAGAAGTTGCCCTATCTATGTGTGCAGCTCCTCGGCTTTACTGTGACAACACGGGAGCAACATACCTGTGTGCGAATCCTATTTACCACTCACGCATGAAATTTGTTGCCTTAAATTGTTCGTGAGAAGGTGGCCGCCAGTGCACTACAAGTTCATCACATAAACTCATTTGATCAACTTGCGGACACTCTTACAAAAGCTTTGTCTCGAGGTCATTTTTTGCGGCAACGGTCCAAGATTGGCGTTTCCGACGGGACCGCCATCTTGCAGGGGCGTATTAACACAATGGCATTCAACACGTGTTCCACTAATTATTCCCGTTAATAATTGAAATAATTTAGATTATTCTAGAGAATAATAGTTGTTGTAGTTTCCATGATTACCCCTAAAATTGCCCCTGTAATTATGTTCTCGTCACTATTTGTACTCGTTGTAATAGTGATCTCTTAGAATCAATTGAATAACCATTTTCAATTAACCTCTTTAAAAACTACTAACTAGCCAACCATCCATGACTAGAACAATTAACTTGCTAGCTACTATGACGTAGTAAAACACAAAAAACAAGTGACTAAATACTAAACTTGACCCATTAAAATAAAAGACTACTGTTAACCCATTTTGTGACCTAAGTTGACCCATCAAGACTAACCCCACATTAGCAACAACACTTTATCTGGCAGCTCTTTACAACATCCTATTGTACTTAATAAACCAGCATCTCAAAGTAGCTGAATCACATCCCATCCATACACCTACTGTATCTATTCATCAGGTTGACACAAGGCTGAGAACAAACAGATATACATGGCAGCAGCATGTTATTTAAAGAATGATGACTGACTCCATAGAGCTGCATCCCTTAACCGTGATGTGGCCAATGTCATCTGATCATCCATCGTCAAAATTACACATTCCTCCTCCAGTAGCCACGCATACTGAACCACACCAGCAACCTTTGATTACATCCCACCCTATAGCAATATTGAGGCCATCCGCCATAGGACATCAATGACACATTGATACTGATTGGAACCTAAGATCCAGGCCCATCTTATTATTCATATAACATCTAAATAAATCGCAACCATAAAGATAATAAAACATGAAGCATATGCATCGGCAAATACTATAACCACGAAGAATAAATCTACATGACAAAACTAGCATCAGCAACATTAGGGGAGTACATTTTTGTTGGTTTGATATTAGTTTGTCCTAAGTTAATCATTATATTAGTTTAACAAAAGTTAGTTGATTGTTTATATTATTGTTACTTAACATAAGTTGGGTAGTTATGGCAGTTAATTGGCGCCTTAATCCATAAGATACTGAAGGGTATAAATACCTTATGTAATCATCAATTGTATGTAATGCATCTCTAGAATTCCAATCAGATTCTCAAAATCAATCGATCCTTTAACATCCCTGTGAATATAAACTGGTATCAGATCCATCTTTACAAGAATTCACGAAGAACACATCGTTGAAGTTCATCCCCTTCTAGTGCATCAATACAAAGATACAAAATTAGATCATCTCTGAGGTGAAATTAATCAAGTGGATCATCAGAATCAAGAACCCAAAACCGTTTTCAACAAATCAAAGGATACCAATTTCCGGCGAGAGTCCAGCGATTCAAAAAGAAGCAGAGACGCATTCAAATCAAAAGTACTTGTTTAAAATTGATTCTTTAAACACTTCCAAGAATCGATTATCAAATTGTTTCAAGAAACAAGAACACAGATCGAATCATTCAAGTTCCCAAACCCCGTTTCATTTCAATCGGTAGAACAAAAAATCAAGTCTTGTTTCAACACAATATTAGATTATCAGAAACAAGTTATAAATAAATCAAAGTATCAGATAAAAAGTTTTATACAAATCATTTGATTTGTTTGACTGAATTTGATCAGAGGAAACGATTCACGGAAGTTTCATCAGCAATTTTGATTTTTAAAGTCAACAGAGTTTATTAAAGTAATGAGGTTATCAAGATTGGTGTTGATATTTTAAAGAAAAATCAAGAGTCATATTTGAATATTTGAAGGAGACGGTAAAAAAGAGTTTTATTATTTTTTTAATAAAATCAGAATTAAAAAAATATATATTATGTTTCTTTTTTTAAAGGAAAATCAAAACAAATTTATTCAAGAAAACCAAGTAAAATTATTTTGATTTTAAGGAAAACTAAAAATAATCAAGTTTGACTAAGGGAAGATCTAACAAATTCTGTTTAAATCTTCGGAAATTTATACGTTCGAACTTATGTGATTCATAGCAAGTCAAAGACCTGTGTGGCATACTAGTCTTGTGTGGAAAGCAATCATGTTAATCCTTTGTGGCAAATTTGACCTGTGTGGCGAAATATTAAAAAAGACCTTTGTGACAAGTTCGACCTGTGTAAAGAATAAGAGGACCTGTGTGGCAAGTTCGATTTGTGTGGCGAAACAAGCAAGAAGACCTGTAAGATAAGTTCAACCTGTGTGGCGAAATAAAAACCTGTGTGGCAAAGTAAGAAAGAAGAGCTTTGTGGCAAATCAAAGAAAGAAGTATGAAAGCAAGAATCAATTAGCCGGAAGCAAGTGCAAGCAAATAAGCAAAGAAATTAGCAAAGTTGAAAGTAAATTTGAAAGCAAGATAGGAAAGAAGAGATCCTAGAAGATTAAGCAAGAAAACATGACAGAAAAATCAGGATTAAGGGAATATATCACTTTAATGTCCTGAGCTAATCGAGACAAACTACACCTTATGGGCATTATAAATGGAAACGATCTTAAAGGCTTATGATCTTCGGGGAACAATTTATGCACACTCTAAATTTACATTTTTAAAAGATATATTTACATTGGGATTCCATTATGTATAGAATGAACCTCTAAATAAGTATAATTAATGCAAGATGCGTGCATGCATTGTTATATGCACACTCTGACTTCGGTTTAAGTTTTGGTGGGACCTTAAAAACAAAACTTGTCGTGAACATTGTTATAAAGTTGGTACAAACATAGCCTGATAATAATTTTTTAGCTAAAAATTTTAGTTTAAAAGCATATGTTAAATAGATTGGTTAATTAACCAAAATTAACCAAAGTTAACCACAACCGGCAATTAACCAAAGTGTGGTTAACCAAAGTATCGGTTGCGGTTTTGAAAATTGTATTAACCGCAGTTGCGGTTTTGGTTTCAGAAATGCTCTTAACCGCACCGAACCGCACCATGCACACCTCTAATCAGGATGGTGCAATTCCTTCTCAGAAATATCATCAACATTTATACTCTCACTCATTGGTACCCACTCACCATGTTCTAAACTTATTTCATTCGGATCAATTGGTGCTGATGACTCTGCTATCATGCACTTTTCATACTCTTTATTAATCTGAGACACTGTCAATCCATCTAAGAATACTCTATTTTACTTTTGCCTGACCAGATAATTATATCTTTCTTTAAAGTCTACTGGAATTGGAATATCTTCATTCACATTCATCATTGGTGAGTCAACTCCTTCACAAATATCTTCATCTTCTAAGATTTCATTATACCATTCATTTGGAAAATCAGAGTCAAGATCATCAAGTGCTTCTATATGTTGTTGTACTTCTTCCTCTTCTACATGCAATGTATCTTCAGCAGTCTTTTGAGCTTTCAATTTAGATACTGATTCAGTTTCAACTTCATCTATCTTTCTTTTTCCTTTCTCTGCTTCAGTAAACTTCCCAACAACTATGACCTGGGATTCTTCTTCATTAACTTTTTCATTCAAAGGAGCTTCAGTTTCTTTCTCTTTCTCTTGTACATTCTCTCTAAATTTCTCTATCTCTACATTAAGCTCTTTAATCTTTTCTTCTAAATCAACAATCAATTTATCTTTCTTTTCATTGTCAACCTTCAGCACATCATTCTCATCTTGAAGTTGCTTTATCTTTTCATCTTGTTTAGCAACTTTTGCTTTTAGATCATCAATTAATTCCTCATCATTCTCAGTTTTAGTTTGAACACACACATCACTTGTTTGTTTCAAACCAGATTCATTTACCACAATCAACTATTGTTTTGAATTTGACTTGGAGATTGTACACCAGAATTTACATTCTGTGTAATAGGCTCAGATAACATAACATCCATAAACTCAAAATCAAATGTTTGATTTTGATCCATATTAGCATCATCAGCTTCATCATTCACATCATTCCCAATCTATCTTTCCTCATCATTCATCTCATCATCATCTCCATCATGACCAACAGTCTCATCTCTTTGATCAGATACAGTTTCTTTACTGTCTATTTCCTGATCAACTTCTTCTTCATCTCCTCTAATTTCACCTCCTTGATTATCTCCATCATCATTATCATCATCATTTGAAGTACTATCATCATGATCTTGTTCTTCTGCATCCTCATCTTCATCATCTTCTTCTTCTACTATTTGTTCAACTACATCTTCAATCAGATCATTTGGATCCACTCGTTCTCCTTCAATCAAATAAAAATGTTGTTGACGAATATCAACCTCATCCATAGCAACATTCCTCATGTACTCAAATAAAGGAACATTTGAAGCTCCAGTAATAACAGCCAACCTCTTGTAAACAATCTCAGACATATGCTTAAGCTCAAGTCTGTCACTTACTACTCCATGTACATACATATCTGGATGTTCTTCATTAATAATCAACTGAAGAAATCTTGGATACATCAAATACTTGTTTCTCTTCCCTTTTTCCAAATTGAAAAAGAAACCATTCATGATCCATTTAGCCATATTAAATATTCTGTTTGTGGCTAAAGCAATGATAGGTGAAGCAATGTCCACTGGGAATGAATTCCATCCGGCACTTCTCTTGGACATGTAATGTTGGAATGCATAGTAACTTCCAATAATTATACACCCTTGCCCTGAAGAATTGTTTCTTAGGGAAGTGATCTAGGTGTCCCATCAACATGAAAACCTCTCTACATTCATCAAATGTGTACTCAGCTAGATCTTGAGGATCATTCTCTCCCAGTCTAAGAGTAACTCTGATTGACTGCTCAGAGACCTCTATCATTCTATCATTAGTCACAAAACCTCTAAGATTTTTATGCCCTTCATCATCTCTTTCCACCTCAGTTGTTCTTCAGAACTTCTTTATCATTCTAGCATTGATAGTTGGGCGTGCACACTTAGCATATACATACTTAGTCCTCAGAATATTTTTGATCATCTCTTCATAACCAGTTGCTTCTCTAACATCTTCATCTAGAAAAGCTGCTTTGGCTCAAATTTTAACTCAGCCATCTGTAATACACAAAGAAACAATAATAAGTATAAAGGAATTTACATTAATATGGCTCTCAAAATATTTTGTCAATTTTATATTAAAAATTTTGAAAATATTCTAAGTGTTCAACACACTTGAGTTCTCAAATGTTTTTGAATACAAATTATTCATTCTTATGAGTTTTTAAGAATCATATATCAAGATATAAGTCCTTCATTAATTTTAAATTTTACTTAATAGATTTTATACTTTAAAATTTGATCATGTTTATTTTTGAAAAATTTCTAAGTGTTAAAACACTTACTGACTTTTTATGTTTAATCAAATTTTAACATACACAATCAATTAAGTAAATTGTTTCTTGTTAATTTGAAAAAGTTGTTGAGTTTTGATGATTTACAACCAAATTTTATTTAAAAAATTCAATTTGTCGATTCAATTCTATTCAATTTTTTTATTATTATTTATCACTGAAGAGCTCATGAATCATCAAACGACTTTGTGATGAAATTTAGATTTGTTGATGTTAACACGTCGAAAAAATGTCTAAACAACAATCTCAAATTCAATATTGAACAATCAATTGCATTTTATCAACAATTTTTAAGTTGTTCAAGTTCTTAGGGTTCGAACACCCAAATAGGGTTCAAACGCCCATTAAAATGTGATGATTCTGGAAAATGATTTGATGAAATATACTCTACATGTAGTTTAGAATCACTGATTATACCGTAGAATGTCAACAATCTTAGCTAATCAATCTAAACAGAGAGTATAATGCTCGTCGGGAGACTAAGAGTAAGAATAGAGTGTAAAATGAGTGAAAATGTTAGAATGGGATGAAATATGTCAAGTGTTGAATTTATATAAGTGTGAAAACTCCTTGGACAAATTGCAACTGTGTAGGCGCATATGTTGGGACACATGAGGTTTAGACACATTGGCACTATACAGGCGCATTACCCTTGTTCAAGCGCATGAGACTTAGACGCATGAGTTACACTTGGTCAATTTTATCAAAGGACTTAGGTGCATTTGCACTATTCAGGTGCATGAGCCCTGTTTCGGCGCATGAGCACTGTTCAGGCGCATGACCTATCCTGAAACGCCTAACACTTTGACAAATACATGTATCCTCAGTTCGTATGAGAAATGTTTAGGCGCATGGGCTTTCAAGAGTCCACAGGTTTATTTTAAACATGAAATGACTAGCATTGTTTAGATGCATGACATAGTATAAAACGCCCAAGACTTAACCAAAATTTCAGACTCATGACTACTGTTTAGGCGCATGAGTTGGAATCAAAACGCCTAACACTTGTCTTAAAACTGAAAATTCATCATGTTTCTAAACTAGGACTTATGGTTACTATTTAGACACATGAGGATCATTTCATACTTCAAACACTTGAAATTTTTCCACAATAAACATTTAAACCCCAATTTTAAAAATTTCCACTGTTCTTCATGAAATTGTCAACCCTTGGTTAAATTTTGACTTTGACTTTTTGACCACACAAAATTTTTGACTTTTTGACTTTATTATTTAAATTTTTTTATTTTCTCACTCAAACTTTTTACTTTTATTTTTCAATTTGTATTCCCATCATTTTAGTCTCAAAAATTTTGAACTTTTCAAAAATTTCAAATAATCTCAACTTAGTTATTTGCAAGAAGCTTTTTCATATTTCAAATAAAAAAA
Organism: Flaveria ramosissima; assembly: GCA_025215565.1. Classification (NCBI taxonomy): domain Eukaryota; kingdom Viridiplantae; phylum Streptophyta; class Magnoliopsida; order Asterales; family Asteraceae; genus Flaveria; species Flaveria ramosissima. The sequence continues at coordinate 68,430,424 of CM046039.1, forward strand.
ATTTGAAATTTTGTTAGGTTCATTTTTTAATCATATCAAACACACACATACTTGAAAATTTAGCATCATCCTTTTCAACTTTTATTTTGATTTTCTCTTTTTCAGTTTTTACTCCCCCTAAACTTTTAAGTTCACAAACTTAGAAGTTTATATAAGTTGGAAATTAAGAAAAACAATCATTATTAACATGCATGTACACGTAAAATCATGCAATAATCAAAATAAAGCAAAATAAAAACACTACTATATGTACAATGAATCATATGCCTGCAGTGAGATCATATCAGATAATAATCAGCATATTAACATAAAAGAAATTGTGAATAGTCTTTGACAATGATTAAATCCTGATCAGGTGTGTTCCAGGTCAGCATTACTGCAGCAAAGGAGACACAAGATCTAAGGACAGACAATGAGTACTTTGGTAAAAGTATCAACATACTTACTTTTTCAATTCTTGGATTGTTAAGGTTCTATTAGATATGACATTATGGAACCCACACTTAGACCTAGAGAGTCCAACCCTCATCAAGGTATGCAAGCAAGCACTTTTTTTCAGCTTAATTACCTGACATATATGTATAACCAGATCTCATGTTTAGGTCAATGAGAGAATCATTATGGTAAAACCATTTGATAATCTCTGAGAAAACCACCATGGACAAGCCATTAGGTAATCCCTAAATCTGTTTCATAAAAAAATGGATATAAATGATTCATAAGAATCAGAGGACATCCATTTTGGACTTTTGAAAGGATTGTGCACATTGGCATCTTTTGCATCAGGTGAGAATATCCAGGTCTGTAATTACTTACAACAGAGGATACCTTGTCACTTCAATTCTATGATGACTCATAACAGAGAAGTGAACAGATGCGGTAAACAGATCTCATGGTTATTCATATCACCATCAGGTGTGAGTTTGTGACTTGACAAACAATCAATCAGATAAGTCAACACCACTTATATGAACTAAGATGAATACCCACTAATGCATAATTAATTAGTTAAATCACAAGAATCTACTTTTTCAGTATAATTGCATTAGTATACCAACACATCATATCTTATCATGTCAGACTTCATTATCGAGTGAAGTATGCAACTGATTAAATCTGATGTACTATCATTTCTTACATGTTGCAAAGGCAGATTCAATCCTAAGTAAATAAAACATCTAAACTTATATTTTTGTATTGTCCTTTTATATTTTTCTATTTTGATTTTTCAATTTCTAATTTTGTAATTGCTTTTTCCTTTAGCACACACACACACACACAATATTTTCAATCAGACAATCAACTTTGATAGTTTTCCTTTTGAGCTATTTATGAAAAGAAGGGAGGGTTCTTATCATTTTGATGAAACAAAATCAGTTTTAAACATGATTAATAAGGCCGATAGACTCAACCAGATACTCAAACCTTCCTGGGAAAAAGGCTTTTGTAAACAAGTCAGCTAATTTTTTTTCAGTTGAAATTTGAATTAAAATGATTAAACCTTTTTCAGAGTTATCTCTGAGAAAATGATATCGAATTTCGATATGCTTTGTTTTTGAATGTTGAACAAGATTAGCCGTTATAAACATAGCAGCGGTGTCATCAATGTAAATAGGAGTTTTAAGAAAATTGTACCTGTAATCCAGCAGTTGGTTTTGTAACCAAAGGATTTGAGAGCATCCTGATGCAGCTATGTACTCAGCTTCTGCAGTTGATACTGAGACATTTGTTTGTTTCTTACACTGCCATGAGACTAATCTGGGACCCAAAAACTGATAACCCCCCATAATAGATTTTCTATCTTGACTACATCCCCCATAATCACTGTCAGTATATCCATGTAACTCGAAGTTCCCTTCATAAGGATACCATAACCCTAGAGCTGGTTTTCCTTTGAGATATCTAAATATTCATTTGACTGCGATTAGATGAGATTCCTTCGGGTCTGATTGATACCTGGCACATACACAAACAACATACATTATGTTAGGTCTAGATGCAGTAAGATACATTAAAGAACCAATCATAGATCAGCATAATGTTTGGTCAATAGATTTTCCTTTTGGATAAGGATCAATCTTGGTATTGACGTCAGTTAGAGTTCGGATAGATTGACAATCTTGCAGCTTGAATTTCTTCAATAGCTTATCAACAAACTTCTCTTGATTGATAAAAATACCATCTGTAGATTGTTTTACTTGCAATCCAAGGAAGAAATTGATTTCTCCCATAGAACTCATCTGGAAACGCGATTTCATAATCTCTTCAAATTCTGAGCATAGTTTTTCACTGGTTGAACCAAATATGATATCATCCACATACACATGCACACATAAGAGATCATTTTCATCCTTCTTGATGAATAAAGTTGGATCAGTTTTCCCTCTTATGTATCCATGTTGGATCAAATGCTGGGACACCAGATTCTTGGAGCTTGATGTAGACCATATAAAGCTTTGCTTAGCTTGTACACATGATGAGGGAATTCAGCATCTTCAAACCTTGAGGTTGCTTGACATACACATCATCAGTGATTGGTCCATACAAAAATGCACCTTTAACGTCCATTTGGTACACCTTGAATTTCATATAAGAAGCATATGCCAGGAAGACACGAATTGCTTCGAGTCTTGCAACTGGAGCAAAGACTTCCTCATAATCAATTCCTTCCTCTTGGGTGTAACCTTATGCTACAAGTCTTGCTTTGTTTCGAACAACTATTCCTCAATCATTTGATTTGTTTCTGAACAACCATTTTGTGCCAATGGCATTCTCTCCTTCAGGAGAATCCACAAACTTCCACACTTCCTGTTTACGGAATTGTAGTAACTCCTCTTGCATAGCCTCAATCCAACTATTGTCCTGTAAAGCTTTAGTGATGCTTTTAGGGACAATTTGAGAAAGAAAACACGAGTATAAGCAAATGTTTGCTTGCTTTGTATGACTTCTCGTAGTTCTCTCATTCAAAGGAACAATAATCTGTAAGATGGGATGTCTCTTGTGAATACGAGTAGTTGGCATCTCGTCTTCTTGAACATTCACATCAAGATTGGTTTGGTTCAAGTCGGAGAGCTGATGCAATAATTTTGAAGAATGTGGAGTGAAATTTGGAACTTGAGTTGGTGAGTTGATGAAATAATCAAGCTTGTCATTTACATCTATATCTCCTGATACAGATGAAGTTCCAGCTCATTAATTTGTTGATTATGATCATCTAAATTTAATATAGAATCTCTCACAAATGAGAAAAACGGATAGTCCAGGCTTGAATCATCCATATCATCAGAGTCTGAATCGTCACTAAAGGATCCAAGATCTCTTACATGTTTCCTGTGGATACAAGAAGAGTCAAACAGATTAGAATTGAACGAATTTGACGATGAATCTAAATCAAATAACCATGTTGGACCATTTGCAACTGATGGAAATGAATTTTCAAGGAATTTAACATTGAAAGTTTCAATGATAACATTCGTCTTAGAGTTATAAACTCTATATGCTTTAGAAGCTGACAAAAATCCAAGAAAGAATCCGTCATCAGACTTTGCATCAAATTTGCCTAGCTGATCATGAGTTTAGAATCAAAAGTGGACAACTAAATGATTTAAGAAAATCTATATTTGGTTTCTGCTAAACATCAACTCATAAGAAGTTTTATCTTTGTCTTTCACCAATAGAGTACGATTCTGAATGAAACACGCAGTTGATATGGCTTCATCCCAGAAAGTGATAGGAATCATAGCATCTGCTAACATTGCATGGGCTGCCTCAGTTAATGTTTGGTTCTTCCTCTCTGCAACTCCATTTTTGTTAAGGAGATCTTGTAGCACTGAACTGATGAGCTATCCCTTTCCCTGCACAGAACATGTCAACATTAGCATTCTTGAATTTTGTTCAATTATCACTTCTAATTACTTTGAATTTTTGATGAAGTTGATTTTCTACTTTAGTGATAAACTCTTTCAGTAACTCAGCTGTTTCAGATTTCGCATGTAAAATGAAAACCCAAGAAAATCTTGTATAGTCATCAATGATAACTAGAATATATGATTTATTTCCAATACTTTTTACGTTTACTGGACCAAATAAATCCATGTGTAACATCTGCAAAGGCTTGGAGTTTGAGTTTATAAGTTTGGACTTATAAGACGCCCTGTGCTGCTTCCCTTTCAAACAAGCTTTACAGAGATCTGTTGTAGCAAACTTCTTTAATGGTATGCCCACAACATGATTTCTTGCTGCAAGTTTTTTCATGTTTTTAAAGTTGAAATGCCCCAGACATCTATGCCAAAGCTAGCTTTCATCATTTGAAGCATGAGCAATGAGACAAGTTGTTTCAGTTGAAGGATCAACATGAGACATATCTAGCTTGTAGACATCTCGATCTCTAACAGCTTTTACAACCACCTATGTTGGAGCTGTACAAGATAGTCTATATTATCAACACAGTCAAAGTCAACAAAAGTCAACGTCACGGTTAAATTCAACAAAAGTCAAACCCGACACGTTCAAGACGAAGAACCGAGACGAGACGTTAAAGATTTAGATGACTAGGAGTTTTATTGTAATAAATATATTTAGTGTGAACAAAATATATTTTACTTTTTTTGAGTCATGTTTTAGTCTAGTTATATAGTCTAGGAGATTGTGTGTAAATAGGGAAACTTAAACTAGACTATAAATAGCCTAATTGTAATTAGAGTTAGGTTAATGGTTGTATGACCAACAGATTGAGGGTTTACTTGTAAACATATTATTAGCAATCTAATTGAAGATCAAATGGGTTTTTGATTGTGATTATCATATTTTGATCTATAATCTTTATGATTTGATTCAAGTGTTTTCAACCTAGGCTAACAATTTGGTATCAGAGCCATTTTGGATCAAATACATTGAAGACTTGAACGAAAGTTCGATCTATCCGGCGAAACTATTAAGTTTCCGGCAAAATTATCGCTCCGGACGAAACTATAATTTCGTCCAGCGGAATTTTACTTTTCCGGCGAAACTGAAATTTTCCGGTGAAACTGAAAAATTCCGGCGAATCTATCATTTTCAACGAAAATACTCCTGCGAAATTATAAAACATATTATGCGAAATAAATATTGTTCAACCTACGAATTTAAAAAAAATCTACCTAACCCTAGCCGCCAGAATACACTCACCACAACCAGCTTCGAAACCACCTAAACGGTCACCGCAATCGACATTACCACTGTCGCCTTGCTCCATCTCCACATCACCCCTATATTGGTCGAGAACCACCCTCAAACATTGCTACAGTAACCCTAGGTCGAAACTACTAACTGGACTACAGTATCGTCACTACAACCTAAACACCACCATCACAGCCGCCTAAATACCATCACAGTTAACCGCCACAAAAAACCCTGAAGAAAACATGACACAACAGCTTAGTTACGATCGACAGCCATCATGGTAGTTATCACCCATGCCTTGTACCACCACCACAACAACCAAAGTCGCCAGATTTAGCAGCCACAACCGTCGTTCTGTTTTATAGGACCAGATCTATCACCATTCATCATTATCACAGTCATACACGACTGCTTGGAGTTGTAGTGAGGTCCTGATGAGGAAGACCACCGTAACCATCATCGTTGAAACTACCGTACAGCACCACCATCACGTTAGAACAGTGAGAGGAGTCGAGATGGGTATCACAATCACCGGCCCACGCCAGACATGACACTAACGCCGCTGTGGAGCTCCAGCTCCAGCGAAGTCGGCTGGATGGGAATGGCTTTATTTTTTATTGAATTGTTTTGTGTGTGTTAGGGTTTGAATATGTTAGGGTTTTTGTATGTTTAATGGGCCTATTCTAATCAGATTGGGTTTTCGCTGTTAACATTTTGGGTTAAACAATTGGGTTGTATTTTTAAATGATGTGTGGGCTGGGTTTTCTCAAACAATTGGGCTAACTATTTGGTAATAATTTGGGCTAGTAAAGATTAAAAAATTAGGCTGAATTTAAAAAATAAGGTGTGGGCTTATAAAAAAATCAAATAAAATTGACTAGTTGGGATTAACTGATTTCATCCCGATAAAGAAATATTCAACGATTTTAAAAGATTTATAAAAAAACAAGCTGACCTGGTAACTAAGATTGCATACAGTGACATTTAAAAAAAATATTTTCCCGGTGGAGAATTATTCTAAAAATTTTGGGAAAAATATTTTTGGGGCGTCTAATTGTTCACAATATTAATAAAATGTCATCTTCAGAAGACTTTAAATATGATAATCTCACAACGGCACAAAGCCGGTTTGACTCTTTTGCAGCAATGAAGAAAGAAAAATTGACAGATTTGATTGATCGATTCTTAAAGGTGGCAAATAATTTAAAGAAGCATGTTCCAGATCTCAGAAATCATGAATTGATTCAAAAGCTTCTTGACTCGCTTCCGTCTGCATGAAATCATCAAGTTAAAATACTGAAGCAAGAAAGAGGTTATGTCGACACAAAACTTATGGATATGATCAACAGACTAAAATCTCTCGAGTTGGATGTTCAAAGAAAAGAATTTCATCAAGCCGTGTTCCCACATAAAACCAACACGCTTAATACTGAACTTGTTTCTTCTGTAACAAGCATACTTGATTACATAACCGAGCTGATTGAAAAGATGAAGTTATTGAAAACTGATTCGGATTTAAATTTTGAATTCAGAGAAACTGTTAAAGAGAACTGTGAAGCTTTGAGAGTCGACAATGACAATAAACCGAAGTCTGTGAGAATCGTTGATGATAAGGCTGGAAAAGTTGATAAACGAGAGAAAGAATCTGAGGCTGTCGAGATGCTGAAGGTCAAAGAAGAGGAACAACAAAAAATCATAAGGGTTTGCAAATGTGAAAAGAGCTTAGCTGCAGAACGAACTATTATGGGTCTTCCTTATGAGATTGTTCAAGATATGTGTTCTTCTTCTTGTAAAATCCGGTTATTTGGGATTTATAAGGAAACATATTGTTATTAAAAAATGAAAAAGAATTAAAAATAATCAATCAAGAATTAAAGAAAAATAAAATTGTTTTTTCAAGAAAACTTAATGAAGCATTGGCTGAAAATGATCTTTTAAGAAGAACCATTTTGGAGCGTAATTTGAAATTAATATTTTGAGAGAAAGGGCTGTTTTAGCTCAATTTGAAACGACACAGCTTCAAACAAAGCTTGATAAATGGACCCTTTCATACATGAAAAAAAGATGAGCTTATTGCAAAACAACAAAGGGCGCGGGTAAAACATGGGATTGGATATAAATCTGATGATGAAACTATATTTAATTCAGTTCCACCTCCTTCTACTTTATGTTATTCACCAATCCCTAGACCTCATCCTAAAAATAATTTGTTTGAACAACCTACTAATAGTCTGCATGCAGGTTTTAGCGATGTCAATCTTAATGAGGTGCGAGATGATTATGATTCTACAACTGGTATGGGATACAATAAACCGAATGCTAACAGTTAAGCTAACGATTGTTCAGTCCTGATTGTTTGTAAATCTATATCTACTATTTCTTCTAACTTCTTTGATAAGTTTAAAGCAGGTGAAATTCCTACTTTTGAGCCTGTCAGGGTTGTGAAAGAAGAGATAAATCAGGAATCACCTAATCATCAAGTTCCAACAACAACAACAACACATGCTATTCTTGTCAATCAAGATCCATTGCAAGCAGATTTGTGTATACGAGACTGGTCAAGCTCAGATGATAAATCAAACACAGAGGACCGTGTCAGTTCATCAAAGATCAAGATATCACCTGAAAATGTCAAGTATCAAACACTTCCAAAAGCTGAATCAAGACTAGTACGGATCTCTTCTCCAACTACAAAACAAGTCAGTCAACCAGTGAAGATCTCATTCACTGTTCAGCAAAGGAAACTTCAGAACAAGCAAGGATCTCCAACAACCTCAAAGCAATCTCCAATTCCAAATGCTTTACACGAGTCTGTCAAGCATCAAAAGCCTTTCAAGGCTTGTTTTGAGTGTGGAAAAGAAGGTCATGTGGTAAAGAAGTGCCCTCAAAGACTTGCTTCGAATGGTAAAGGCAAACTGAATTGCTTCTCCAGATCACAGTCTAAAAAAAGGTTCCAGTCGGTAAAGGCAACACGGGTTGCTTCTCTAGATCAAGAAGTAAAAAAGCACACATCTTTGAATGGTTGGATGAAAAACCCTCCATCCATACCTTTTCATGTGAAGTCGGTTTCACATGGTTCAAAGATGAAACTGACCAAAGTTTCAAAATCAAATTTTTTTCTTCCGATCTAAAGAGAAAATGATTTCCAAATTTTGTTCATTCAAATCCAAATTAATTGAATCGAAACAAATTTGGCAAATTAAAAAGAAGGATACAGATATCCCCGATATTTCAACAGATTGTTTAAACGGTTGTGTGCAGAAGCAGGTTTCTTACATTGATGAAAAAAGAACTTCCAGAACTACGATGGCCTAGGTTCCCCTTTCTAACTAATTTGTTAATGAGTGCGGGAACAATTCAAGAGGACTGTTAGTAATCCGGTTTACTGACAGAGATTGTTCCTAATTCAAATTTGAGGCGGAACAAACAGGTTAAGGTCATGGTATTTTATCCACAATCTGGATTTTTATATGCATAATCACAGTTTTCACTTCACAATCACTGCATATTTCTTGATAATTCATTTCTTATCTTCATATCTGTGTAGGACCTTCTTTGGTAAATTTCTATTTTTGTACAGTTTTATAAAAACAAAATAAAAATAATATAAAAAATAACAAAAAAAATAAAAAATAGGTTTACAAAAATAAAAATTTAGGGGAAGAGTATATCAGTAATACATAAAAAAATGAAGAAAGAACTGGGAACTTGATTCAATATGACTGAGAAATGATTGTATATCATCTTGAAATGCTTGTTTTTGCATGACTTGCGTTTGTAAAATGAGAAATGATAGTAACTGATGCTGTTATTTAATTTACATGTTATTTTTAATTGCAAATAATAGAAAAACAAACAGATTCTTTAATGATATGCTTGGTAGACTTAGACTAAAGAATAAAGTAGAGAGCAGCATAATGATTTAAATTAAAATATATACGTAAGGATGTCTGGATTTACGTAATCATTTTGGCCTGCACGAAAACTGAGTCACGACAAATTAAAATATATACGGAAGTACTCACCTGGAGTGATGATCTCCTTTGCTGTATGATAGTACTGACCTCGAGCTCTTATCGGCACATGATTAAATGGTCATCTCCTTTGTTATACGTGAGTATAGACCTGGAGCTCTCACCATTTTGGTCTAAGTAGTGTCAAATCATATTCATCACAGAATGAAATATTCTGTTGATAACATCATGTTCAGCTCTAGCTTCCTCCCTTGTCATCATGAAAGCCCTAGCCTTTGCCCTTGGCTTGTCACCAGCTTTCTTCTCTTTCTCTGTCTCTTTTCCTTTAGCTAAGTCAACCACTTTCACCCCTTTGCACTCTCGGCTATAGTGCCCCATCTTGCCAAAGTTGTAGCACTTTATTATATTAGGGCGATCCTTGGAGAAATGCCATGTCTTCCCACATCTGTAACGCGGGCTTAAACCGAGACTGCATTCACCAACATGCTTTATCCCATATTTCTGGTACTCATCGGATGTTTCCACCTTCATCTTTTTGGTTTCAGCAGCAGACCTCTCATTCCTTTCTTATTTCACACTCCCCGACCAACTCCTCTTTCTCTGTTGATACATATGTACCTAGTTTATGAGCTTAATGTTAAATGTCTTTCATGTCTTACATATATGTAATGAATGAGTTGAATGAAATGAAATATGTGTTTGATGCTTATATTGTTTAATGTTTCATTGTTTATTGTGTCATAACGCATATTAAACCAACTATATAGGTTTGTGGTTGTTTACCTAGTTCTTAGTCAAGAATGGTTGAGAAATGTGTTTAAACTTAATCGTATGAAGTATTCATGCGAATGGACCATGCTAATGGACCATACGCATGAACACTTCATACTAATGGACCAGTCGCACGACTGAACCAGGAGACTGGATCAGTCGCACGATTGAGACATAAGATTGGCTCAGTCACACGACTGAACCTTCAGTCGTGCGTATGGAACAATCGTATGATCAGTCGCACGACTGAACCATACTAATGGTTCAGTCGCACGATTGACAAACCTTAACCTATAAATACCACTTAATTCGTGGAAAACAGAACACTTGAAGAATTTCGACTCACAGACGTACCCTAGCCGTCCAGAGACTCCAAAAAACCTGTTCCAACTTCATAGATCGCAGTTGATCGTGTTCTAATCGTTCATAACGTTTCTTTAATCTCTAGATTGATTGAAACTACTTTCTCACTGATTGGATCGCCAATCAAATAGAATTCCGCACTATTTGATAGGTATACACGCATTATCAGTTAGTACTCCGTCTGTACACGGTCCTAACAAGTGGTATCAGAGCTTTGGTTCTAGATTTTGCGTGTTGATTCGATTAGTTTTGGTGCAAAAATCACGTTTTTCTTTCAAAAGAGTCACTTTTTGAGTAAAAACAGTGTTTTCAGTGTCTCTAGATCAAAAATTACGTTTTTCGGCATACGGCAGATTAGGGTTCTTGAAAATTCGTATTTTTATGTCAAAGTACCAAAAACCTTCGATTTTTCAAATCCAGCCGCCTCAGTCGCACGATTGGCTCAATCGCACGACTGAACTCAATCGCACCTCCCATACGCACGATTGAACTCGGTCGCCCATCCATTGGTACGACTGAACACCCCATTCGCATTGTCCATCCGCACTTGTTCAATCGCACGATTGACTCATCCGCATTGGTTCAATCGCACGATTGATGCATCCGCATAAGTCCATCCGCATGATTGACCCAATCACATCTCTCCATTCGCACCAGTGAAACAGTTTTGCTCCAACTCTCAAAGTTTATAGAAATGGAAGATCAGTATTCCGCATTTACAGCCGGTAGAGACTCTCGAATCCGAAACCTTCTTCTTCTGGAGAATGAAGTTGGAAATCACAATAAGCCACCTAAACTTATAACGTTAGATGAGTACCCACAATGGAAGCAAATGTTTGAGATTCATCTAAATGGAGTTGATCCCAATCTGTGGGAAGCAATCGAGACAGATTATAGCATGCCGGTTGGTGCTGATGGTGTTAAACTTACCTTGGGTGGCATGACTGATAGCCAGAAGGTGAAGTACAATACTGAGAAGAAAGTGTATGCTCTGTTGACTTAGTCGATACCTAAGGATATATTCCACCAGTTTTCTGAAAACACACAGGCAAAGAAGCTATGGGACGCCTTGGAGAAACGATACGACGGGAATGCATCGTTGAAAGCTCTAAAGGCAAAAGCTTTGAAGAAGGAGTTTGATAACTTCTCTTCAATGGGTAAAGAGAGCTTGGATGATGTCATAGACAGATTCTACCATTTAATGAGTGAGCTGCACACTCATGGAGTCACAACGTCAATGGAAGATAAGGTCTCAAGCTTTGCCGATGGTCTGCCAGAGAAGTGAGACTCGTTTGTGTCAAATTTGAGACAGAACAAGTTATTGGAGACATTAGACATAAACGAATTCATCCTGAAATTGAGAGAGGAGGAATAGAGGATGAAATACAGGTCACAAAAAGGATCCTATGACCAGAATCCTTCACTTTATAGATCATCTTCCACTTCAACAAGTTCAGGAGCACCTCTTCAAATGACATTTATGACTAGTTCAACCACTCATTCTCAATCCACAGCTTCAGGATCTGAAACGTCAGGGTCGTCTTGCACCCACTATATAGTGCCTGAAGCAAATGCTACTAAGTTAAAGACCGAGAATCTCAGGAATATCACTGTGGAGGTTGCAAGGAGCATATGGACCTTTTAGCTGCAGTCGTGCATTCTTATGATGGTCTAGTTACAGGAAAGATCGGGAATTGCCATCTGGCTGATGAGGATTACGAGCTGGTGGACGAGAATGAATTAGAAAGAATGGACATTATGTGGGCTTTAGCAAGTGCTGTCAGGCGAGCTAAGAAGTTTGTGAAGAAGACAGGACAGAACTTGATAGCCACAAAGGATACAACCTTTGGTTTTGACAAAACCAAAGTTACCTGCTTTAACTGGGGAGAAAAGGGGCACTTCAAACGTGAATGTGTAAAGCCCAAGAAGACAGGTAATGGGAATCCATTCTCGTCTTTCAACCGTCAAGACAAACCTACGAGTGGAGGTGCATCGTCAAGCAAAGATACAAAGACCTTGACTGCTCAAGATGACGAAGGACAAGATTGGACCTTCAAGTTTGTATCTCCGGGCGAATCGAACATTGCTAATGTTGAGGGTCTGGATGATGACACTGCAAGTGAAGGTAAAATAGCAGTTGAACTAGTGATGTCAGATCATGAAGATACTGCTAATGTGGTCAATCACCTGATTGAAGAAGATCTTAGAACGACAGGTTCCGAATCTCCAGCATCCGAGGAATCAAACTCTACACTGATGGCTGATTCAACCGAATCTTCACAGGTAAGTAACAAAGACCAACTTTTTGAAAGTCATGCTTGTAATGAATGTAATAAGTTTAGAGAAAGAATTGATCTTAAATTTGCTAGGTTATTAGATCACAATGATAGCTTAGTAAATGACTTACAAGTGTGCACAGAAGCTAATCAGATTTTAAAACAAAATGAGTGCAGTTGTAAAGAGAAAATAGAACTTTTAAATAAACAACTAAGGGAAATTGAGGTTGTTGCTTTTAATCAAGCAAATGATATAAAGTTTTATTTGAACTCTTTGGAAGAAACTAAGAAAGAAAAAGTCGTTTGGAAGTCGAAGTCAACTCATTAAAACAATGCACAGTTGGACCAGTTCCTCTCACATAGTTCAAAACTTAATGAAAGAAAGGAAAAATGGGGAAGGGTTGGTTTACAAAATGGTTCCACCACCACATGAGATATTGTTAAATGCTAAATGTAGACCAGTAAATAACAATTCTATTAAGGATCATGTGGTGTCCACTCCTCTAGTTAGTGATCCAGATTCCACTTGTAAACCAATGGAATCTGTCACTAAACAGAAGGAGGCTACTTTGAAGTCTAAAGGAAAGATGCCTATTGTGAATTTGGAAGAACAATTTGAAAAGGTTAAAGTCAGGTACCAACATGTCTTCTTCAGAATCCAAACTGACCAAACCAGTTAACCAAACACGTGCTTCACGTCAAAGTCCAAATAAACAAAAGGCTAAAGATGTTAAAAATGTTCAAACAGTAAATTTTGTTAAAGAAACAAAAACATCTAAACAAGAAGTGTCCAAACCCAACCAGACTAAAGTCACTCCTGTTTCACACACTTCCCCAAAGAGACAATTTTCCCAATATGTAGAAGGTAGATTATGCTACAATTGTGGAATGAGAGGACACATAGCTTCTAATTGTCCTCATTATCAGACACCAAGAAAGAAAATTGCACTTTATGATACTAAACCAATTTCTTCTAAAAGGAGTTCTATTACTCCACCAAAAAGAAGTAATGAACCTAAAGTTCAAACCATAAGCCAGTCGTCTGTTTATCACAAACATGCCTTGCACAAAACTGGCTTATGGAAAGAAAAGTCAAGTTCAGTATCTGATACTGAAAACACTAAGAAGCATGATATGCCCTCACCCTCAAATGGACAGTGGGTTAAATTTATGATGTGTGATGCCTCTGGGTCACCCAAGCTAGTTAAGGCTTGGGTACCTAACCTAAACTAATCATTTCCTTTAAATGTGCAGGGTGTCCGCTATAGTGCTTCTACAAATACCTGGATCGTTGATAGTGGGGCATCAAGGCACACGACTGGGAACTTGTCTCTCCTTTTCAATGTCAAACAAATTAAAAGGGGACATGTATCCTTTGCTAGAAATAAAGGAGGATACATCACGGCTCAAGGCGAAGTGGGAAACCAGAAAGTCAAGTTTGACAAGGTCAACTACATTCAACAACTTCAAAATAACTTGCTTTCTGTATCGCAGATCTGTGACAAAGGATTCAAGGTAGTCTTTGACAACAAGAAGTGCTATGTGTTGAAGAAGGAGTATGTAATCCCGGAGGACCAAGTCTTAATGTCATCTTCAAGATATAATGATTTATATGTCTTGGACCTATCAAAGGCCTCCACAACCGATCATCAAGTTCAATGCTTCTTGTTAAAGGCAACAGAGAAAGACTCCATTTTCTGGCATAGGAGAATGGGACACATTAATCCACGGAAGATGAATCACTTGATCCAGAATGATCCAGTGCGTGGAGTAAATGTTAAGAACTTCCAATTATCGGATTTTTGTGTTGCGTGTAAGAAAGGGAAACATACAAAGAAGTCTCATAAGGAAAAGAAAGTTCACTCAATTGACCTACCTCTTGAGCTTCTACACATGGATCTGTTTGGGCCAGTCAGTACAAAGAGCATTGCTGGCGATCTGTACTGCTATGTAGTTACGGATGATTACTCAATATTTTCTTGGGTGATGTTTTTGAAATACAAATCAGAGACATTTGATTCATTCAAGGAGCTGGTAACTACATTGGAGTCACTCTACAAGCTGAAGGTAAGGCAAGTTCGCTCAGACAACGACACCTAGTTCAAGAATCAATGGATGGAGGCATTCTGCAAAGAGAAAGGAATTGTACACCAGTTCACATCTGCCTACACTCCTCAAATGAACGGAGTTGCTGAGAGAAAGAATCGAAGCTTGATAGAGACAGCCCGGACGATGCTAGCAGACTCGAAACTCCCTATCCAATTTTGGAACGAGGCAGTAGCTAATGCATGTTACACCCTAAATCGAGTCCTGGTGGTCAAACGTCATGGTAAGACGTGTTACGAGTTGCTCCAACAACGTAAACCTAATCTAGAGTACCTCGAACCGTTTGGCGCACCATGTACGCAACTAAAGAAAAATCAATCAGGGAAGTTCAGTGAAAAGGCTGAAGAAGGAATTTTGCTAAGATACAACATACCGAATAAGAGAGTTTATAACAACTCAACGGGTCAAGTAGAAGTGTGGTGCAACGTCGACGTTCAGAGATACACCACCCCCCTGCTGGTAAAGGACCCGCATTCTTCTTCGATTATGATGGATTCTTTAAGTCCTTCAACATCCATCTCTCCCCTTCTGATGATGAGTTAGCGGCCAGAATGATGTATGATGTCTTAAACACACCGTCTCTAGACTCGTCAACCTCAGTTCCACTCGGGGAGTCTTCTAGTTCTTCAGGGGGAGCACTTGATGTAAGTGACTCCTCCTCTAAAGATGAAGAAGTGGAGACTGAACAGGTGAACCAGGAGGAACAGGTTCCTGCTACAACAAGTACACAACATCAAACCCTGATGCCTCTGACTCTTCGGAACCTCAAACTCCAACTGCCTCAGATACTGAAACTGGTGTTCAAATTTTGGATAAGGAGGTAGTTGTTACCACCACTCCTGGATCACGGTTAAATGTTTATCATCCTTTGGACAATGTCATTGGAGATGTTCGATCAGGAGTTCAGACTAGAAATCAGCTATACTCAGCTGATTATGCCTCAGTCATGGAAAAGGGATATCTTCATGACGGTGCTTATCGATGTTTTGTGTCTCAATTTGAGCCAAAATATGTTAGTGAAGCATTAAATGATGAGGCGTGGGTGAGTGCAATGCAAGAAGAAATCCTACAGTTCAAGAAGCTAGGAGTATGGACCCTTGTGGACAGACCAAAAGGTGCTAAAGTCATTTGAACTAAATGGGTCTTGAAATTCAAGAAAGACGATCAAGGGGTCATAATTCGCAACAAGGCTCGATTTGTCGTTCAAGGTTTTAGACAAGTCGAAGGAATCGATTATAATGAAGTGTTTGCACCTGTGGCAAGGATGGAAGCAATCCTTATCTTCCTAGCCTATGCCTCTTACATGAAGATCAAAGTTTATCAACTGGATGTAAAGAGTGCATTCCTTCATGGTGAAATCCGGGAGACAGTGTATGTCAGTCAACCCGAAGGATTTGAGGATATGTATCATCGGGACAGAGTTTACAAACTATATAAGGCTCTCTACGGGCTCCATCAAGCCCTAAGAGCATGGTATGATAAGCTCTCGACTCATCTTATGAAACACGGCTTTCGCAGAGGAGTGATTGATTGTACACTGTACATCAAAGAAAAGGATGGTGACTTACTACTCGTACAGATCTATGTTGATGACATAATCTTCGGTTCCAAAAACGAAGATCTATGTAAAGAATTTGAAGCAGTAATGAAAGCTGAATTTGAGATGAGTGCCATGGGAGAAATGAAGTTCTTTCTCGGGTTACAGGTGGATCAGACACCAAAGGGGATATTTCTACATCAGACAAAGTATGTAGGCGATATTCTCAGTCGATTCGATATGGAGAACGCTTCGGCAGCTGGGACTCCACTGGCCACAAACCACGATGTGGCACCCGACGAAAATGGTGATCTGGTGGATGCCACCATGTACCGAGGAATGATTGGATCCCTCATGTACCTCACAGCCTCACGACCTGATATCATGTACGCGACGTGTCTATGCTCCAGATATCAGGCAAAGCTGAAAGTCAACCATCTCATAGGAGTCAAAATGATATTTCGTTATTGAAGGGTACTCCAACACTTGGGTTGTGGTATCCTCATGACGATTACTTTGAGCTTACAGCGTATATTGACTCGGATTATGGCGGCTGCAAAATGAACTACAAGTCCACTTCAGCAGGATGTCAATTCTTTGGGAGAAGATTAGTCACGTGGCAGTGTAAGAAGCAGACATCGGTTGCTCTATCAACTTGTGAAGCTGAATACGTTGCTGCTGCAAGCTGCTGTTCACAAATCATCTGGATTCAACAGCAAATGTGGGACTACGGTTTGAAATTCTCTAACACTCTTATATTTGTTGATAATTCTACTGCTATAGCCGTAACTAAAAATCCGGTCCAACATCCTAAAATTAAACACATCAGAATTAAATATCACTTTATACGTGATTGTTTTGAAAAGAATTTAATCGATGTTGTTAAAATTAATACGGACTTTTAACGCGCTGACCTCTACACAAAAGCGTTTGATAAACCAAGATTTTTATATTTGTTAGAGGTCAACGGCGTGAAAAAGAAATGTGAAGTGATTACAGAAGATGACAGTACTTAGTCCGACAAGTAGAGTTATTTTTTAGTTGTTATTTTCTTTGATTTTTCGTTTTTAAATTTCCTGTTTCAACAAAATCCAAAAACTAAAAAAAAATATTTTCGGTTTTAGAATTTTAAGAGGATAATATGTTAGATTAGTATTAAATTAGTTGTTTAATTTCAGTACTTAAAAAAACGAGGGAGGAGGACAGCGTAGCTAAAAGGATAGAAATCAAATCTGTGATACTGATTCAATGCTTATGGAAAGTGATAGTACACGGGGAACAAATTATTTGGGACTTCAAAAATTTGAATAATTAAGATGCAAGATTCAAAGTATAAATCAGAGAAGTCTAAGCAAAATAAAAGAAAAAATGATAGTAAAACTAGTATGCTAATAAGGTAACATAGAGAAAGTAGACCTAGAGGTTGCAAGTTCATTATATGATGTGTCGCTAGATTCAACACAATAGATGAGTAGACCTCATTGGTGACTTAAATTCAAACTAAACTGTTCAACTTGCTGTGGGTTCCCATCTTATCCCTGGTTAACACAATCAACGTAGTTCCAATAAGGGGTGACTAGCAAATAAACGCCACAAATGTGTGCGGATGACCATAAAAAGAGCAAAGCACGAAAAAAATATGTAAGCGCTATCAAGCTGATAACAAATGTTGTTAGAGCGTTACGTGCAAAAAGAAAAGAAAAATGCTCTCACAAAAAGATAGGTTTTGTGCCTCTCTGCTGTGTAATGGCATTGACCTGAGGATAAGCATAACCTAAATATTCTAGAATTCATTGTTGTTTGCGCCTCTCTGCTATGCGATGGCACTGACCAGAGGCTTGGCATCTCTTTGAAAGCTCTTAGAATAGTTTCTTTTTGTCAAAACATCCGTTGACCGCTCAAAAATCTCCTGAGGAATGTTGATTACCATATAAGCGTGGGATCCACAAATGTTTGTTGAAATAATTAAACCTTTATTCATCACCAATGAGTGTCAAAAATCTGTGTATGGATTTAAGAGGACAAGTATACTGACAATCATCATGAGCAACAACTCTTGAAAGTCCAAATCAGCGTGTGCATCTTATAGCTCTAGTATGATTTCCTAAACTTGCTAATGACTCTCGATAAAAACAAGAATCTAGGTGTTATGTCAGTCATTTTCGAAACTAATGAGCCAAACCACGACGTCTAACATCAAGTTTTGCTCAAAATTTGAATTTAAATGGAAAAACAGTCTGTAATGCGAATGGACATCCTGATGAACTTCAATCGCACGACTAAGATGAGCGAATGGCTCAATCGCACGACTGAGATGGGCGAATGGCTCAATCACACGACTGAACCATGCGTATGAGTTCAGTCGCACGACTGGTGTAAACGCATGGGATAGCATACGACTAAGCCTAGTTACATGCTCAGTCGTACGTATGAGCTCATTCGCACGACTAGATGTCAGTCGCACAATTCATTCGCACGATAGAACAGAAGATTTCAAGTCCAATGAATCAAATTGTTACTCATTAACACACACTAACGTTTATTTGCATTGTGTAACAGATGGCGAGTCATTGGACTATGAGCACAAAGCATAACATTTGTGCTCATCTGGATCTGACCTCTTGGAACGCGGCTGATTTCTCGGGTATTATTACATTCTTACGGAGATCGAGGATCTTCCGTGCTATATCGACTCCGTGAACTCCGTACCGTTCAGTTAAGTAGGATTTCTGGGAAAGCGCTGTTGTCGACAGGTCCTCATAGCCCCACTGCATCAGGAGCTCCATTTTTGGTCAGGCTATAGAGATCACTGAGGACGATCTCAGGACAGTTTTGGAATTTGGGGATGATGCTGACTGCCCTACACGACTACACCCACTGACTGTACGAGGCTGTTTTTTGCGGGCCAAGTACTCGGGGGATATCAACGCAGGTGTGCTCAACAAGAGCAACCTGTGCCCCCAATTTAAGTACTTAGCCCATGTGCTGCTTAAGTGCATTGCCTCAAGGAAGGGAGGCTTCGATGAGCTATCTGATCAGATTCAGAACGCCTATGTGGCGTTGGTGCTGAACCATCCGTTCAGCTTCTCGAGGATGATCTTCACCTACCTGGTGGAGAACATCGAGGCGAAGGGCAAGGAGGGCTTTTGCATGTACCCTCGCTTTATGCAGATGATTATTGACCAGAAGCTCCCTTTGCTGCCGAAGGAGAAGGAGGATGTCGTGGTGCTTGAGGTGATGGATGATACCACCTTAGGTAGGATGAAGGTGTACATGGAGAAGCAGGTGAAACCCCCTGTCAGGCGACTGTTTGGGCATCTGGCCCGTGAGGATTATGTGGCGCCAGCTCGGAGGAAGTGGCGCCACGATGACAGTGACTCAGACACTGAGCAGATTGTGCTCCCCGCTGATGATTCTGATGATGATGATAGCGGTGATGGTGGAGATGCTGGCCCCACCCAATTGAGGGCCACTACTACTGATGTGATACCTCCATCATCCACCCAAGGAGGAGCAGAGACTGCAGGATTCCATCAGGACTTCCGACCTGATAAGGATGAAGAGTCAGATGAGGAGCCGTTGACTCGAACGGTAGGCAGCAAGGTGGTTGCCACCGAGCGAGGGATTCGGGCGGTTGGTAGACGCCCGGGCGAGTCTGGGGAGACTATGACTTATCCTACCTACACCCCAGGCCAGCTCAACATCCCAGGGGGAGCATCCTCCTCGAAGGGTTTGAGGAAAAAGAGGATGGCTCAGCCCCACGGGATGAAGCCCAAGAGACGGAGGTACACGTTGATCACTACCTCTTCCCCCACTGCCACCACAGCTACCACCACCACTACCTCAGTCACCACCACTACTACCACTCCACCCACCATTACTACCACACCTCCACCTTTCACTACTACCACTCCACCCACCATTACTACCACTCCTCCACCTTCCACTACTACAGCCACCCCTCCACCATATACACCTATGCCACCACCCATCTACACTACAGCCACCACCACTACCACCACCCACAGAGCAGGGACCTCATCTCAGGTCCCACTAACTTTTGGATCCTCTCTCCCCACAGTTGGGTTAGAGGAGCAGCTGGCCAATCTTAACAGGATTGTGCTTAAGCTATTGGCTACTGATGAGCAGCGAGCTACTCAACTCAATCAGCTGATGGATCTCACTGTCTCCCAGGCTCGGGAGATAGCTGAGCTTCATGAGTAGCAGACCTCGTCCGTACAGAGGATACAGGATCTTGAGGTGAAGAACAAGAAGTTGATGCTGAGGCTTAAAGGCTCTAAAGATGAGCCTCTCAAGATCAGAGAGGGAGATGATGATGGTGGTGATGACGATGATGATAAGGATGAGGATGATGAGGATGATGATGAGGATGAGACAGAAGAAGGAGGTGATGATGGTGCAGGAGAGGAAGAGGGAGGAGATGATGAGGAAGGAGATGATGCAGCTGCATCGGCTGCCACACAAGCCAGAGAAAGGCGCACCAAGAAGGTGCAGGATCAGGGAGCCTCATCCTCAGCCCTGGCTGCAAAAGAGCCCATGATTCAGGATAAAAGTAATGTTTAGATGTTTATGTATTTTTAAATCTTGTGTAATTGAATCATGTATTAAACTTATGTACTTAATGTTTATATATATTTGATATTTAACTGTCTTGATTATTGACAAATGATTGTTGTGTTAAATGTTTAAATCAAGCAGATCAACCATCTCAGCAAGACGAGTATGATGTTGCTCCCCTATAGCGAATCAAGTCTTAATTCACTATGATACTTGATTTGCAAGGGATTGTCAGGAGGTCTGTGAGTTATACTCCCGAAGAAGGAGAAATAATTCATGATCTTACTGATGAGCAACTTGCGGAGATGTTCCAGCTAAATCCCGATGAATTTGTTAAGGATGCCTCTACCGTTGACGTGGCTAGTGACGACGAGCTTAATGATGTGGACGAAATAGAGATTGAAGACGTCACAGCCCAGCATTATCCAGAATATACTGATCGAGAGGGAAATGTGGTTCCTAACTTTGGGGATACTCTCGACAGTGGTACATATGACAGTCTGGATATGATGGAGAAGGAGGCAGAGAAGTCAAAAAGCCAAGCCCAAGCCTCACACGCCAATGTTGAAATAGAAAAGGCTGAATGGGCGGCTTGTTTTGCAGATATCCGAGCCCAACGCATTGCTCCAAAGCCGAGTGCCTACACCAAGCTCTACAAAGTGAAGAAGCATCTAAAGGTGTCAGGAAAGATTATAGCGTGGGCATATTTTGAGGATCTAAATGTCTATGCTGTCAAGAGGGAGAAGGGAATAGAGTACTTTAGATTCCCACATGATCTGAAGACTCTCCCTGGTTTTGAGCTTAACCAGCTGGCCAAACTAAAGTTGCTATATGCTAACCCAAAGAAAATGTCAGGCTGGTTTGAGGCTGCATTGAGGAGAGAATACAACACCAGGTGGGTTAACTTCAGACCTCAACAACCGACGAGGTATATCAGAAGTTATGAAGTTCATTCCATTACTGGAAAGCCTAAGGTAGTGTTGAAGTAGAGTCCTCCGCGCACAATGTCAAGAATCCCTCTAAGGGAAATGCCACAGGACTTCACTCCACACTTCAAGTGGTGGTATTACGATTAATGAACAGGTGAAGCTGTTATAGTCTTGCAAAAAGAGGGCCAAATGGATACTATTTTGGTATTTGACCCAATGTGGCTGACTAACTTGTCTGCTGATGATGTATACACATTATACAAGTGGCCATTGTTCTATGATTCGCAAGACATTGTACAAGCCCTCTAGTTTCAGAACGTGATAAGACTCTGTTTTGCATTTGAGATACATGCTGGAGTTAAAGGAGAGGAAAAGTACAAGAAGTTTGAGGAGCTAATGAAGAATGTTAGACAATGATGTAAACTAGGACCAAGGGGGAGTTTGTTGATACATATGTATCTAGTTTATGAGCTTAATGTTAAATGTCTTTCATGTCTTACATATATGTAATGAATGAGTTGAATGAAATGAAGTATGTGTTTGATGCTTATATTGTTTAATGTTTCATTGTTTATTGTGTCATAACGCATATTGAACTAACTATATAGGTTTGTGGTTGTTTACATAGTTCTTAGTCAAGAATGGTTGAGAAATGTGTTTAAACTTAATCGTATAAAGTATTCATGCGAATGGACCATGCTAATGGACCATACGCACGAACACTTCATGCTAATGGACCAGTCGCACGACTCAACCAGGAGACTGGATCAGTCGCACGATTGAGACATAAGATTGGCTCAGTCGCACGACTGAACCTTCAGTCGTGCATATGGAACAATCGTATAATTCAGTCGCACGATTGACAAACCCTAACCTATAAATACCACTTAATTCGTGGAAAAACGGAACACTTGAAGAATTTCGACTCACAGACGTACCCTAGCCGTCCAGAGACTCCAGAAAACCTGTTCCAACTTCATAGATCGCAGTTGATCGTGTTCTAATCGTTCATAACGTTTCTTTAATCTCTAGATTGATCGAAACTGCTTTCTCATTGATTGGATCGCCAATCAAATAGGATTCTGCACTATTTGATTAGGTATACACGCATTTCCCAATATATAAACGTTGTGCTCTTCTGGCGTCTTCATACGGTGTATTAGGCAAAAAGTAGAAGGTTCCAATCCACAGCTGACAATCTCAAACAAATCAACATGCACTCAGATTCATCATCAGAAACTGCCTCACATCAACACTTTCTAATTGTGTCTTCAATTTCTCTAAACATGGATTCCTCTTAATTGTCAGAATCCTCTATGTGTGAATAAATAAAACTTGATTGGCCCATAAATAGTCAGATGCTCCTGAATACCCCACAAAATCAACACCGACTACTGACATCTTCTCTTCTCTCTTTTGTTTTCTAACTACAATCATCGATTCTGGAAGTCCAACGAATAATAAGGTATCCATCAAACTTATTTGACAAAAGAACCTGAAGGTGAATGTGCTTCGCTCATCCTCAAATCTTTGCAAAAGGTAGTTCCAGAACTCTTTTTTTTTGTCTGGAACACCGTATTCGTATGACATGGAGTACAATTATCACATTCGTGTGAGTGGATAATACGAATGATATCTTTGTGAGACTGGTCATAAGACTGGTCCAGTAGCATGACTGGTCATAAGACTGGTTCAGTAGCATGACTGGACATAAGACTGGTCCAGTAGCATGAATGGTCATAAGACTGGTCCAGTCGCATTCCAGTCGTACGAATGGTCCAGTCGCATGGTCTAGTCGTACGAATGGTCCAGTCGTACGAATGGTCCATTAGCATGGTCCAGTTGTAAGAATGGTCCATTAGCATGGTCCAGTCGTATGAATGGTCCATTAGCATGGTCCAGTCGTACAAATGGTCCATTCGCATGGTCCAGTCGCATGAGCGGATCTGCACGCAGATTTTCAGTTTTACAGCCGCCATGGCCGCCAAAAACCCAAATCTGATGAATTTCACATGAACCGAAACAAAATAGACATCATCAGATTCGCAAGGGTGATAAAAACGTGTTTCCGAGTTTGATTTTAACCAAGAACCAACACACGTAACAAGATCTGAGCAAAACACGAAGAACATGATGTGAGTTTAACGTCAAAGAACATGAAATAGATCCAGAAATCAAGAGCTCGGGTTGCTAGAATGATTGTTAGATCATTCTAGCAGTAACTGGCTCTGATACCAATTGTGAAGTCGCTGGATCGGTAGACATCCGAGCGTGTTCTTGACGGAAGGACAAACAACCAAGAGACAAACATTAGAACGAACTATAATAAAATGGTTTCATTGATAAAACCTAATGATTACAAGCTCGTTACAACATAAGAATCACAACTCTTGGCAAGGGGAGATCGAGCATGATGTCCCCTCTCATCCGGCAGCCCTAGGCCCCGAGCACTCTCTCTAAACCCCCCACTCTCTACACAATGAAACTGGTATTTATAGGCCTCAGCCCATATCAGATGCGACTGGGCCCATTCATATGATTGGGCCATGCGTATAGTTCAATCGTACGACTGGACCATACTTATGGTTCAGTCTTATGAATGGCCCAATCGCATCTCTCAGTCGCACGACTGGTCCATTAGCATGGCTCAGTCGTACGACTGAGTCTCATTCGCATATGCTCCTGCGAATGATCCAATTTCATGTGTTTACCACATATCAGGTGTATTACATTAAGCCTAGACTATTCGACAAGCGACGGACACACTATATGTGACAATATATGCTCTAACATTCTCACCTCCTCAACAGGCTCATCAGCCATCATATCATCATAAACTATGCCACTCAGCTCCACTAAAGACTCAAAGGTCTTCGGTCAGCTTGCCTTAACATATGTTCTAACCTTTGAAGGCAAACCCTATACGTAAAACTTCATCCTCCTCTCCTCAGTACTCACCAGGTGAGGCACCAACCTGGCCATCTCATTAAAGCGAGATGTGTACTATCTGTGTGTCAGACTCCCAGCTTTATATCCTAAAACTTCCTTTCCACCCAGTCTATCTCATTCTAAGGACAGAACTTCCTCATCACCAGCTTTTTCAGGTCATTTCACTTTAAGTTCCTAAACTCACGAGGGTCTTTAGTCTGCTTGATGGCGTTCCACCAATGAATAGCTTCATCAATGAATGAGTGAGCTACGAACTTCACAGCTTGATCTGCTTTACATTCACTGATCTCAATCACTGCCTCCGTCTCTGACACCCACCGGAGCAGCGTGAATATAGTCAACATGCACCTCTTCAGTCATCTTCTTCCGGTTCTTAGTGACCGGTAGTCTACCCCTGACACCACCACGAGCACCTCCTCGAGTAGCTTTCTTTCCAGCCATAACTTTCAATAAGATATGAAAAACCAACAATATCATTCAAGGTAATAATTCAGATCATGTCAAGTCATGTAAGTTTTTAATGACAGTGGCCAATTATGATTAACTACTCACTTTACTTTACATATCCTAAACGTTTCCTATCCCGAGTTACATCGGTTCTCAATCTCACCATGAGCACTATAACTTCTATAAACCTTGCTAGCATGGAGCTATTGGCACTGGCATCCCTTAATCGATCTCATTCTCAGTTCGAGTTCAGACATCGAGGTGTCTAAATCTATCAAACTATGGCTCTGATACCAACTTGTAAGGCCTTGTTCCCAGTTGTGCTTTAGCGGGTAACTGTTCTTAATTATTATTCAAGTTCCTTAACACTACACATGTGACTTTATTATCTTTCTTTAATCTTTAATGGTAATAATACTTATACTTAATTTCTTTAGCTATAAGTTACTTGATAAAACTATCTTTATCGCACGCTATACAAAGATATCTATACATGTATTAAATCTATGGGTTCTCGCGAGAACTTCATGACAAGAACTCTATAACTTGCACGAGAACTCAATCAGCGCGCGAGAACTCTCCAAGTGCGACAACTTGACGTGCAAGTTATCATATCGCGCGAGAACTATAATAAGTAACCGCCTCTCGCGAGAACTTCCCCATTCGCGCGGGAACTATGAGGCTGTTTGAAATTTCATCTCCAAGCCATCGATTCTTTAACTGTTTTCATGCCCAAAAGCGTGCTATAACAATCTATACTATTATACTTTAACAAATCATTCATTAAAGTATGCATATTAGCCTCAAATCATGGAAAACAATTAAAAGAGGGGTCTAGAACTCACCTTTTGATATTTTGCACAAGAACAACACCTAACTGAGAGTCTTTCAATCAGAAAGATACCTTAAAAACTGTGCGCAACATCATTACATACCATTCATAAATGCATACATACATCGAATATCATCGAATACATACCTTAAAAACTGCTTAGCACCGATTTCTCTTTTCGCAACTGTTCTCGCGCGAGAACTTTCTTCCACACGGGAACTTTGATTTTCTTTGAAGATTCGGAGTGTTACAAACCACAAAAGAGTTTTATTATTTCTAATAAAATTCAGAATTTATATATATATATATATATTATGTTTATTTTTTAAGGGAAAATCAAAAAAAAATTTCAAGAAAATCAAGTAAATATTATTTTGATTTTAAGGAAAAGTCAGAGTATTATAAAGATTGACTACGAGAAGGTCTAACAAGTTCCGTTTAAACCTTTGGAAATTTATACATTCGAAATTAATTGGTTCATAGCAAGTCAAAGACCTGTGTGGCATACCAGTCTTGTGTGGCAAGCAAGCATGTTAGTCATCTGAGCAAATTCGACCGCTGTGGCGAAATATAAAAAAAAACCGTTGTAAGAAGTTCGACCAGTGTAGCGAATAAGAGGACCTGTGTGGCAAGTTCGACTTGTGTGGCAAAATAAGCAAGAAGACCTGTGTGGTAAGTTCAACCTATGTGGCGAAATAAAAACATGTGTGGCAAAGTAAAAAAGAAGAGCTTTGTGGCAAATCAAAGCAAGAAGTACGAAAGCAAGAATCAATTAGCCAGAAGCAAGTGCAAGCAAGTAAGCAAAGAAATTAGCAAAGTTAAAATAATTTTGAAAGCAGGATAGGAAAGAAGATTCCTAGATGATTAAGCAAGAAAACATGATAGAAAAATCAGAATTTACATCAATAAGGGAACATATCACTTCAATGTCCTAAGCTAATCAAGACAAACTACACCTTATGGGCATTATTAATGGAAATGATCTTAAAGGCTTATGATCTTTGGGAAACAATTTATGCTAAAGGAGATGTAGATGAGAATAATTTTTTATACAACTAAGGCAATGATCTTCCTAACATTACTTGAAGATATATTAATGCAAGTAGCACAATGTGAAAATGCAAAATAAGTTTAGGAATCAATTAAAGGTACATACCTTGGAGCATACCTAGTTCAAAAGGCACTTCTACAAACCGTAAGAAGCGAGTTAGAGACATTAAAGATGAAAGAAATGAAATCGTAAGTAACTTCACAAGAAAGTTAAGAAATATAAGAGCCAAATTCAAAAGTCTTGCTACTTCTTTTAAATATAAAAAATTCTAAGGAAGCTACTTAACTCGGTTCCTAAAAGGTTTCTATCAATAGTAGTATTTATCAAGCAATATTTAGAGATAGACAAAATGTCATTTGAAGAAGAAGTACGAAGAATAATAGCATTTAAGAAACGCCTCAAAAGTCATGATGAACTAGAAGAAAATCATCAAAGTAAACTCCTAATGGCAATTTTAACTAATCATTCTGAAAGTAAAAGCTATGGTAGAGGACGTGGCAACCAAATCCGTGGTAGAGGTCGTGGAAGAAAGTTCAACGAAAGACAAGAAAGAGACTTCACGAAAGAAAGAAAGGATCACGAGTAAAATGTGACTCGAGAAGACAAAGACTAATATAAATTTAGATGTTTCAATTGTGGAAACTATGGTCGTCTCGTGAATAAATGCATAAAATAATAGGACTACAATAATAAAAAGAAAAAACAAGAAGCACTTCCCATTCATGAAGAAGAAGAAGATCACATCTTACTATGAAGCATGAAAGGATAAACCAAAATTAGGGGGGAAAAATATTGGTTTGATATTAGTTTATCTTAAGTTAAGCATTATGTTAGTTTAATTTACTTGATTGTTTACATTATTGTTACATAACATAAGTAAGGTAGTTATGCCAGCTAATTAGTGCTTTAATCCCTAAGAAAGTATAGAATATAAATACTATATGTAATCATCATTTGTATGTAATGCATCTCTAGAATTCCAATCAAATTCTCTTAATCTATAGATCCTTTAACACCCTAGTGATCATCAATTTCATCCCACCACATATAGTAAAATGAGAATTAAGCATGTGTGTACATTTAAGGAGACAAATATTCTCTTAAAAACTTTCTCTCATCAGCTCTAAACCTCCCAAGAGCTAAAGATCAGCCATCCAGAAACCATAACAACACCACCACCAACAATGTATTCCATCATAATGCATACCAATCGTTATGGCCACTTCGAGGATAAGACGATAAGTGCACTATTTCCCAGCTTCACACATAAGTTCCACATCTTAGCGGCATCAGTAGATAATATATTGCTTTGAACTTCTAGTGATCAATCCTGCTAGTCTGAGTTTCCCTTTAAGACACCAATCACATGAAAATGCACATAACACTACCCATTTATCAGACATGGTTGGTCTACAACGATAATTTAGATATGGATATCACCTTCATTCTTATTTCTACATTATATAAAATCACAGAGGATACCATCTATCATAACATCCTGATGTTAAGACCTATCACTTAGATGGTGAGTTTGTGATCCCTAAGTAAATGCCAATGTTGCACATGTTTCATCTTTGTTCATGATCTCCCTAAGCATATGAAAACATTTAACATGATTCATGATTGTTTATGATCTCCCTAAGCACATGCTGATGTTAAACATATTTCATGTTTGTTCATGATCTCCCACGGGCTTATACATTTCACTATGTAGCTAGGTATTATTCCATTGAACATACAAGCATATGTTATTAGTAATAGAATTCCATGCACATATATATATATATATATATATATATATATATATATATATATATATATCCAAAACTTAAGAGCCCACTTAATATAATCAAAACTAGTAAGATAATTCTTAAATTTATTTTATCTATTAATAAGTTAATCCAATACACTAAAATATATATCGATAACAATATAATTTACCAACATTTTTCTCCCACTTTAGTGATATCATTACTTAATCATCCTCATAAGAACCCAAACATTACATAAATGAAAATGTCATACGGATTGAATTTTTATCTTAAGTATATTACACATAACAGGGTATCACAATGCATTGAACCCAAGTTATCCATTTAAATACACGTACGGAACATACATAGACGTTTACAAATGCAAACTCCACTTGACATGATGCTTTACTAGCTTGTGTCCTAATCCTTTAAAGAATATATCAAATCTCAAGTACAAAGCTTTTTGAATCGGCTAAACTTTACATTCTTACAAGTAGTTAATTACTCTTACACCTGCACTTCAATTTACCAATGAACTATTAAGAAATGAAATTTCAACCTCTTTTATCTTGTCGTCTAAACACATACCTTGGGATAATTATGCTCGTGTGTTCCATTCTATTCGATGATAATTACGTGTCTTGGCATAAGATATTCGAAATGGACTTTGAACATGTATCCTTTTAGCTGTATTATTCATAAGATATTTTCTTAACCCTTTAGTCAGATGATTAGCTAAATTAAGCTCAAATTTTAAAAACTCGGTTGATATCACACCATTCATGATTAATTCTCCAACCATGCTATGTCTAACACCTAAATGTCAGGACTTGCTATTGTTCACTTGACTATAAGGCTTAGCAAAGGTAGCTATACTATCATATTTGATAGAAACTTGTGATATCAATTTTAACCTACAATGAAATCTTGAAGATTAAATTGCTAACCATTCAGCTTCATTGCCTACAGGGGCTAAAGTTACAAATTCAAATTCCAATGTTGAATCGATGATGCAAGTTTGCTTTGTGGAAGCCCAAGAAATAGTTCCTCACCAAGAAAGAACACCCAACCGGTAGTAGAGGAATAATCTCCCATATTCGTGATCCAACTTGCATCCTAGTACCCCTTTATGATCGAAGGAAAACCTTAATAACACAAACCATAATTCTTGGTTCTTTTCGTGTACTTAAACAATATGTTTATTCGTATTACTAGTATATCTGCTCAATTTACCCACATCAAACACTATGTTAGAACATGTGCAAATCATAACATACATTAAACACCCAATGGTCTTTGAATACTCTAATTGTGATATGAATCATGTGAATTAAGCATAAGCCTAATTCTAGGATCTACGGTACTAACAAGAGAACAATTAAAATGATTGGATTCTTTAACAATTTTTTAATGTAATAAGACTATGTCCTGGAGATATTATTATTATGTATTTTAATCCTTATCCGAATGGTCACATCAGCCTCCCGTATATCCTTCATTTCAATATGATAACATATTTCTTATTACCAATTGAATGCAGGCTATGAAAATTACATAGGTCTGAATTAATGAATTCTAATACCTTAGAATTTCTTATAACATCTTTAAACAATTTATTTGTAATCTTAATCAATTCACAAGTATCACATTTACTATGATTCATATCAAAAGCCGCTATTAAACTCATTTAAGCTATATCTTTCATTCTAGAATAGTTCACATGTCCTAATCTATCATCTCAAAAGTTAAAAACATAATCTACTTTATTAGAAGATGATGGTGTCATACAAGCAGATCCAACACCAAACAGGACATTAATATTAATTTTATGCATGTCATTATATAATTATCCAAATCCAACACAAGTTTCGTGTCGAGACAAAATAAACTTATCCGACTTGATGAACTACTTATAACCATATTTATTTAACAATATACCAAAAAAGTAAGTTCTTCCGAGTGCCCGGAACATACAACCCATAATCTAATAGTATTTGTTTTCTAGACAAAAAACTGTCTTCAATTGGTTCAAATTCCTTGAACTAGCTTAACTCATTACACACATCACTTGTAGCACCTGAGTCTACCCACATCACTCGGAAATAAATGATACATGATCCTCAATCGAATTATGTTTACTAACCATTAAATCTTTTGAATCCAGAATTAAAACCTGAATACCGAATTCTATTTATTTTATAACCCAATGGGTTTTCCTTACTTGTAAACAACCAAACTGGTTGTAAACTAAACTATTGTCTAACAAACCATTTGAACCTTGTTATAGAATAAAAGCCGATCACATTCACACCCTTATGAACAAAAACGTAAACCGAAACACATAGGCGAAGTATAGAGGAGACCGGGGGGGCGCCCCCCCCCCCCTCTTTTTTTCATCGGTAGTGTTAAATTTTAGTTTGTTAGTGTAAATTTCTGACCCGGTAGTATAACTTTTTATATAAAATATCGAGTTCGCCCCCCTTAAAAAATATTAATTTCGCCCCGCCCCTTACGAGAATGTTTAAGTTCCGCCACTGCCGAAACCATAAATCCAATAGAACCCAATTCAAATAAGATATATAAATCTACTACCCTCTGACAAAAAAAATCAAATCTTAAATCCCACGTTGCAATCGAGAACAACCAAATCCAATAACCGCCCACTATTGGTTTTAATCTTTGTTGAAATAATTGTGATTAAACAAAACTTAAATAACATCACACTTGTTATAACCTTGTGAACAGAAACATGAATCGAGAGGCCATAATTCCATTTAATCTAACATACACTAACAGAATACTTGTGTATAGTGCACTTGCGAACCGAACCCAAAACACGATTTGTAATCTTCGAACAATCAAACTCATTTGGAAATCTCTATAAAATAGGTTTATCTTTATAAATTTTGTGGGTCTCGAACAAGAAATTGAACATAAAACAAACCAAAACATACCAGATTTGGGTTCAATCTTCGAACAATCAAACTCATTTGGAAATCTCTGAATCATAAAAGTGAAACACTATCAGATAAACTTATTTCATGTGTTACTCACGAGTTTATCAAATTAGATAGAGATTTGGTCGATGGAGTAAAAATTGTATATAAAAAGATAGATAAGGAACATGGCAATGGAGTTTTTGTAGCCGTGAACCCCAGTTTTCATTCTTTTATATATTTGATCGAGAGAAAGAGCTCTATGTTTTTATGGTCAAGACATGACCCAAAATTTTAATCAAGTCGATTAATAAATTTTTTAAGCCCAATTTACATGACCCAAAATCTTAAATAAATCCAATAACAAATTTTTAAGCCCAATATTATATCAAATAACTATATGAGTAAAGCCTACAACTTAATTGCCCCTTAATATAATTAAAATTGATAAGTTAACTAACACACAAATAATATTTAGAATTGTAACTCGTTTAAGATGTAACGCTATTTTCTCGATCAACAACTTAATCTAATACGCTAAAATATATAGTTAACACTAAAATTACCAACAATATATATATATATATATATATATATATATATATATATATATATATATATATATATATATATATATATATATATATATATATATATATATATGCCCAAACATAAAACATAAGAAAATGAAAAATATAGAAGTAGTCACAACCTCCGATTATTAGGCCGCTACCTCCTAAAAGAATGGATTACCACTTGCTTCTTCTGCTTGGCATATGTGTAGTGTTTAGATAATGACATACTTTGTAAACTTGCATACAAACTTCATAAAGATCTATGCTGATGACTGCAACGTGCAATAGAGCTTATATAATCCCATCATATTCCCTTTGTTGGTGTAATAATCTATTAGGTTGAGCTAATCCATACCCTTTCACCTGCCTACATTCCTTTTCATGAGCTCCAACACCCAACTTCTCTTCGTCATGTGTCACCATAGGCATAACTGGCTCTTCTGTAGGCCTAACGAATCGCCAACAACATAAAAGTTAACGTATTG
The DNA here is from genome assembly GCA_025215565.1 of Flaveria ramosissima. Classification (NCBI taxonomy): domain Eukaryota; kingdom Viridiplantae; phylum Streptophyta; class Magnoliopsida; order Asterales; family Asteraceae; genus Flaveria; species Flaveria ramosissima. Next base: position 68,463,147 of record CM046039.1, read on the forward strand.
TTCCGCATTCTATTAAGGAATTGAACTTGTATATAAACACCCATTTTGCAATCTTTTGACTGTCGTTTCAACTTTTAGCATATACAGTTTTGATGAATTTATTTCCCCACTAACAATTACATGGTACTAACAAATATTATGTTAGGATCATCATCTTGATCCACATAATAGGTCATGATATATGCCCGTGTGAGTGAGTGTGGTGTGACAATGAAGTGTGTGTCACGTGATGGCCACCTCATAAATAAATAATTTACAATGAAAGGGTATGTAATTGTGATTGCTGTGAAATTAATTAATTTTTTTACCATTTCTATACATAAATATAATTAAATATACCCAAAACAATACAAAAAATTAAACTAATTCTAAACAATAGAACAAAACCATTTTTCTAAATTAAAAGCATACATCAATTTAATAATAAACACTTGTAAATGTTCACAATCAAGTCCGCCTTGAGTTGAGTATGGATTTTGTTGGTGTGTATCTCAAGACAATTTGCTTGCCTCCGTTTTTAGTCAAGTTATTACTAAATTTAAACAAGAACTTAACATGTTTGATACAAGAACCATATAAAAGAAGACAACTGTGAAGTCGAAGATTGAATCAAGATAATCTAGACTAGAAGAAATCAATTATAGAACAATACAAGATCGATGAAGACTGAGCGATGATGTATATATGATGAAACAGTAAGAAAATCATTTAAAGGAAGTAGCAACCATATAACATACTTTTGACAAGTTCCTTTTAGTTGGTTTTTATTTTGATTGTCAAGCCATGTCTTTTAACTAGATGAAATAAAAAACATAAGAAAATATTAAAACCTATGGTTTTGATATTAAACTAAAGGTGAAGCACTAACGGTCTCAATACATAACACATGAACAAATTTATGAACACATGGTCAAAAATATGAAAAAACTAAACCTACTTAAGCATCCATACTATTAGGTCGAGAGGGACATGATGCTTGATTATGACGAATTTGTTTATAAATTCCACAAAGGTTAGTCTTTTTCCCTCTTTTAATATTCATTCCATTTCTTAGCCTTGTTAAATGAGGATAACGAGGATGACCCTTTTATCTTGTTTTAAATTTGTGTTAGAAAGAAATTCTCTATTTAATGATGGTTGAGGCCAATAAGCTTCACGAGAAAGCAGAGAAAACTCATTTGACCATGTACCATATAGAATTAAGTAACATTTATGAATATGTTGCCAATTATTCAAAGAAAGTTTGATACATGCACTCAAAACATGAGAACAAGGATATATATATATATATATATATATATATATATATATATATATATATATATATATATATATATATATATATATATATATATATATATATATATATATATATATATATATATATATATATATATATATATATATATATATATATATATATATATATATATATATATATATATATATATATATATATATATATAGGGGAGGGATCTCTTGAAAACCATATTATAAATGAAAACCATGAAAACCAGAGGTTACATATATGTAAGTACGTTTACAAATCCTAATTTTGATAAACCTTAAGTTGGTTGTTCGGTTTCGTTTGAGACAATAAATGAAAAGGGACTAGTCTAACGCTTTACAAAATCCTAATTTTGATAAACTCCCAATTGACCATGATCTCTATCTTCATGGAACATGTTCTCCGTCTTGATCTTGATCTCTAGATTTACAATTACAAACTTGAATTTAATTTAAACATATCTATTGCACCGGATCCATTATCCGTAATAAATTACAAATCAAATAAAAACTAAACAGAATCTAAAACGGGTTCTGAAACGATTCCATAAAATTAAAACCATGACTATGGTCAAACTCTAGGGCTCAATTCAAAATCACAATCCACAAACAAATAAAGGCTTTGATCTTTTGTCAAACTAGAGTTTTGACAAATAAACGATTACCATTTATACGCGCGTAACAATGGCTCTGATACCAGTACTGTTGTGAGTTAATCCGGTTAACTATTTGAATTTAAATAAAATACTTTTATTGAGCGGGAGTGGTTCCCATGTTAAATAATAAAATCTTATTTTAATAAATTTAGAGTTTTAATCTAATTGAAACTTTAGCTTATTAATTCTACATATATAAACTTTTTCTAATCAGGATCATGGTTTAAACACGAGAGGAGAGGGAGAGGGAGAGACAGACCAGCAGATTTCTTTCTCCAGGGAATAATAATTGTGATTTTAGGGTTAATTCTTAACCCTATATTTATAATAACAATTCATTATACTCTAGTCCTTAACTTATTGGACATATTTCCTTTTAATAATAAACTCTTTTATTATTAACCCACAAGTTTAATTAACTTTTAATTAAAACATTAATTATTAAGAATAACTATTATTATAAATCTTATAACAAATCCCCATTTATTATTAGTTCACAAATAGTTATCCACCTATTAAATAATAATCAACAATTATTAATTAAATGTATATTTACGCTTAAAGATTTAACAATTAAACTATTTAATCTTTATTTTGTTTACCAATGTGTAACTTTTTAGATTGTACTAAGTTAGTTAACGTTGACTTTGACTTCAATTAACAATCGTACATCCTATATCCAACATAAACAGGTGAAGGATTTAGAAGAAAATGAAATTCGTATTGAAACCTGACTTAGTCATATTTGGATTCCTAAGGAGGTGAACTAAGAAGAATAATTTTAAATAAAGAACATAAATCATATACCAACACACCCAAGCACCGAAAAATATACCATATTTTAGATAAGAAAACCGGTGGCCTGGTATAAAGTTTGAGATGGTGAAATATTTAAAAAAATGCTTAACTTGTGTCCATGTTAAGGCTAAACATCAAAAGCCTTATGGGAAAGCACAACTGTAGATATCCCAGAATGGAAATAGGAGCATATTACTATGTATTTTATAACAAAACTACATAGGTTATCTAAAGGTTGTTAGTCCATATGGCTAGTTGTGAATAGGCTAACCAAGAGTGCTCACTTTTAACTATACATGAATCTTAATCTTCTGAGAGGTTAGTATAAATATTTATCAAGAAAATAGTAGCAAGGAATGGAATGCTAATATAAGATCAAGATACATGTTTTACATCACCGTGTTTGTAGAAAAGGTTCCACGAGGAAATGAGATCTAGATTACTAATTAGAACATCATATCATCACCAAATAGAAGAAATGAAGTATAATCATAAAAGATCAACCATTAAACTACATGTTGCGTACCCAAGCAATTAATTTTTGAGAAAAGCTAGGATAGTCATATGCTGATATCGGTAGAAATCTCATACAAATAGCTATTTTGGTGGTACTAGCATGTCCCCATATGAGATGTTATATGGAGAAAGATATATAAGCCCATTAGGTGTAGGGAGATATCATAAAAAAGTACTAAGGAGTAAATAAGTGGCCGGAACAACTTCAGATTAGTTGGATTAGATATAAGCATATTCAAACGTTGCTCATGATAAACAAAAGTCACATGCACATAAAATATGAAGGCCTATCAAGCTTAAGGTTGGAGATCATGTGATATTAAAGGTATCCTCAAGGTACATTAGATGATTTAAGATTTTGGCTTGGGTAGGTAAGGTTGCGTATAGGTTAGAACTACCTAAAGAATTGTCGAAAACTCATCCAAACTTTCATGGGTCATACTTACGAAAGTGGTTAGTCTATTAAAAGTCCTACTAACACTAATAGACATTGAAGTTGACACTAAATTGAGTTCCGTTGAGAAACCTATCACAATCATTGATAAAGAAAAGAAGAAGTTATACAACAAGATCATTAAAAAAAGTTAAGGTACAATGGAAGCATTGGAAAAAATCTAAGGCTACTTGATGAGAATCAGAAGAACAGATGATGAAATCTTTTCCTTTCTTGTTCAAGTAATAGTATATTTTGAGGACGATACATTTTTTAAGTAGGTATACTTGTAAGACCCTAAACTTTCATCAACATTCGATAAAAAGGAAGACCCAAACTTTCAGCAAGCATAACTTGAACTATAAATGAAGTTATATGACTCATAACAAGTCAACCATAAGTTTTTGACAAACTATATAAAAAGAACTAAGTTATGAATCGTAACTAATTTTTCTTGAATACTATAAAAAAGTAGACAAGGTTACAGACGGTCACCTCTTTTCTTTAGGGTTCGTAAGATTGAAGTGGTTAGTGAATGAACAAAATTTGGCACGTGGGGATGCCAAGGCTTTTACCAAAGTTGTTAGTCAAGGAATATTTAATTTTTTGTGAAAGAAGTTTGTGAGAATTCGTGATTGTGGGTTCTCACAAATAACCATTGCCTTTACACGTGAAATTAAGGTTTTGATTTACGGATCATGGTTGTTAGTCAAGGAATATTTATTTTTTTCCCCAAAGGGGTTTAACATGAATGCCATGAGAATGATCATGAAAATTTTGGCCCTCAATATGCATAATAAACAATATGTTTTCTTTATCATACCAAGCAAATGTAGATACTTGGTTTTTGTTTGTGTAGTAGAGTTGGTAGCGATTGCATATTGTAGAGTTAGGTGGTGACGACCTCCTACGGGTGAACTTGAACCACGAAAGAGGCTTGTAGTGAGCACATGCTTGTGGTAGCAATGATGAAAAGTCTATAGTTTGTGTTATATAAATCTATTTTGAAAGAATATGTGCTTTTTATATGAAATGTTTTGTTTAAAACTTAGTGCTTACTAGCATTAGCGAAGATTTTTAGCATGTATATCAAATGAACATCTTGTCGACTAACAAACACAAATATGAGACTAGCATAATATTAGTCGTAATATAATGAGAATAAACTAGCTTGTACAGTATGTTTTTTATGAAATATAAATGGACTCCCACTATGATAGTTTTGATTATTATGTGCTCTATTGATACTTGTAACCTATGGTTCTGCTTAGATTACAAGTATCACAACGTGATAGATAACTAGATTGTGATATGAAAATAAATTTAGTATGTATCTGAAAATAGATGGCAAATGAGGTACAATGATAATAGGACAATTCAAAAATTAAATAAAAAGGTGGTGTACATAAACTGGATTTATGTATTCTTATATATATATATATGTAAGGATTCCTTAAGTCTGATGCTACCCAAAACATCCATTGTGTCTCTGCAACATGCACTAAGTACTGAAGTAAAGAATGTTTCGGAAGTTTTACACAATGCACTAGAAAATACTCTAAGTGTGAAATCTTCCGAAGCCAAGACCAATATCTTCCGAAGCCAAACATGAAGTCTTCCGAAGCCTCAGAGACAAAGTTTTCCGAAGCTTCAACCTATGAAGACAGATTTCTTCCGAAGACTTTTAGTACACATGCTTTATCTGATGTACTGTTCCATAAAGCACTTTTCCGCTGCATCTCTGTAAAGTCACCAACTTACATGAGTTGGTGAAAAGGTCCATGCTTTTGGTAACTGTACATTGAGGTCTTGAGTCTGTAACTTTCTACTTTATGTACTTTATCCTTTTTGTAATGTATAAGGATGTGAGCTATGGCATGTCATAGTCACAAGGTCAAAAGGCAGATATGCCTTTTGATCCTACAATTGATTTTGTTAGTGTCTAGTCAATTGTATCCAGCTGGCTTTCAAAGTATAGCCGGCTGTAGGTTGTAGTATAAGTATTCCAAGTTCTTGTATCTTTCTTTATGCTTTGTAACACTTGTAAAAAAACTTGAGAAAGCAATATACTGCCTCCTTGAAACCCAACTCTCTTGTTCTGTCTCTCTACTTTACTTGTGTTCTTTGTATCAACTTGGTTAATCCAGTTCACTGTTTGATCAAAGTTTAGTTGCTCTCCTCATTGTGTTGTTGTGTTGTAATTTGTTCAAGCCCTTAACCGGTCCTGCAATTGGTATCAGAGCATTTCAGGCTCTTGATATAAGATCTCACCATCTTAAGATCCCTCACACACACAAAACTAAACTCTCCAAATAGCATCCATCTCAAAGACTGATATGGAGACTGGAACCATGAACAAATCCCCACTAATCACTCTTGATGATTTTGACACCTGGTGTATGAGAATGGAAGGTTTCATCAGGTCTCTGGATTCAAGAATGTGGGAATCTGTTGAGAATGGACCTTTCATACCCAGCACTCCTTCTGCTACTCGTGCTGGTATGATTCCAAAAGATGTGGCCAACTACTCTGATGAAGATAGAAAAAGAGTAGAGATTGATAGGAAGGCCATGCTCTTCAGACTGCTCTCTCAAACTCTGTATACAGAGGCTTTAAGAAGTGCAAAACAGCTAAACAGCTGTGGGATGCACTGAAGCTGATGTATGAAGGCTCCTCTGAAGCCAAGGAGAACAAGAAGGATCTTCTGAAGCAGCAGTTTGAAAACTTCACCTTCAAAGCAGGTGAAACCATGACTCAACAATACTTCAGGTATGTTGAGATAGTGGATACCCTAGTGGATGGAGGAGTTCCTCTTGAGAACAGGGACATTGTAAGGAAGTTCATGTCCTCACTTTCTAGGCAATGGACACACTATTGTGTGGTGATCAAGAGGACTGAGAACCTCAAAACTCTTACTCTGACAGAGTTATGGGATTCTCAGTGGATACCAGATGGAGATGAACATGCAAGGTTCATCTGGCAACTCCAACAATCAAATGGGTTCAGCCCTTCATGTGGTTGAAAGGGATAGCATAGAACCCCAACATCATCTCATATGCTACCCTGACAACTCACAAAAGGGTCCTTTCATCACCTTCCCGGAGACACCAAGGGAGAACTTTACTCAAGGAAGCCCATTCCAAGAGACAAGTTCTTCTCAAGCCTTTGTGTCTACTGATGAAAGCTGTGAGAACTCTCTCTTCACTCTTGAAGACCTGGACTGTATCCATCCAGATGACCTGGAGTACATGGAGATAGTTCAGCAGATGGCTCTCCTCACTCACAGAGCCAAGAAGTTTTACAAGAGAACAGGAAGGAGGTTTCCAAGCAATGCAACCAGTGGAAAGTTTGGGCTGGACAAAAGCAAAGTCAAGTGTTACAACTGTAACCTGATGGGCCACTTTGCTAGGGAGTGTAAGGCACCTAAAACAAATGGGGGCCAAACACAAACTAGACCAAACTACACTGACAAAGCCCCTCAAAATGAGAAGCCAAAGCAACATGATGCTGTTGCTGTTGAAGAGGGAGGCCTTGACTGGAGCTTTCAGGTGGAAGATGCTTCTCCAAACCAAGCACTGATGGCAAACCATGATGAAGCCAAGGTATTGGAACATCTCTGTACTCCTGAATGCATTACTAAAGTAAATAGATACAGGTCCTACAACTTAGAGATGAGATCTGATCTTGAGTCATTAAACATATTAAAATCTGATTTTAGAAAGTCTGAAAATGATTACAAGTTAAAGATAGAGGACTTGGAGAAAACCATTTCAGTACTAAAACATGAACATACAGATTTTAGAACTCAGATTCAGGATCTCATAACTAAGTTGACTGAGTGCCAGGCTGAGCTTGTGATCAGCAAAGCCAAGGCAGAGAAGAGTGTTCTTGAAGAAGAGACCTTCAAGAACATGATATCCTCATCCCTACACAACAAAGTGTGCTATCAAAATAGACAGGGACTGGGATCAAATGAGATAGCTCCTCCACACACAATCTTGTCTGTAAGATCTCCTAGGTGTGGAACTTGTGAAGATGAGCTTCCTCTCATAGATCCTATAAGTGAGGAGGATGAAGAAGTGATAGTGAAGAATTCCTCTAAGAAGAGTGAAGAAGAGGATTCTTCCAAGGGCCACTATCCTTCTGAGGAGAAGAAATCTACTGTGATGACAAAGTCCAAGAGAAAGAACTTGATCAAGAAGAGCAAAGGAAAGCAAAGAAGGCTCAAGAGATCAAGGCTACTTTTCATGCTAAGCAGAAACAAGTTTTTATCTCTGCAGGTTTCAAAGTAGTGAGGACTGAAGACATCAACCAAGACTCCTCAGCTAAGAGTCCTGGTTCTTGTTCAAATCATCTCAGTACAAAGAAGAAGACTGAGCTGCTGTGTACCACTGCTGCACAGCCTGGACCATCAAACTCCAAGAACAGTTCACAGCCCAAAAGAACTGTCTCAGCATCTACCAAGATGAAGGTGAAGAAGGGATGTGACCAAAGTTAGTCTTGCTCTCAAAAGGAGACTCCTTTGAAGAAGAAAATGTTATGTGTCATGTGTGAAAGTACCTCTCACATTGCTAAGGATTGCCCATACAATCCTAAAAGTACTATCCACATGACCAATACAAAGACTTCAAAGAGTCTCAAGAAGATTCAAGCTTCGGAAGGAAAGTCTGTTTCCTTCGGAAGCTCCAAATCAAAGAAGAAGGTAAATGGAAAATTACCTTCAGAAGCAAAATTGGTCTTAGAAGAAAGGAGTTCTTCCGAAGCACTGAAGTCTGCTGCAGTGACTGTAGAATCTTTCGAAGGTTCAGTCATCAAAACTTGTGAAGTCCCAAAAGCTCCTAAGGTTTTGAAGGTCAAGTCCAAGACTCCAAAGGTGGTGTGGAAGTCTAAGAAAGACCAAATGACTGAAGTTTCTCCATCAACAACAGCTGAAGATCCCCCTAGTACAACCATAGGATCTATTACTGTTGCATTACCTTCTATTACACTTAGTGAGCCCAAGACAAGTAAGGCTTGGGTTTCCAAATGTAACTAATCATTTTCTTTGTGCAGGAACAGCTAAAGACTAGCAGGAATGTCTGGATAATTGACAGTGGCTGTTCCAGCACATGACAGGCAATAGGTCTCTACTCCATAATTTTGAGAGAATTAATGGAGGACCAGTTGCTTTTGGAGGAGATGAAGGTGGTTACATTTCTGGAAGGGGCAAGGTCACAAATGGTAAGCTCAGCATCGAGAAGGTAAAGGTTGTTAAGGAGCTTGGGTACAATCTTCTGAGTGTATCCCAATTTTGTGATCAGAGTCATAACATGCTCTTTATTGAGCATGAGTGCATTGTTCTCAAGCCTGGAGTGGTCATTCCTCATGAGCATATCCTGCTCAGAGCCCCCAGGAAAGGGAACATGTACAAGATGGATTTGCAAGAAACATCTCCCTCTGGAGAAGTTTCATGCTTTCTATCTAAAGCAAATAGTGATGAGTCTTTCCTATGGCATAAAAGAATGTGCCATGTAAACTTTAAGAACATGAATAAATTGATTAAACATGATTTGGTAACTGGAATGCCAAAGAAAGAGTTTACAAGTGATGATCATTGTGTTGCATGCCTGAAAGGGAAGCAACACAAGGTATCTCACAAGCCTAAGGAAAAGAACTCCATCACTACTCCCCTACACTTGTTACATATGGATCTCTTTGGCCCCACCAGTGTAATGAGTCTAGGAAGGACCTCTTATTGTTTAGTGATCACAGATGATTTTACAAGATTCACTTGGGTTTTCTTTCTTAGAACTAAGGATGAAACCCCTGAGATTCTGAAGAATTTCATCTTAAAAGTTGAGAATCAAAGTGATCACAAGGTCAAAACCATAAGATGTGATCAAGGAACTGAATTCAAGAACCAAATCCTTGATATATTTTGTGATGAAAAAGGTATTACAAGACATCATAGTGCTCCCAGGACTCCACAGCAAAACGGAGTTGCTGAGAGGAGAAACAGGACACTAATTGAAGCTGCAAGAACTATGTTGTCTGACTCTAAACTGTCCATCACCTTCTGGGCAGAGGCAGTTAATACTGCTTGCTATGTGCAAAACAGAGTTTTAGTAGTTAAGACACATGGTAAGACTCCTTATGAACTTTGGCACAAGAGGAAATCTTTCATTGGTTTTCTCAGGTCTTTTGGATGTCCCTGCACCATCTTGAATACAAAGGATCAAATTTGCCAAGTTTGCTGAGAAATCAGATGATGGACACTTCATTGGATACTCTTCTCAAGCTAAGGCTTATAGAGTATACAATCTCAGAACTAGAATTGTTGAGGAGTCAGCCAATGTGACTTTCAATAAACACACACCCTGTGTGGCTGGTTCTGGTCCTGATTGGCTGTTTGATCTTGATTTAGTTACCAACTGTTTTAACAAATCTTGTGAGAATGTTTCAGGATCTGCAGAAAATTTAAATACAGGTGATCCTGATCCAAGATTTGAGCTAGGAAGACCCTCAACTCATACATCTTCAGCTCCAGTTGGAACTACTTCAGCAAATGAGGTCTCTATCAGCACTACAATGACAAATTCTGCTGATACATCTGGTATGCCTTCAAATTCCAGCTCAGAGGCTGCTCAACCAGATAAAGATACCTCAATTGTAGAAGACAACAATGGTGATGGGGATAGTGATTAGGAATTTCTTGATGCTAATAACCACACCATAGATGACAACATCAATGATGTCACACACTCATTGGATCAAGTTAATCTTGATAAGTGTGGTAATGTGGAGGGTGAATCATCTATGCCAGATCTAAATTTCTCAAATTTGGATCTTTCTCAGCAACTTGCTGTGATCCCTCAGCTAAGGATCCACAAGTCTCACCCCACCACAAACATCATTGGAGATGTTGTCACAGGGGTAAGAACAAGAGAACAAACCCATGAAGCAAATGTTTGTCTTCACTCTTGTTTCTTATCTCAGATAGAGCCAAAGAAAGTTGATGAAGCTCTAAAGGATGGAAGTTGGGTTGAAGCTATGCAACAAGAGCTGCTTCAATTCAAAAGGCAGAAAGTTTGGAACCTTTGTCCTCTTCCTCATGGGAAGACTACCATTGGAACCAAATGGGTTTTTAGGAATAAGAAGGATGATAGAGGAATCATCATCAAGAACAAGGCAAGACTAGTTGTTCAAGGATACACACAAGAAGAAGGGATTGACTACACTGATGTCTTTGCTCCTGTAGCAAGACTAGAAGCTGTTAGGATATTCCTGGCATTTGCTGCATCCAAGAACTTCAAGGTCTTTCAACTTGATGTAAAGTGTGCTTTCTTATATGGAGTGATTGATGAAGAGGTTTATGTCAAACAGCCACCTGGTTTTGTAGACCCTGATCATCCTGATTATGTCTGCAAGCTTGACAAAGCTCTTTATGGGCTGCATTAGGCACCCAGGAAGTGGTATGAGACACTGTCTGAGTATCTTTGTAAACATGGATACAGGAGAGGTACTATAGATGGAACTCTCTTCATCAAAGGACAGAGAAATGACTTATTGCTAGTTCAAGTATATGTAGATGACATCATCTTTGGTTCAACTAATCCAAAGCTCTGCAAAGACTTTGAGAAGCTGATGAAAGACAGATTTGAAATGAGTTCAATGGGAGAACTCAATTTCTTTCTGGGAATTCAAGTGAAGCAGGTTGAAGATGGCATCTTCATAAGTCAGTCAAAGTATGTTCAGGACATACTCAGGAGGTTCAACATGACTGATTGTAAGATTGCTAAGACACCCATAGCTAGAAACCACTCCCTTGGACCTGATCTTGAGGGGGAGTGTGTAGATGAACATTTATATAGGGCTATGATTGGGTCTCTTATGTATCTTATAGCTAGCAGGCCTGATATCATGTTTGCTACATGTATTTGTGCAAGATATCAAGCCAACCCTAAGATGTCTCACTTAATCACTGTCAAAAGGATTTTAAGATACCTCAAAGGTGCTTCAACACTTGGTCTATGGTATCCAAAGAATTCTGACTTTAATCTGTATGCTTATACAGATAGTGATTATGGTGGTTGCAACATGACTGCAAAGTCTACATCTGGGGGTGTCAATTCCTTGGTGGAAGGGTTGTCTCATGGCAATGCAAGAAATAATCCTGTGTGTCTGCATCAACTGCTGAGGCTGAATACATTGCTGCTGCAAGCTGCTGTGCTCAAGTGCTTTGGATTCAAAATCAGATGCTGGACTATGGATTTAACTTCAAAGAGACTCCTATCCACATAGACAACAATAGTGCTATCTCTATCACTGAGAACCCTGTGCAGCACTCAAGGACCAAACACATCAACATCAGGTATCATTTAATAAGAGATAACTATGAAAAAGGATTAATTAAACTAGTCAAAGTTCATACAGATGAACAATATGCTGATCTGTTTACAAAAGCTTTTGATGAACAGGGATTTAAATATCTGATATCAGCTATTGGGATGATTAACTTTGAGTAGACTTTTTCTTAAAACTAATTCTAATTATTTCTTCTTAAAATATGTGTGTCCTAAGTTGTCTAGTTCATCACTTTCATAAGCTCATGTTTTCTTTGGATGTAAAATTCTTTTTGAAGACTTTCCTTAGATTCTTGAAAATTTTCTGATACTTCGGAAGATAAAATTTTATATTCGGAAGAAAATCATGCCTTCAAAATAAATAACTGTCTAAAATATTTTACCTTCGGAAGAAGTCTAAACCCATCTTCCGAAGCATAAATTTCTATCTTAGACACTTATTTGTTTTTAAGGACTTTTTCCTTCCGAAGCAAAACTAACTCTCGGAAGCTTTGTTGTACTTTATACAAAGCATTCAAGGATTTATTTCTCTTCCGAAGCATAAATTTTCAAGACTCTCAGGAAAATCTTCCGAAGCCATTTTAGCTTCGGAAGCTTTTTCATTAAAACTTCCGAAGACAATTTACCTTCGGAAGCTTTTCGAATTCCAAGAAAACTACTTTTTGAGCAAAAGTAAACTACTTTTTCAGAGGTGGGACGGACTTCCGGATTTCAAAGTTTATACTCTTTCATTAACTATGGTTCAAATCCCTTTTCACATAAATACCCAACGGTTCCCCCTCTTTCTCACTATCTTCCTCAATTCCACTATTCCTCTAACCTAATTCTCTAAACCGCCTTTGCTTTCTACCTTTCTTCACTCTTAAGCTTCTGAAATGGCCAACCTTAACCGCAGAAACAACCCAGATTTCTCCATGCAACTTCACAGGCAACATAATCAAGTTGCTCTGTTAAGCTCTGAGAAAGATGCAAGTTTCTCAGAGATTTGCCAATTCTTAACTCTATCAAACTACTTCACCTCCCTGACCATTGATCCTACTCTGTATGAGGATCACTTGCTTGAATTCTGGAAGACCTGCCAAGAGGTCATTATGGATGGGGAGAAAGCACTATCTGCCACAGTGCAAGGGAGGACAATCTTCATCACTCCGGCCATCATTAACCATCATTTGCAGCTGGATGATGAAGAAGGTAAGTTGTCCTTCCCAAAGGAAGCTGTTAATCATTCCTTTGAGCAGATGGGCTTTGAGGGAGATTTCTCTGTAAAGACCTTCAGGAAAGGGAAGGTCTCATCCTAGTGGAAATACCTGCTCCATGTGGTTATCCACAGCTTATCAAACAAGCATGGTGGGTGGGACCAATTCTGAGGATCTCTCCTTTATAGTTCATGGAATGGTTCAGGGGGTCAATTTCAGGTACTCTCAATTTGTCTATACTAATTTACTTGCAAACTTGGACTCCTTAGAGTATTACATGTTTCCTAGATATGTTCAACACATTCTCAACTGTGAACTGGGCTCACAGTTGAGGGAAACAAGTAATATTCTTAAATTGGGACAGATGAAGCCCGACATCTTTAAAATAATGAAGAAGCCAACTGTAGGCTTCTCAGGGGTAGAAATAGCCCTAGTTCCCAAAATGTTAAAGCTCATTGCTCAAGGTGACAACCTAGCAACACAAGCTAGTGTTGAACCCACACCTTCCTTTTCTTTACCACTAAAAAGACCACAAATAACCCTCACCTACCAAAGAAAATCCAAACGAACCCCTGCTCAGGCTATCGAGTCTGTGCAGGTCCCCATATACTCAACCTTACAGGAGGAAGTGGACACTAGAGCTCCCACTTCCCCTGAGGAGCAAACCACTCCCATTTCTTCACCTATCAGGGCTGAGGTTCCTCATGCTCACCCTGATAAGCTCATAAACCCAACTCTCTTGTTATGTCTCTCTACCTTACTTGTGTTCTTTGTATCAACTTGGTTAATCCAGTTCATGTTTGATCAAGTTTGTGCTCTCCTCATTGTGTTGTGTTGTTGTAATTGTTCAAGCCCTTCACAGCCTAAAGCCTTCACTCTGAGTCCACCTCAGTGAACAACCTTCAGGGACAGTTACCATCCCCAGCCTTTAGATCTAAACCAACCAATTTCCAACCTATCCTTTTATACTGATGAAGACTTAGGATTCAGTGAGTACCATGAGTCTCTCTTCTCCTCCCTACTCAAAGAGAGATGAGTACCTCTGACTCTCCTCAGTCTATCCCACATCATCACCTGTTACTGAGGTGGACACTTCTGAACATGTTCAGGATGTCCATATGGAAGAGGCTCTCACTTTTGAAGTGATTACATCATTAAGACCTCAACCATGGCAACTCAGCCCACTATGCATCTCAACTGAGATTGCTAGTGAACAGAGGAAAAACCAGCAGCCAAGAACCTCAAGCTGGTGGTGAGAGAGAGGACTTTGGTCCAATCATCTCATCCCCAATGATTCTTCTGATGAAGAAGAGGGGAATTTGAGACTAAAGGTGCAGAAATTGTCAAAAAACATGCACCATTTAGTCTCTAAGGTTAGTCACCTTGAATCTCAGGTGACTACCTTACAAACAGGGTCAATGATCAGCAACTCAGATTTCATATCTAAAGGAAAACTAGCTGGGAGACCTTTAAGGAGAGCTCAACCAGGAACACAAGAACCTGTGGAAGTGATTGACTTATCCTCCAGCTTACCTATGCAAGTGGGTGATGCTACCAAAAAAGGGGAGAAAGTTATGCACAAGCCACAGAACCTGGGGTTCTTCACAAAGAATGGACATAGAGGACTCACCATCCTCACTTGCTGTTGTGCATTCTCAGCAACTTCCTCAAGTTCAACATTAATGGGACTCTATAGACTCAATCATTAGGAGTCTTTTTTAGGAGGTATACCAAGGGCTGCTCATCTCCACCACAAGGAACTTCAACTACATCATAAGGTGGAGGTATGATGATGACAGAAGAGCCCTTAGCCTTCAAGAGTTTCAAGGGCAACAAGAATTGTTTTGCTTTCAAAGCCTGACTTCTATGAAAGATTGGATTTAGTCAACATGCCACTTGTCAATCCAAGCAATTCAAGACAAGCTGACAGATTGGCTCAAAGAATCCAAGATAGGATCCTTGCAGAGTTCACTCTAAGAAGGAGACTTAGGCAATCAGGCAATGTCATCGGTCAACTGGATGTTGAGGTGGACCCTAAGATTAGTTTCATAGGGGAAACCTTGACTGAAGGCCAGTGGCAGAACCTGAGACCCCCTGTCTCCATCATGCAACCACTGCTGGCAGAGGGTTCAAAGCTTCTTCTTAGACACACTGCTTGGTGGAGGAGAGGGAGGGCCTCTCTCTGGCCAGAGCATGGAAGCTACACCAAGCAATGAAGGCCAAGCCTTATCCACCCTGAGTCACAAAGGTCTGTGCGTGACAAAGGGAAAAGGATAATGACTCCTGAGGAAATTGAGGAGGAAGAGAGAGAGAGGAAAAGGAAGCTAAGGGGAGAAAGTTCCTCTGGGTCATCAAGCTTTATGCAAGCTGCAATCAGGGCTGCCCCCAGACCAAATACTCAAGATGATGAGTTAAGGGCAGTCAGGATTACTTATTTGCAGACCAGGAACTATGATATTGATGAAATCATCTCCCTCCCCTTAGAAGAACTGAATGAACTGGCTGACATGGAAGTGTCAAGAGAGATGAAAGAAAAAGAGGATGCAAGGCTACTTCTCCAATTCAAAGAGGAGAGGAGACAGAAAAGACTCTACAAGCATGCTCCCACTCTCTCTCCAGTTCAAGAAAGTCCTGCACAGGAAGATGTGGCTCCACAAGAACCTCAGGTAGATAAAGAAGAAGATAGGATCAAGATGATCAACTACCTGAGTGCCACAGGCTTCTATCAGGCAGATGCACTTCTTCCCCTGTCCTATGACTTCATTGAGTTTGAGTACCTAAAGCAACTTGAGCTTGAGCTAGTCAAAGAAAGAAAGACAACCAAAAGAAAGCTAAGGGAAGAAGCTGCAAAGTCAAGAGCCATCATTCAAAAGAGTGTAAAGAAGTCTGCTGACAGACAAAGGATGATGAGCTTCTTGAAGCTATATGGATTCTCCGGAAGGAGACTTGGCCCTATGTCTCTATCCACAATGGATGAGCATATAAGGATGATCAAGCAGAAGATTAAGAGTGGTGAACTGATTGACTTGCACTCTCTTCCAAGTCAAGTCCCACCTGAAGTGAAGGTTAAGTTTGAACAACCTGAGACACCTCAACCCGGACCTCCAGCTGAGCCTCAGCAAGCTTCATCTTCTGATCCAAGGCAGGGTCAAACTCCCTCTCCTTCTGAACCTGTGAGGGAGGAACACCCAACTGAGAAAGACAATGATGATCAACAAGGTGCTGCAGACCAGTCTTCTCAGTTAAAGTCATCTAAGAGGAAGAAGAGAATGGCTTCTAAACCAAAGTCAAAGAAGAAGAAGCCTAAGTCATCTACCTCTACACCTCAGGCTGAATCAGATCAACCTGAGGAAGTGCATGATGAGGCAGCCCAATCAACTCTAATGCAAGTGGCTCCTCTAACAACTGAGACACCCATCTTGTCCTGGACTTACTCTACCGATCCAGAAAGATGGCATGTAATCAGAGATCAAGGTGTTGAGAATGTCTACTCCTGGCAAGACATAATCAACTCACCTCTACATGATCTCTTTGAAATGAGAAGATACTATGAAAGTCTTGATGATCCTGACCATCTAATGAAGAAAGGAATGGTCATGATTGTACTGAAGACCACCAACATCTGAAGATCTTCGAAGTGTTTTGGTAGCATCAGCCTAGGGGGAGTTTGTAAGGATTCCTTAAGTCTGATGCAACCCAAAACATCCAATGTGTCTCTGCAACATGCACTAAGTACTGAAGTACAGAATGCTTTGGAAGTTTTACACAATGCACTAGAAAATACTCTAAGTTTAAAATCTTCCGAAGCCAAGACCAATATCTTCCGAAGCCAAACATGAAGTCTTCCGAAGCCTCAGAGACAAAGTCTTCCGAAGCTTCAACCTATGAAGACAGATTTCTTCCGAAGACTTTTAGTACACATGCTTTATCTGATGTACTGTTCCATAAAGCACCTTTCCGCTGCATCTCTGTAAAGTCACCAACTTACATGAGTTGGTGAAAAGGTCCATGCTTTTGGTAACTGTACATTGAGGTCTTGAGTCTGTAACTTTCTACTTTATGTACTTTATCCTTTTTGTAATGTATAAGGATGTGAGCTATGGCATGTCATAGTCACAAGGTCAAAAGGCAGATATGCGTTTTGATCCTACAATTGATTTTGTTAGTGTCTAGTCAATTGTATCCAGCTGGCTTTCAAAGTATAGCCGGCTGTAGGTTGTAGTATAAGTATTCCAAGTTCATGTATCTTTCTTTATGCTTTGTAACACTTGTAAAAGAACTTGAGAAAGCAATATACTGCATCCTTAAAACCCAACTCTCTTGTTCTGTCTCTCTACCTTACTTGTGTTCTTTGTATCAACTTGGTTAATCCAGTTCACTGTTTGATCAAAGTTTAGTTGCTCTCCTCATTGTGTTGTTGTGTTGTAATTTGTTCAAGCCCTTAACCAGTCCTGCAATATATATATATTATATAGAGTATATATATATATATAGATATATATAGATATCTATATAGAGATAGATAGATAGAGAGATATAGAGATATAGAGAGATAATATATACAAGAGACAGATACAGAGACATAATATATACATATAGATATAGATTATATATGTATATATAGATTATATATGTATAGTATATAGACATATAGATATCATATATATACATATATATATGAATATACTAGATTAGGATATAGAGAGATATAGAGATAGAGAGATAGATAGAGACAGATATATCTCTATATAGATAGAGATAGAGATAGATAGAGACATACATACATACTATATATATATAGTATATATATATATATATATATATATATATATATATATATATATGTATATAAAAGTTCATCTTAAAAATAAGTCAATGATGATATGAATGATATTGAGGAGCTTGGAAGCACCCAAAATCTCTTTGAAATCACCTAAATTCGGCTGGGAAAAGGTTTTTTTCGAAACCCTAATGATTTTAAGAATACTAAGAAGTAATCTTAGCCTTTTAATTATCTAACTAAGGGCTAGGATCAAATTTTAGGAAAATAAGCAAGAAAGGGCAGTTTGGGTATTTTATAATGTTACCCACAATTGTTGACTTTTTAATATTTCTCCCCTTTTTTAAATGCTTATAACTTTTTCATATGACATTATTTTTTTAAATAAATTACATCATAACATCAAGCATTTTTTCCTCTTTAAATTGAGTATAGTATTGCTATATTTTTTTATAAAAAAATCAAATTATGTGAAATTGTGCTGCATTTTTAATGTTTTTATGTTGTATTTCATAAAACAGCACAAGATTATGTTGTATTTCATAAAACAGTATAAAATTGTGTTGTATGTCATAAAAACAGCATAGTTTTGTGCTGTTTTGCGTCAAACAGCATAGTTTTGTGTTGTATTTCATCAAAACAGCACAAAATTGTCTTATGTTTCATAAAAACAGCATAGTTTTGTGCTGTTTTACGTTAAACAGCACAGTTTTGTGCTGTTTTTGACAAACAGCACAGTTTTGTGCGGTTTTGCGTAACATGTTCTATGTTGTTTTACGTCAAAACAATAAAGTCTCGTGTGTTGTTTCTGTTGTGCATTATGTCAAAATATCAAACAACATAGAAGCAACACATCTTACCATTTTACGTTAATATAACACGTTTTGTGTTGTTTTGCGTTAATACAACAATCTATGTGTTGTTTTGTTTCGTTTTTAACAAAAAAGACGTTGTGTGTTGTTTTAACTTAAATATTTTTGTTTCAAACGTGTTGTTTTATGACAAAACAACATGAATTCTGTTTATTTACCGTACAATCTAGCATTTTAAAAAAATCAACACGATCTAACACTTTAAAATAAATCAGCACAATCTAGCACGTTAAAAATATAGCACAATCTAGCATATCAAAAAACCTAGAACATTACATTTGAATTTGTGTTGCATTTTGATAAACTACAAAAGAGACTAATGAGTGTGTTTTAGGACCAAAATGCCCTCTAACCCTAATTTGAAGAGTGTCACAGTAATCTACTTGTTCCTTCTTAGCCTACTTAAGCAAAACTTATTTTTTATTTGAACCTCTACCTCTCTCTCTCTATATATATATATATATGTATATATATATTATCTTAGATTTTTGTTAGGTATTTTTGATGATTATAGTCTTTTCCAACTCTAGACTAATAAACATGTTCAAAAGATGGATTCAACAACATAGCATTTTATATATTCCACTACGGTAATTCTTAATGTTTAGTATTTTAATATTTTATGATTTTAGTATTATAATTATTTTTAAACCTATTTTTACTTTTCTTTAAAACTTTTAAAATATAACATTTTATAAAATTTTATATACTTAATTGTGACATGCTTATTTTTACGTACATGTTGGTATAGATTTTGAAGAAACCGACCCTGGCTAAACATAGTATATATTTTATTTTTTTCACGACGATGGTCTTGCTGCAATGCATGGGTTTGTGACAGTTTTGTTTTTTATATAAAGCTTCAATTTCGTTTTTCTTGTATTTATTGCACGAATTTGCAACCATAGTTCGACTTGAATTTTTTATGGTTTTATGCCTCTGCCGCAACACGAGTGATTAATACTAGTTGCTACAACAAAAGATTGCTATGCCACCTCACATCTATCTACTGCCGCCCTATGTTACTCCTTGCCATGTAACCTATATTTCTTAGTTTAATTAGCAATTACACCCAGAAACTATCAATGTTTGGGAAATCCCTCCAATTCAAAACAAAATTCGTAGCATCTCTTTAGTTAGATGACAAGTCAATTAGATATATTTAGATTCAATGAAGATGTGTTATTAGTTTGTTAGAACTTTAAACGTTAATTATATAAATGATATATCATCACGCTCCATTCTATGGGAGGACACCATAACATGCTAAGACAGTTTGTATGGAATAAAGTTAAAATGTAATCAAAATATTGAGAGAAGATGTCCTTCGACAAGACGGTGGCATGATGATATATGGTAAATTTCTGTTAGCATTTTTATTTTAGAGTAATTAGGTCCTTGTCATATGATGGGCAATGAATCAAACAAGCGGTGGCTCATAATTATGGAACCAACCAATCCTATCACATTTAACTTAGTTAAAAATTAAATAAAATAAAAACCGACAATACATCCTCTAGAAGTCAGCTTGGGTAATGGAAACCCTTTTTGTCTGGATTAAAGTAACCAAGTGTCTTTTATAGTTTTACTTAATTTCATATAAAGTAATTGTATAAATTAGCTTTTTCAATTAGTTACATATAATAATAAGTTATTAATAATTTAGTTAAAGCCTGTTATGAGACCAGATTACTTTCTTTTTTCTTTTTTACGCAATCCCTAGAACATATGAAATATGGTGGTTAATTATTTATGTGCTGCAATTTCTTACACGTACATTTCTACTAGTGTTTGCTTTCTATCAACTTTTTTGTTTGTTGTTTAGATCTTCTTTGTAACAAATGGTATACAAAGTTCTTTCAGGTTAACTTATAATAATTTAAACAATGTCCTATTGCAAGTAAAAAGTAGATTTATTAGGTTATGAGACCCATTTAAGAAAACAACTTCCGATTGCTTGTAAAACAAATTAGATTTTGTCATTTAGGAGTGTCGGTTTTAAAACCATACTCTATTAAGTTGCTATGGTCTTGGAAAAATAATGTTTACTTATATATCTAGCTTATATATATTCACAGATACAGTGACTTATATATTTGTGTCTCTTACCGTTTTAAGTTAATTAATATTAACATATTAAAATAAAATATTCCAAGCTACTTTTAAAGAATTTCAATTGAATTAGATGCAGCACATATTACAGTGTTTTTTTAACATCACCGATACACTGAACATGGAATGTAAGAGGGCAACTGTGGGGGTGGCAAAATGAATACGGAACAACATCAAATCTGATTTTACCTCTTCTTTGAAAGAAAAAAAAAATCAAAAGCATAATGATTGGTTTAAAGATGAATTTACGGGAATGCCGACTTGTGACTATTTAATAAACTTTATGTCAATATTTGATGTCATAATTATTACACAAAAACTGAGCAATATTTCCATGTATTATTCAGTGATCAATACCAATTATTTAGGTTGTTGATGACCATTACACCGATATAGAGGTCAAGATTAGAGATTCAGAAAATCAAAAATCAAAGCGGGCGAAAACTATTGTGTGGATAGAAAACTATGGGGCGAAAACTTATGTGTGCGAGAACTAAGAGGCTTAGGCGAAAACTTAGCTGTATTATATAAATAGACATTTGAGTTGTAACTCAAAAGCACTTGTCATTTCATTAAATTGTAAAGTTTGTTCAATTGCAGCAACCAAAGCGAAATCCTTATTTACCCTATTGTTTCTTTTCATTTGACTTGTTCTTGTGTGTTATCATGAAGATTATCATTCATTCCGCGTTTGTTGATCTCTATCGAATCAGTTATTGAGTATTGTGAGAATATTCTAGTCTTTATAATTGGTATCAGAGCTTTTGGTGCGCAATTGCAGACATGATCGGTTTGATAACACGAGTTTGAGCTTGATTTGATGGATTTGGTGCTCAAATTAGAGTGGTGATTGGTTTGGAGATAGTTTTTGGTTGATTGGATCGAGATTGGATTGATTTTTGTTCGGATTGAGCTTGAGAAGGTGTTCATCCAAGATTAATTAACATATTGAATCAAATTAGAGATCAATAGATGATTAATTGAATCTAATTAACTTCGCCTAAACTCTAATTAGGTTTTTAGACAAATTGGTAGGTTGAACATCTCGTTTTTTTTATCGAAATTGGAAGAATAAGTGTGTGTGAAAACTTTAAAATCTCAAGAACACATTGCAAAATCTATCTAGTTTTCGCTTGAATTGTGAAGTTCTCGCAAATGTCAGTTACACTTGATAATTTCACGAATTTTGTGGTTATTTTTGGAAGTTCTCGCTTGAGTCTACGAAAACTCGATTTAGTCTATGAAGAATTGAAAGTTGAATGTTTTCGTATAACAGGTCTTGGGAAAATTTAACACTTTGTGAAAACTTTGAGAATTTTATAAAAAAGTTTAAAGTTGTTCAATTTTTTTAAAATGACTATCAATTTCAATATAGAGAACATTAGTGCATCGTTGAATCTGGGTATTGAATGAGGACCTAGTACCAAACCTCCCATACTGAAAAACGAAGATGACTATGCCGACTAGGCATATTGTTTTAAAAATCATGTCATTTATACTAAATCTCACATGTAGAGATCAATAAAGTTTGATCCATATGTGCCTATGTACAACAATGATAAAAGGGAGTTGGTAAAAAAACTAAAACATCTGCAGGATGACAAAGATATAAAAAAAACCTTTGAACTAGATGATAAAGCTTATGTTTCAATCACAATAGCTCTTACAGTAGAGGTTTCTCACAATTTAGAAAATTCAGAGGGGAAAATTCTTATGGAATGCGTTGGACAAGTATATGAAGGAAAACAAAAAGGATCTATTTAATCAAGAATTAGTATGTTCAATCATATATTTAGAGAAACACTTGAAGCACATGTTGAAAGGTTTTTAAATCTGGCCATGAAGATGAAAAATGCTTGCATACAGTTGTAGAATATTTCGGTGAACAAGAAGCTATTGAACTCAGTTCATACTATTAGAACAATAACTATACATCCATCAAGAGAATAAAAGATTTTTTTACACTTTCTTTGAGTGATACTCAGCAATCAAGTCATATGATATGGATGATAAGCAAAGAGTTGCAAATCACTTGAATTCTTTGGGTTCAGAAGCTATTGCCTTTTATGCCAACATGGCAAGAAATCCGAACTATTACATGAGCTACGCTTAAATGTGTCAGCAACAGTAGCCTAATGTTCCAATTGTGCAAGAGATCAAGAATCTCACGTTCATCATTTTTCATCATCTGTTCAAGCATAGTTTTATCAAGCCCGAGCACAACAGAGTTCACATGTAAATCAAACCTACATAGTAAAGTAAAGTAAAGCTCAACTTTACCAAAGCAGACTGTTCATATTATAGAAGAACATCTAGTCTTATTCATAATATTCCTGTCAAACTATAAAGCCTTCATGACTAGAAATCCTTCAGCTCCAAATATTATTCTTGATGATCTTCAGCAGGTTAATCTAGACGATATGGAGGATTATGATATTAAGTACCAGAGGGCTATGGTTGTGTCTCGTGTCAAAAATTTTGTCAGACGTAGCGAAAGGAAGACATTTGAAGTAAATAACAACAGCAAGACCTGGTTTGATAAATCTTCACTTTGTTGTTATACTTGTGCCAAACCAGACGCTATGCTCTTGAATGTACAGAACCAAGAGTTAATGATTCTGAAAGTTGTTTATAGTTGAAGTTGAAAAATCTACTTACAAAGAAAGTTCTTCTTACAACGACAAAGCCTTGGTATCTCAAACCATAACAAATTATGACTGGTCTAATTAAATGGAGTTGCTTGAAATGAAAGTTAGTACAATTTTGATTGTTGAGATTCCAAAAGTGAAAGTTGTTGAAGATAGTGAATTGGAAGATCTGTTTGATGAGTCTGTGACTAGTAATATGCACATCAACTTAACATTTTATATAAAACAATGTGTTATAGAAATCATCTTAGTTGTTGATGTGTACATCCTAATTCAAATTTTAATACAATCAAATCAACCATTATCTCCCTGATATCTTATAATCAATATATCGTAATATCGTTACAATTCAACACATTTACGTGGTATTTTCTATCTTGTTCCAACCTAAGGGATAATATTGTTAGTCTAGTTCTACTCTTGGGTTTCAAATCAATAGCATGTCCCTACCTAATATGACTTTGCTCATAAATCTATACTCCTAGGCACAATATCCACTACCTGTACTATTATGCATTTGATTTACATGTTTGTGCCGATAAATATAGTGCCTGACAATCACACATTTAGAATGCACTCGCATTCACCATAGCGCAGGTCTCCCATCTCTACCCTATTTTTATTTAGATACTAACTCATTTTTTATGGGTAACTTACAGAGGTGGAGAACTTGTTGGAAATTTATTGATAATATTAATATGGTTATTAATATTTAATCAATAAATGAATGTGTTGAACGAAAATTAATGTGGTTAATGACATTAGGAATTAATAGTGTGGAAAGTTTTCCCACATTGGAGGAAAGAAAGAATATAAAATGGTTTATATTCTATAACCTTTTGCCTATATTATTTCCTAAGGTGTCACACTAAGTGGATTCGCGAAGGGTGCAAAGCACCCTTAACTCGCACTCGCTCTCGCACACGCGCAAAGCACACTAAGTGGCGCTTTGATGGCGCACTTTGCACACTCACATCACCGCGAGCCGCTTGAGAGCCGCCTTAGTATTTTTGAAGGTTGGTTTGAGGGTCCCGTCAGGTGCGATTGACCTTGGTGCGCGGTCAGAGTTGTGACTCGTAACAGCTTCCGTTACACGTTGACTGAAACCGACGACTGTTAATTACGAATTAAATGAGCAGTTACGATTTCGGATTAATGATTGGGTGGCTGTTATGGTTCGAATTCCACTAAGCTCAGTAGAAAGCTACACCAACACAACTCGAAACCTGCAGCAAAACAGGTTCTCTATCTCTCTGAATTCTCTTCTACAAACAAGTTCGGGTTCTAGATCAATCCCGGCAGTACAAACTCCTTCGACTGTTGTACCCTGGGAAACAAAACGAGTTCTCTTGGGAGGCTCGGAATTTGTTTTAAGGGCCTCGTGTTGAACACGATCCTCAGCTTTTACATTTCTATTTCTTCTATTTCTGTAAATGTACCATTGTAAAAGTGATTGATAGTCAATTATTTATATTCATTTGTATTGAGTATTTTGATAAAATTGTTTGAATTTTTATTTTATATGAACGGTTCCTACAAACTTAAAACAAATTAAAAACACCGTTCATATATTAATCTGTGTTTTTAAAAGGTTAATTTTTCTTTAAATTGTTTTTCACTTTCTTATTCACGAGTGATCTTCAAAGTTGGACTTAGAACATCTATCGTTGAATTCTGAAAGTATTTTTAAATTTTTTCAAATTAGTTTGTGGTTATAACTGTTTTCGCTTTCTTATTCACGAGTGATCTTAAAAGTTAGACTTAGAACATCTCTTGTTGAATTTTTAGAATTGTGAAAATAGTTTGAATTATTTTTCAATTTTGTAGTTGTTTCAATTTGTTGGAAATTGTTCTAACTTAAACTATTTCTGCAAACAGCAAACAACATGTCTTCAAGTGCTATGAGTTCCTCTTTATTAGCCCCTTTAGCTGCAACCACTGTGGGAGCGACCACTATGGCAAACCACACCGAGAAACCTGAAAAGTTCATGAGTGTCCATTTTAAAAGATGGCAACAGAAGATGTTCTTCTACTTGATGACCTTGAACTTAGCACAGTTCTTGGAGAAAACTGCTCCCCTACCTAAAGAAGGGGATGATGCTCAAGCCTTGAGTGCCATTGATGCTTGGAAGCATTCGGAATTTCTTTGTCGCAACTACGTTTTGAATGGTCTTTGTGATTCATTGTATAACGTGTATTGCAACATAAAGACTGCCAAAGAACTGTGGGAGTCTTTAGACAAGAAGTATAAAACCAAGGATGCCGGTAGCAAGAAATTCATTGTGGCTCGGTTCTTGAATTTTAAAATGGTTGATGACAAGACTGTGATTAGCCGAATTCAAGAATTACAAGTTATACTTCATGAAATTCATGCTGAGGGGATGCCTCTCACTGACACCTTCCAAGTTGCAGCCATGATTAAAAGTTGCCTCCAAGTTGGATAGAGTTTAAGAACTATCTTAAGCTCAAACAAAAGGAGATGACTGTGGATGAACTTATTGTTCATCTTCGAATTGAAGAAGACAACAAAATGGCTCAAAAAGGTATCCGTGTGGAACCGATGGCAAAGGCAAATGTGGTTGAACATGGGAAATCGTCAAGGGGTTATAAAGGTAAAGGGAAAAAGCCAATTGGGAAACCAAAGGTGAACCTTGGACCAAAGAAAGGAGTTGTGAAAAAGAAACCTCCACCTCCTCCTTTCCAAGGTATTTGCTACAATTGCAATGAGACGGGGCACCGTGCTAATCAATGCAAACAACCAAAGCGTGAGCGTGCGCATATGATGGATGAAGACGGTGAACCGTTAGTGGCAATGATCACCAAGTTATCGGTAATGGTGGAAGAAGTCAACCTCGTGGGAGACAATCCGCATGGATGGTTCATTGATAAGGGAGCTACCCGTCATGTGTGTGGTGACAAGACCCTCTTTAGCACTTTTAAAGAGGTTAAGGGTGATGAAAAGCTCTATATGGGTAATAAAGCTACGGCCGACATCAAAGGTGAAGGAAATGTGATCTTGAAGATGACTTCCGGGAAGGAACTCACTTTGAGCAACACTTTGTATGTCCCGGAGATTCGCAAGAATCTTGTTTCGCGATGGTTGCTTAATAAGTTTGGTTTTCGTTTAGTGTTTGAGTCGGACAAGTTTGTCCTTACTAAACGTGGAATGTATGTAGGAAAGGGTTATGCCCTCAACGGTATGTTTAAGATGAATGTAACCGTTGTCAAAATGAAATGAATAAGACTACTACTTCTATTTATATGCTTGAGTTTTCAAATGTTTGGCATGGTAGACTAGGACATGTAAATTATAATTCTATTCGTCGTTTAATAATTTTAAAATGCATACCTACATTCCATATTGACACAAACTCTAAATGTGAAACATGCATTGAGGCAAAACTTACAAGATCATCTTTTAAACTGGTTGAAAGAATAACTGAAACCCTTGGTTTAATTCACACCGATATATGTGATTTAAAAGCACACCTAACAAGAGGTGGCAACAAATATTTCATCACCTTTATTGACGATTGCACTAGATATTGCTATGTATACTTACTTAAAAGTAAGGATGAGGCAATCGAAAAATTTATCTTGTATAAAAATAAAGTTGAGAATCAACTAAACAAGAAAATTAAAATTATGCGAAGTGATAGAGGTGGTGAATATGTTGCACCGTTTGCCGATTTATGTGAAAAAAGTGGTATAATACATGAATGTAGGCCACCTTACTCACCACAATCAAATGGCATTGCGGAACGGAAAAACCGTACTTTAAAAGAGATGATGAATGTCATGTTGATAAGCTCTGGGATGAGCCATGACATGTGGGGGGAAGCTATCCTCTCGGCCAATTATATTTTAAATAAAATACCACCAAAGAAAAGAGATGTGACCCCTTATGAATTATGGATGGATAGAAAACTATCATATAATTATCTCAAAGTGTGAGGGTGCCTAGCTAAGGTGATTGTACCACCGCCCAAAGCTCAAAAACTAGGACCCAAAACTGTTGATTGCATATTCATTGGATATGCTCAAAACAGTAATGCACATCGATTTCTTGTACATGAGTCCAAGAATCCCGATGTACAAAAGAACACTATCACGGAGATAAGGCCGGGGAATGCTTCATATTTTGAAAATGTGTTTCCAATGCGAGGACAAACACATGCATCTTCATCATCTCAGTTTGATGATGGAGGTGCAAGTTCATCAACACAAATTGATGAGATAGTTCATGATAGTCAACATGAACGACCCGAGGTTGAAGAGGGAGAAATTAGACGAAGTAAAAGGGCAAGGGTTGAGAAATCCTTTGGTCCAAACTTCGTAAGTTATATGGTTGAGGGTGAGCCTAATACCTACTGTGAAGCGGTATCCTCTTCGGAAGGACCTCAATGGAAAGAGGCAATCAAGAATGAAATTGATTCAATTCTTCACAACCATACTTGGGAGCTAGTAGATCTTCCTCCTGGTTGTAAACCACTTGGATATCGTTGTATATTCAAAAAGAAGATGAAAGCCGATGGAAGTATTGATAAATACAAAGCAAGGTTAGTAGTCAAAGGTTTTAGACAAAAAGAAGGTCTAGACTATTTTGATACTTACTCACCTGTGACTCGCATAATCTCCATACGAATGGTTCTTGCTACTGCGGCATTAAGAAATTTGGAAGTACATCAAATGGATGTCAAAACCGCATTTCTAAATGGCGATTTAGAAGAAGAGATTTACATGGAGCAACCTGAGGGTTTCTCTACCCATGGTCAAGAGGGTAAAGTATGTAAATTGGTCAACATTGTATGGCTTAAAGCAAGCTCCAAAACAGTGGCACCAAAAGTTTGATCGTGTCATGATTGATAACGGTTTCAAAATAAATGAGTGTGACAAATGTGTATATGTGAAAGATACACTGGGAGGTTATGTAATTTTATGTCTTTATGTAGATGATATGCTTATCATTAGGAGTAATGATAAAATAATAAGATCTACTAAGGACATGTTGAAAGGAAGATTTGACATGAAAGACATGGGTTTAGCGAATGTAATTTTAGGAGTGAAAATTATTCGAACCCAAGATGGTCTTGTTTTAAGTCAAGCTCATTATGTGGACAAGATTCTTGAAAAATTCAACTCGGGAGACACGCGTGTAGTACGTTCTCCTGTTGATACCACCCAACATCTAAAGAAAAATAGAGGCGAGGGTGTTGCTCAGTTAGAGTACTCAAGAATCATTGGTAGTCTAATATATCTAATGACATGTACTAGACCCGACTTAGCATACGCGGTGAGTAGGCTAAGCAGATATACTAGTAATCCAAGCTCAGAACATTGGAAGAGTATAACGAGGGTGCTTAGATACATAAGATACACAAGAGACTATGGATTGCATTATACCTGTCATCCAGCTGTGATTGAAGGATATACTGATGCAAATTGGATATCGGATATAAAAGATTCCATATCAACAAGTGGGTATGTGTTCCTACTTGGTGGAGCAGCAATATCTTGGAGATCATCCAAGCAAACCGTTATAGCTAGATCCACAATGGAATCGGAATTTATCGCTTTGGATACAGCCGGAGAAGAGGCTGAATGGCTACGTCAATTTGTGGAAGACATTCCAAGATGGCCAAAGCCGTTATCGGCTATTTTGCATACATTGTGATAGTGAGTCGGCAATTGGTAGAGCCAAAAGCTCAATGTACAATGGAAAATCAAGACATCTCAGGCGTAGACATAACACAATACGACAACTAATATCAACGGGAGTTATCACGATTGATCATGTCAAGTCAAAAGATAACATTGCAAACCCGTTAACAAAAGGCTTAAGCACAGAAATAGTTTATAAGTTGTCAAGAGGAATGGGACTAAAGCCCACGAAAAAGAGGAATATGAGGGAAACCTAACCTAGTTGACTGGAGATCCCAAGATCTAGGTTCAATAGGACAACTTAATCATATGACCAACGGAGTCACTATAGGGGAATACCCTAAAACTTAAAGGGAGTGACGAACTTCCTAGTCCATTCACTCTGGGGGAGTACCCCGAACAAGTGACCAAAGTGAGGTTAAGCATATTAAGGTTAGATGATTCATGGGTATTAATATAACTATGATGCTTTTAATGATTCATCGAATCACCTATGTTAGAAAGAAGTGGGGTCGCTTCGAATGGATTTGTGGGGAGGTGCAAATCCTAGAGCTCTCGCAGAACCAGGAAAGTGTTCCATGACCATTAACGGACACGATAATAAGGGTTTGATCAAACCAGGAAGAGTGTTGTGTGATTGTATATTGCCGTCTACATAAAACATGGTCTGTTCAAAGACATCGTGTCTACACACCACTAGGAGACTAAGTATACATGACAAAGGAAGGTTCAAAGGGAAGACCTACCTATCCTGCAACACTTGACTGCTGAAATTTTTGAAGAAGTGATTTTCATTCATGTGGGGGATTATTGGAAATTTATTGATAATATTAATATGGTTATTAATATTTAATCAATAAATTAATATGTTGAATGAAAATTAATGTGGTTAATGACATTAGGAATTAATAGTGTGGGAAGTTATCCCACATTGGAGTAAAGAAAGAATATAAAATGGTTTATATTCTATAACCTTTTGTCTATATTATTTCCTAAGGTGTCACACTAAGTGGATTCGCGAAGGGTGTGAAGCACCCTTAACTCGCACTCGCACACGCGCGCGCGCGGCGTGGGCATGTGGGCGCAATGTGGCGCTTTGATGGCGCACTTTGCACACTCGCATCACCGCGAGCCGCTTGAGAGCCGCCTTAGTATTTTTGAAGGTTGGTTTGAGGGTCCGGTCAGGTGCGATTGACCTTGGTGCGCGGTCAGAGTTGTGACTCGTAACAGCTTCCGTTACACGTTGATTGAAACCGACGACTGTTAATTACGAATTAAATGAGCAGTTACGATTTCGGATTAATGGTTGGGTGGCTGTTATGGTTCGAATTCCACTATAAATACTGAGTGTAGCTCAGTAGAAAGCTACACCAACACAACTCGAAACCTGCAGCAAAACAGGTTCTCTATCTCTCTGAATTCTCTTCTACAAACAAGTTCGGGTTTTAGATCAATTCCGGCAGTACAAACTACTTCGGCTGTTGTACCCTGGGAAACAAAACGAGTTCTCTTGGGAGGCTCGGAATTTGTTTTAAGGGCCCCGTGTTAAACACGATCCTCATCTTTTACATTTCTGTTTCTTCTATTTCTGTAATTGTACCATTGTAAAAGTGATTGATTGTCAATTATTTATGGTCATTTGTATTGAGTATATCAATAGAATTGTTTGAATTTTTATTTTATATGAACGGTTCCTACAGAACTCACCCACACACACTTCCTAACTACTATAGAAAACCTAATCTAAAGGAGAAAGTCTTACTTCTATGAATACTAATCTCATTACAGCCTTCTTATGACTCCTAGCAACACAAGCTCTACACTATGGCAGTGCTTTTACACCCTGCTTAAAGATTATACTCAGTACCATAAAATTTAGGTTACCCTCATATTACTAAGCATACCACTATTCACTAACTTCACGAAAATATACTACATTAAGCTTGCTTACTCAACAAAGTGTTAAAACATGGTGTTCTATTTTTAGGTTTCCCTCTTCCCCCTATTCTTAGTCTCTAAAAACAAATTCTATAGTGAGAAAAATTTTAAATTATATAAGTATAGAGCGATGACCTTGAACCTTTTGTTGCAAAGCGGAAATGAGTCTCGCTTTCATTCCTCAACAACTTTCGATTGATTATTCATATGAGGATCATCTTAATATAAGGGGTTGTATCCATGTTCAAAAGACTTTGTTTCTCATTTTTTAACCTCCACACTCTTTTGCCTATTCCGCTTTCTCACATGCTCATTATGCTCCTAAATGAGCATATCATGAATAATATTCATCAATTTCTCTCAAGAATTGTTTTATACCATTTTACACCTCCAAACCAAAAGATTTTGCGTAGTTTAATTATCATCATAGCTCGTAAACGACTTTGGCTTTCTCATATATTCATTATGACCCATAACAAGTATTTAGGAAGTAGAAGAACATTCATTACATATTCAGAACTCTATGGGTTAACATACATATAAACCGAATGAATATCGGGTATTCGTGATGATATAACGCATTACATATTCTATGTTATTAAAGAGTAAAAACAAAAAAAAATGCTTAAAATAAAAAAGATAACCTAAAATAATAAGGTATATCTTATAAGATAGGGTTAAGTAAAAAGGGTATTTAAACTAAAAGCCTAAAAAGTATTGTGAGCTTGACACGTATCCTATTATTTAAAGGGGATGTCATCTTGATCATTGTGTCAAATAACTCGCCTCATTGTGTTTAATACGTTTATTACGTTAAATACTTGTTAATTATGTCATATAATTTTCATCATTTATATATGTATTCATCATTACGTTTTACATTTTACATCATATGTGTTATTTTTGTCATTGTTTTTATAGATTATATAAACTTATTTTCTATCATTATGTTTTACAAATAGAAGCACATAATGATATTATTTCACCAATGTTTTTTATAAAACTCATAGTGTTTAAGATAACATAATATATTATTTCATCATAAGGATTGTGTTTTATGTTTTATATTTTCTTTTATTATATTGCTATTATTTTTAATGTATTATACTAATTAGTTACTAATTTATCATTGTGTTTTACGTATTACAAAATACACAACACTGTTATTTTATAACTATATTTTTTAGAATTCATCACTTTAAAAAAACACAATAACTAACAAATAAGACACAATTAAGTACACTGTAAACACAATGATGAGCATAAATCATATGATCATAAAATTGTTAAAAATTATAAAATTTTAAAAAAAGTGAGAACTTGAAAAAAGTCAACAAAAATGATTATGACTAAAATACTCATCTAACAAAATTCTTTCCTACAAATTGATCTAAACCATTGATTAAAAAGATTGATAATTAAGATTACTTTTTACACTTTCTAAATTTCAAACCTTTTATTTGAACCCTTTCCTATCTTATAACCTTGTAATTTTAAGGCTCCAAATAATGTATCACAAATTATCAATTAGAATGTGTTGATGTAATCATCATTTAATTTTTAATTTTTATTTTCAATCAATTCAAAAGTTAATATTATATTTTATTTATGTTTTATTTTATATAATAGTTTAGAAAACCGTGTATTACTCAGATTGTGTTAAAGTTTAAATTAATAGTTATTATTGATATTTATAAATTATATTTTTTTTTTGAGATTACTATGATTGAAGTTACGTATAATTAACTAATTTACGTAATAAGACAATAACAATATTTTTCCAAACTTTTGTTTTTAGAAAACTTTTGCTTTAAAAAAGGTGTCTTTACAAACACTCCGATTTTATTTTAAAAAAAGTATGTTTTTAAAATATGCCATTTGTTAAAAGTTTTTTGTATTAGAAAACTTCATATTTAATAAAATTGTATTTTTAAAAGTTATGCTTTCTAATAAAAAGAAACATGTCTAATTTATTAAAACTTTTGTTTTATAATTTAGAAAGTATATAAATAATTATTAGCATTTAATGTATCATTAAATGACTAACTTTAATTCTAGTAACGACATTTGTCCAAATCGTAAGTGGCCAATGTAAAAAATGTCATGTGGCTTCTAGATATTTTAGTTTATTTGGATAGATTATAACATGTTAAATTAAAATGAATGAATAGTGATGTACCACCCGGTAATGTGCTGTATGTGTACAATCAGTCAATGTAGAGAGGCACCCTACCTGGCCTCTTTTAGTGTATCTCTTTACCTCTTCGTAACTTTCTTTTCTTAGAGTGAGTGTGTCGTTGTAATGGGGTTTACGGTGGTGTCCAACGTTGTATGGTGGTCGCGCGAACGTGCTAAAACGGTGCTTCTTATGCTTGATATATAACTAGGCATTGCACTACTTAACCTCTTTAAATGAGCTCTTTTTCTCCTTTTACATCTTCCTTTGTTTAGAGATGAGAGAGATAAAGTGGTTGTCATGAGGTTTACAGTGGTGCCCTTCAATGCTATCCGGCCTCATTGTTTGGTGTACGATGGTAACCAGCGGTGCTGTCAGAGTTCTTTGTGTGGCTACAATTTGGGCTTTAATGGTGGTGAGGGAAGTGGGGTTCTAACGCTCACTTCTGCAACCTCCAGGGTCGTGCCTCTTATACAACTTATCATGTGCTTATGCATGTGCCGGTGTTGTTTCATGTTGCATTGCCTTGGAAAAACACAATAACATCCACGAAGCGTTGATGATAAAACTAGTTAGACTATGAACTTGTAACATTTAAGACCAACTAAATAATAAGTTAACCCCCCCCCCCCCCCCCCCCCCCCCCCCCCCCCAATAATAATAATAAATAAAATTGTGAAGAGTTTTTAAAAGATTATAAAACTCACCACGTATAGATTGTAGAAACATGTACCATTTTACGTTCAATTCAAAAACCAACATCGTTTTGACGTTTCCTTCCGCATATATAACAAAGGGACAACGGTTTATTTTATTTTTAAGGTTTTAGTAAGACGTAGTCGTTCGGAATAAAAGTTATGATCATATCGTCCAAATAATGCGGTTTCAAATATTATTTTATATTAGTATCGAAAGTTTTGCTTTTAAAAATATATGCAGCCAATCATATCCTGTAGACTCTTCTTAAAGAATCGAATCAAAATAATATATGAAATACGACGGCCATTGATTAGGATTTTTTGTTATTATAAAAAAATATATGTTTACTAAAAAGATGCCATCCAGCTGTTTGCGTTCATATTTCAAATGAAAACACAAAATATGTATATTGAAAGAAAGAGCAAAGAAATAGAATGCCGCCGACAAGAAAATAATAATCGAGTTGCCCTCTCTTGAATTATATAGATATGATGAGATACTTTGGTCCGATGGTATGGTGTGATACTTTTGGGGTTAAGATCAAAGAATTTAAGTTCAAACCAAATTCAAAAGGGTTTTTACATAATAAAAGGTTTTTCTTTGATAATGTTGTTGTATGAGTATTTTTTAAGCGTCAAAATCAATATAAACGCTTGACATCTCGTCTCAGCAAGACTCATTCAGGCAGGGGTAATTTCAAACGTCTTTCACAAATAATAAATAAATAAATAAACTCTTTCTCATTAATAAATCTAGAAAACCCTTTATAAGAATTACATTAAAAACTTTTTAATTTGATATTATCCATTTAAAAACTTTACACCATTTAGTTAAGTATCTTTATACTTAATTATAAGTAAACTGTTGTTATACTAACTAGCTTAGTTCCATATGTATTACCTAGGTTTAATAACTAAAATATCAAATTTTGTATTATAAATCTTAAAATTATAATACATTCAAATAAGATCTGATTAAGTTACGTATAAATAAAAAGTTCAAGTAAAACAACAATAATAGTTTTAAACTTGTATTTTATTAAATTATTTTTTATATTGTTTTTTAAACATCTTGTTCTTTAAAAATAATTTTATTTATCATCGTTGTATATATAATTAAAAAATAATTTTAAAATAGTTCATATATTTTTGAAATATGTATGTTTAAAAAAATTTCATGTCTAATAATTTTATTAAAGGGTTTTAATAAAAAAAATTTGCTTTTAAAATTTTACAATGCCTACTTTTTTAATCTAAATATGAATTATATAATATAATTAATATATACTATTACTGTAAGGATTCCTATAAGTTTGATGCAGCCAAAACATCCAAATTCTCTCTGCAAGCATGCACTAAAGAACTGAAGTAGAAATGCTTCGGAAGTTTTACACCATGCACTAGAAATATTCTAAGTGTAAAATCTTCCGAAGCCAAGACCAATATATTCCGAAGCCAAAAGTGGAGTCTTCCGAAGCTTCAAAGACAAAGTCTTCCGAAGCCAAAGAGTGAAGACAAATTTCTTCCGAAGACTTTTAGAGATATGCCTTTATCTGATGTACTTTATCATAAAGCTGGACCACCTTTCCGCTGCAACTCTGTAAAGTCACCAACTTACATGAGTTGGTGAAAGGTCCATGCTTTTGGTAACTGTACATTGAGGTCTTGAGTCCATGCTTTCTACTTTATGTACTTTTATCCTTTTTGTAATATATTAGGATGTGAGCTATGGCATGTTATAGTCACAAGTCAAAAGGCAGATATGCCTTTTGACTCTACAATTGATTTTGTTTGTGTCTAGTCAATTGTATCCAGCTGGCTTTCAAAGTATAGTCGGTTGTAGGTTGTAGTATAAGTATTCCTTGTTCTTGTATCTTTCCATTATGCTTTGTAACACTTGTAATAGAACTTAAGAAAGCAATATACTATATCCTTGAAACCTAATCTCTTGTGTTCTCTTGTTCTGTCTCTTACTTATTACTTGTGTTCTTAATATCATACTTGTGGTTAATCTAGTTTACTGTTTGATTAAATTTGGTTAATCTCCTCTTTGTGTTGTTGTGTTGTAAGTGACCACCCTTCACCGGTCCTGCAATTGGTATCAGAGCATTTCAGGCTCTTGATAAGATCTCACCATCTTAAGATCCCTCACACACACAAATACTAAACTTTTCAAATAACAGCCATTTCCAAGACTGATATGGAAACTGAAACCATGAACAAGTCCCCACTAATCACTCTTGATAACTTTGATACCTGGTGCATGAGAATGGAAGGTTTTATCAGGTCTCTAAACCCAAGAATGTGGGAGTCTGTTGAAAATGGACCTTTCATACCCAGCACTCCTTCTGCTACTGGTGCTGGAATGATCCCCAAAGATGTGGCTAACTACTCTGATGAAGATAGGAAGAGAGTAGAGATTGACAGAAAAGCCATGACAGCTCTTCAAACTACCCTTCCAAACTCCATGTACAGAGGTTTCAAGAAGTGCAAAACAGCTAAACAGCTGTGGGATGCATTAAAACTGATGTATGAAGGCTCCTCTGAAGCCAAGGAGAACAAGAAGGATCTCCTAAAGCAGCAGTTTGAAAACCTCACTATCAAAACAGATGAAACCATGACTCAACAATACTTCAGGTATGTTGAGATAGTGGATACCCTTGTGGATGGAGGAGTTCCTCTTGAGAATAGAGACATTGTAAGGAAGTTCATGTCCTCACTTTCAAGGTAATGGACACACTATTGTGTGGTGATTAAGAGGATTGAAAATCTTAAAACTCTTACTCTGATAGAGTTATATGGGATTCTCAGTGGCTACCAGATGAAGATGAACATGCAAGGTTCATCTGGCAACTCCAACAATCAATTGGGTTCAGCCCTGCACATGGTTGAAAGGGATATCATAGAACCCCAACATCATCTCATATGCTACCCTGACAATTCACCAAAGGATCCTTTCATCACCTTCCCAGAGACACCCAGGGAGAACTACACTCAAGGAAGCCCATTCCAAGAGACAAGCTCTTCTCAAGATTTTGTGTCTACTGACCTGGATTGTATTCAAGAACATGATATCCTCATCCCTGCACAACAAAGTGTGTTATCAAAATAGGCAGGGACTGGGATCTAATGAGATAGCTCCTCCACACACAATCTTGTTTGTAAGATATCCTAGGTGTGGAACTTGTGAAGATGAGCTTCCTCTTATAGATCCTATAAGTAAAGAGGATGAAGAAGAGATAGTGAAGAATTCCTCTGAGAAGAGTGAAGAGGAGGATTCTAAGAAGGGCCACTATCCTTTTGAGGAGAAGAAGATTACTGTGATGACCAAGTCAATGAGAAAGAAATTGATCAGGAAGAGCAAAAGAAAAGCAAGGAAGGCTCAAGAGATCAAGGCTACTTTTGACTCTAAGCAGAAACAAGTTTTTATCTCTACAGGGTTTGAAGTAGTAAAGACTGAAGACATCAACCAAAACTCTTCAGTTAAGATTCTTGTTCAAATCATCTCAGTACAAAGAAGAAGACTGATCTGCTGTGTACCACTGCTGCATAGCCTGGACCATCAAACTCCAAGAACAGTTCCCAGCCCAAAAGGACTGTCTCAGCATCTGCAAAGATGAAGGTGGAGAAGGGATGTGATCAAAGACAGTCTCGTTCTCATAAGAAGACTCTTGTGAAGAAGAAAATGGTGTGTGTCATGTGTGAAAGTACCTCTCACATTGCTAAGGATTGTCCATACAATCCTAAAAGTACAATCCATATGACCAAGACAAAGACTTCAAACAGTTCCAAGAAGATTCAAGCTTTGGAAGGAAAATATGTTTCCTTCGGAAGCTCCAAATCTAAGAAAAAGGCAAGTGGAAAATTACCTTCGGAAGAGAAGTTGGCCTCGGAAGAAAGGAATTATTTCGAAGCACTGAAGTCTGCTGCAGTGACTGCAGAATCTTCCGAAGGTTCAGTCATCAAAACTTCCGAAGTCCCAAAAGCTTCCGAAGTTTTGAAGGTCAAGTCCAAGATTTCAAAGGTGGTGTGGAAGTCTAAGAAAGACCAAGTGACTGACAATTCTCCATCAACAACAGCTCAAGATCCTCCTAGCATAACCATAGGATCTATTACTTTTGCATTACCTTCTATTATACTTAGTGAGCCCAAGACGAATAAGGCTTGGGTTTCCAAATGTAACTAATCATTTTCTTTGTGCAGGAATAGTTCAAGACAAACAAGAATGTCTGGATCATTGATAGTGGTTGTTCCAGGCACATGACAGGCAATAGGTCACTACTCCATAACTTTGAGAGGATTGATGGAGGACCAGTTGCTTTTGGAGGAGATGAAGGTGGTTATATTTCTGGAAGGGGTAAGGTCACAAATGGTAAGCTCAGCATTGAAAAGGTAAACTTTGTCAAGGAGCTTGGGTACAATCTTCTGAGTGTATCCTAATTTTGTGATCAGAGTCATAACATGCTCTTTACTGAGCATGAGTGCATTGTTCTCAAGCCTGGAGCGGTCATTACTCTTGAGCACATCCTGCTTAGAGCCCCTAGAAAAGGGAACATGTACAAGATGGACTTGCAAGAAACATCTCCCTCTGGAGAAGTTTCATGCTTTCTGTCTAAAGCAAATAGTGATGAGTCTTTCCTATGGCATAAAAGAATGTGCCATTTAAACTTTAAGAACATGAATAAACTAATTAAACATGATTTGGTAACTGGAATGCCAAAGAAAGAGTTTACAAGTATGATCATTGTGTTGCATGCCTGAAAGGGAAGCAGCATAAGGTATCTCACAAGCCTAAGGAAAGGAACTCGATCACTACTCCCCTACACTTATTACATATGGATCTCTTTGGCCCCATCAGTGTAATGAGTCTAGGAAGGACCTCTTGTTTTTTGTAATCACAGATAATTTTACAAGATTCACTTGGGTTTTCTTTCTTAGAACTAAGGATGAGACCCCTGAGACTCTGAAGAATTTCATCTTAAAAATTGAGAATCAAAGTGATCACAAGGTCAAAATCATAAGATGTAATCAAGGGACTGAATTCAAGAATCAAACCCTTGATACATTTTGTGATGAAAAAAGCTATTACAAGACAATATAGTGCTCCCAGGACTCCTCAGCAAAATGGTATTGTTGAGAGGAGAAACAGGACACTAATTAAAGCTGCAAGAACTATGTTGTCTGACTTTAAACTGCCCATCACCTTCTGGGCAGAGGCAGTAAACACTGCTTGCTATGTGGAAAACAGAGTTTTAGTGGTTAAGACACATGGTAAGACTCCTTATGAACTTTGGCACAAGAGAAAACCTTTCATTGGTTTTCTCAGGTCATTTGGATGTCCTTGCACCATCTTGAATACCAAAGATCAAATTGCCAAATTTGCTGAGAAATCAGATGATGGACACTTCATTGGATACTCTTCCTAGGCTAAGGCTTATAGAGTATACAATCTCAGAACTAGAATTGTTGAGGAGTCAGCCAATGTGACTTTTAATGAACACACACCCTGTGTTGCTGGTTCTGGTCCTGATTGGCTATTTGATCTTGATTTACTTACCAACTTTTTTAACAAATCTTGTGAGAATGTTTCAGGATCTGCAGAAAATTTAAATACATGTGATCCTGATCTAAGATTTGAGCTAAGAAGACCTTCAACTCATACATCTTTAGCTCCAGTTGGAACTACTTCAACAAATGAGGTTTCTATCAGTACTACAATGACAAACTCAGCTGATATATCTGAGGTGCCTTCAAATTCCAGCTCAGAGGCTCCACAACCAGATAAGGATACCTCAATTTTGGAAGACAACAATGGTGGTGGTGACAGTGATCAAGAATTCCTTGATGCTAATAACCACACCATAGATGACAACATCAATGATGTCACACACTCATTGGATCAAGTCAATCTTAATAAGTGTGGTGATGTGGAGGGTGAAACATCTATGCCAGATTTAAATTTCTCAAATTTAGATCTTTCTCAGCAACTTGCTGTGATCCCTTAGCTTAGGATCCACAAGTCTCACCCCACCATAAACATCATTGGAGATGTTGTCACAGGGTTAAGAACAAGAGGACAAACCCATGAAGCAAATGTTTGTCTTCACTCTTGTTTCTTATCCCAGATAGAGCCAAAGAAAGTTGATGAGGCTCTAAAGGATGGAAGTTGGGTTGAAGCTATGCAGCAGGAGTTGCTTCAATTCAAAAGGCAAAAAGTTTGGAACCTTTGTCCTCTTCCTCATGGGAAAACTACCATTGGAATCAAATGGGTGTTTAGGAATAAGAAGGATGATAGAGGCATTATCATCAAGAACAAGGCTAGACTAGTTGTTCAAGGATACACACAAGAAGAAGGGATTGACTACACTGATGTTTTTGCTCCAGTAGCAAGACTAGAAGCTGTTAGGATATTCCTGGCATTTGCTGCATCCAAGAACTTCAAGGTCTTTCATCTTGATGTGAAGTGTGCTTTTTTGTATGGAGTGATTGATGAAGAGGTGTATGTCAAACACCCACCCGGTATTGTAGACCCTGATCATCCTGATTATGTCTGCAAGCTTGACAAAGCTCTTTATGGGCTGCATCAGGCACCCAGGAAGTGGTATGAGACATTGTCTGAGTATCTTTGCAAACATGGATACATGAGAGGTACTATAGATGAAACTCTCTTCATCAAAGGACAGGGAAATGACATTGCTAGTTCAAGTGTATGTGAATGACATCATCTTTGGTTCAACTAATCCAAAGCTCTGCAAATACTTTGAGAAGCTGATGAAAGACAGATTTGAAATGAGTGCAATGGGAGAACTCAATTTCTTTCTGGGAATTCAAGTGAAGCAAGTTGAAGATGGTATCTTCATAAGTCAGTCAAAGTATGTTCAGGACATACTCAAGAGGTTCAACATGACTGATTGTAAGATTGCTAAGACACCCATAGCCAGAAACCACTCCCTTGGACCTGATCTTGAGGGGGAGTGTGTAGATAAACACTTATACAGGGCTATGATTGGGTCTCTTATGTATCTTACTGCTAGCAGGCCTGATATGATGTTTGCTACATGTATTTGTGCAAGATATCAAGCCAACCCTAAGATGTCTCACCTCATCACTGTCAAAAGGATTCTAAGATACCTC
The DNA here is from genome assembly GCA_025215565.1 of Flaveria ramosissima. Lineage (NCBI taxonomy): Eukaryota > Viridiplantae > Streptophyta > Magnoliopsida > Asterales > Asteraceae > Flaveria > Flaveria ramosissima. The sequence goes on from CM046039.1 coordinate 68,504,394, forward strand.
AAAGGTGCTTCAACACTTGGTTTATGGTACCCAAAGAATCCTGACTTCAATCTGTATGCTTATACAGATAGTGATTATGGTGGTTGCAACATGACTGCAAAGTCTACATCTGGGGGATATCAGTTCCTTGGTGGAAGGGTTGTCTCATGGCAATGCAAGAAACAATCCTGTGTGTCTGCATCAACTGCTGAGGCTGAATACATTGCTGCTGCAAGTTGCTGTGCTCAAGTGCTTTGGATTCAAAATCAAATGCTGGACTATGAATTTAACTTCAAGGAGACTCCCATTCACATAGACAATAATAATGCTATCTCTATCACAGAGAATCCTGTGCAGCACTCAAGGACCAAACACATCAATATTAGGTATCACTTAATAAGAGATAACTATGAAAATGGATTAATCAAACTAGTCAAAGTTCACACAGATGAACAATATGTTGATTTGTTTACAAAAGCTTTTGATGAACAGAGATATCTAATATCAGCTATTGGGATGATTAACTTTGAGTAGTTTTTTTTCTTAAAACTAATTCTAATTATTTCTTAAAATATGTGTGTCCTAAGTTCTCTAGTTCATCATTTTTATAAGCTCATGTTTTCTTTGGATAAAAAATCCTTTTTGAAGATTTTCCTTAGATTTTTGAAAATTTTCTGATCCTTCGGAAGATATATTTTTATCTTCGTAAGCAAATCATGCCTTCAAAATAAATAACTGTCTAAGAAATTTTACCTTCGGAAGAGGTTTCAATATATCTTCCGAAGATTAAATACTTGTCTCAAACACTTATTTGTTTTCAAGGACTATTTTCTTCCGAAGCAAGATTAACTCTCGGAAGCTTTGTTGTTTTATATACAAAGCATTCAAGTTTTATTTCTCTTCCGAAGCAAAATTTTTAAAACTCTCAGGAAATTCTTCCGAAGTAATTTTAGCTTCAGAAGCTTTTTCATTAAAACTTCCGAAGATAATTTACCTTCAGAAGCTTTTCGAATTCCAAGAAAACTACTTTTTGAGCAAAAATAAACTACTTTTTCAGAGGTGGGACCGACATTCGAATCTCAAAGGGAAGGTCTCATCCCAGTGGAAGGGAAGGTCTCATCCCAGTGGAAATAAACTACCTTTGAGAAGATGGGCTATGAGGGAGATTTCTCAATAAAGACCTTCATGAAAGGGAAGGTCTTATCCCAGTGGAAATAACTGCTTCATGTGGTTATCCACAGCTTGTCAATCAAGCATGGAGGGTGGGACCTGATTCTTGAAGATCTCTCCTTCATAGTACATGGAATGGTTCAAGGGGTCAAGTTCAGGTACTCTCAATTTGTCTATACAAATTTGCTTGCTAACTTGGACTCCTTAGAGTATTATATGTTTCCTAGATATGTTCAACACATTCTCAACTGTGAACTGGGCTCACAGTTGAGGGAAACAGATAATATTCTTAAATTGGGATAGATGAAGCCCGGCATCTTTAAAATAATGAAGAAGCCAACTGTAGGCTTCTCAGTGGTAGAAACAGTCTTTGTTCTAAAAATGTTAGAGCTCATTGCTTAAGGTGACAACTTAGCAACACAAGCTAGTGTTAAACCCACACCTTCTACCTCTCTACCACCAAAAAGGCCTCAAGTCATCCTCAACTACCAAAGAAAAACCAAACGAACCCATGCTCAAGCTATTGAGTCTTTGCAGGTCCCCATATACTCACCAACACAGGAGGAAGTGGACACTAGAGCTCCCACTTCCCCTGAGGAGCAAACCACTCCCATCTCTTCAACAATCAGGGCTGAGGTTCCTCATGCTCACCCTGATGAGCTCACAAGCACAACTGCCTTAAGCCTTCACTCTGAGTCTCAACGCTCAAGTAAACAACCTTCAGGGGATAGTTACCATCCCTAGCCTTTAGATCTAAATCAACCCATTCCCAACCTCTCATTCTATACTGATGAAGACTTAGGTTTCAGTGAGTACCATGAGTCTCTCTTCTCTTCCCCTACTCAAAGAGAGATGAGTGCTCTTGAATCTCCTCAGTCTAGCCCACATCAGTCACCCATAATTGAGATGAATACTTCTGAACCTGTTCAGGATATCCATATGGAAGAGGCTCTCACTTTTGCAAGTGATTACATAATTAAGACCTCAACCATGGCAACTCAGCCCATTGACATCTCAACTGAGAATGTCAATGAGCAGAGGAAATCTAGCAGCCAAGAACCTGAAGCTGGTGGTGAGAGAGAGGACTTTGGTCCAATCATTTCATCCCCAAATGATTCTTCTGATGAAGAAGAGGGGAATCTGAGACTAAAGGTGCAAAAACTGTCAAAAACATGCTCCTATTTAATCTCTAAGGTTAGTCACCTTGCATCTCAGGTGACTACCCTTCAAAATAGGGTCAATGATCAGCAACTTGAGATATCATATCTCAAGGAAAAACTAGCTGGGAGACCTTTAAGAAGAGCTCAACCAGGAACACAAGAACCTGTGAATGTGGTTGACCTAACCTCTAGCTCACCTATGCAAGAGGGTGATGCTACCAAAAAGGGGCAGAAAGTCATTACAATCACGGAACCTGGGAGTTCTTCACAGAGTATGGACATTGAGGACTCACCATCCTCACTTGCAATTGTGCATACTCAGCAACTTTCTCAAGTTCACATTAATGTCGACTCTATAGACTCTATCATTAGGAGTCTCTTTGAGGAAGGTATTCCAAGGGCTATGTCATCCCTACCTCAAGGAACTTCAAACTACATTATTGGGTGGAGGTATGATGCTGATAGAAGAGCCCTTATTCTTCACAGAGTTCAAGGGCAACAAGAAGTATCTGATTTTCAGACCTTGAACTACTATGAAGGTCTTGATCTGGTCAACATGCCACTTGTCAATCCAAGCAAATCAAGACAAGCTGACAGGTTAGCACTTAAAATTCAAGACAGAATTACTGAAGAGTTCAGCCTAAGAAGAAGACAAAGGCAATAAGGTAATGTCATTGGTCAACTGGATGCTGAGGCAGACCCTGAGATTAGCTTCAAAGGGAAAACCTTGGCTGAAGGCCCAGTGATAGAGCCTGAGAGCCCTGTCACACCAACAACTGCTTTATAAATTCATTCCCTCGGTGAAACACCTGCTCGTGAAGGTGTCTCGCAACCTCTCTCTGGCCAGAGCTTGGATGCTACACCAAGCAATGAAGGCCAAACCTCTATCCACCCTAAGTCACAAAGGTCTGTGGGTAACAAAAGGAAAAGGATTTTGACTCCTGAGGAGATTGAGAAGGAGGAGAGAGAGAGGAAGAGAAAGCTAAGGGGAGAAAGTTCGTCTGGGTCTTCAGGTTTTATGCAAGCTACAATCAGGGCTGCCCCCAGACCAAACACTCAAGATGATGAGTTGAGGGCAGTCAGGATTACTTACCTGCAGACCAGGAACTATGACATAGATGAGATTATATCTCTCCCCTTAGAGCAATTAAATGAACTGGCTAATATGGAAGTGTCAAGAGAGATGAAAGAAAAAGAGGATGCAAGGTTACTTCTCCAATTCAAAGAGGAGAAAAGACAGAAAAGACTATACAAGCATGCTCCTACTCTCTCCCCAGTTCAAGAAAGCCATGTGTAAGAGACTATGGCATCTACACAAGAACCTCAAGTAGACAAAGAAACAGACAGACAAAACATGATCAGCTACCTGAGTGCCATAGGTCTCTACCAAGCATCTGCACTTCTTCCCTTGTTCTTTGAGTACATTGAGTTTGAGTATCTCAAACAGTTTGAACTTCAAGTGCTCAAAGAACAAAAGGCAACAAAGAGAAAGATGAGGGAAGAGGCTGCAAAGTTAAGAGCTATCATCCAAAAGAGTATGAAAAAGTCTGCTGATAGACAAAGGATGATGAGCTTCTTGAAGCTGTATGGATTCTCCGGAACGAGACTTGGCCCTATGTCTCTATCCACTATGGATGAGCATATCAGGGTAATCAAGCAGAAGATCAAGAGTGGAGAGCTGATTGACTTATACTCCCCTCCAAGTCAAGTCCCACCTGAAGTGGAGGTTAAGGTTGAACAACCTGAGACAACACAACCTGGACCTCCTGCTGAGCCTCAGCAAGCTTCATCTTCTGATCCACAGCAGGGTTATACTCCCTCTCCTTCTGAACCTGTGAGGGAGGAACACCCAACTAAGAAAGACAAAGATGATCAACAAGGTGCTGCAGACCAGTCTTCTCAGTTAAAGTCTTTTAAGAGGAACAAGAGGATGGCTTCCAAATCAAAGTCAAAGAAAAAGAAGCCTGAATCATCCACCTATACACCTCAGGTTGAGTCAGATCAACCAGAGGAAGTGCATGAAGAGGCAGCCCAATCAACTCCAATTCAAGTGGCTCCTCTTGCAGCTGAGACACCCATCTTATCCTGGACCTTCTCCACCAATCCAGAAAGATGGCATGTGATCAGAGATCAAGGTGTTGAGAATGTCTATACATGGCAAGACATAATCAACTTACCTCTGCATGATCTCTTTGAGATGAGAAGATATTATGAGAGTCTGAATGATCCTGACCATCTAATGAAGAAGGGTATGGTCATCATTGTGCTGAAGACTACAAACATCTGAAGATCTTCTAAATTTTTTGGTAGCATCAGCCTAGGGGGAGTTTGTAAGGATTCCTATAAGTCTGATGCAACCAAAACATCCAAAGTCTCTCTGCAAGCATGCACTAAAGAACTGAAGTAGAAATGCTTTGAAAGTTTTACACCATGCACTAGAAATATTCTAAGTGTAAAATCTTCCGAAACCAAGACCAATATCTTCCGAAGCCAAAAGTGAAGTCTTCCAAAGCTTCAAAGACAAAGTCTTCCGAAGCCAAAGAGTGAAGACAGATTTCTTCCGAAGACTTTTAGAGATATGCCTTTATCTGATGTACTTTACCATAAAGCTGGACCATCTTTCCGCTGCAACTCTGTAAAGTCACCCACTTACATGAGTTGGTGAAAGGTCCATGCTTTTGGTAACTGTACATTGAGGTCTTGAGTCCATGCTTTCTACTTTATGTACTTTTATCCTTTTTGTAATATATTAGGATGTGGCCTATGGCATGTCATAGTCACAAGTGAAAAGGCAGATATGCCTTTTGACTCTACAATTGATTTTGTTTGTGTCTAGTTAATTGTATCCAGCTGGCTTTCAAAGTACAGCCGGCTGTAGGTTGTAGTATAAATATTCCTTGTTCTTGTATCTTTCCATTATGCTTTTTAACACTTGTAATAGAACTTGAGAAAGCAATATATTGCATCCTTGAAACCCAATCTCTTGTGTTCTCTTGTTCTGTCTCTTACTTATTACTTGTGTTCTTAGTATCATACTTGTAGTTAATCCAGTTTACTGTTTGATTAAGTTTGGTTAATCTCCTCTTTGTGTTGTTGTGTAGTAAGTGAGCACCCTTCACCGGTCCTGCAATTACCATCTGTTAGGAGATAGAGACATATAAAATGTAAATAAGGAAGCCTAATTTCATGACACGTGACACTCAAATCTTTATTTACTATATAGATTGATTAATGTCTAGGAACTAACTCGATATATCATATATGTAATACGATATATTAGATATATGTTATATAATATTGCAAATATTTATTTATATGTATGTAGAGAAGTGATTTATGCTGAACACTACATATTATGAGAAAACACGAATAATGAAATTTATCCTTCATTAATTAAGTCATTAAAATACATAAATTTGACAAAAATGATGTATATACTATAATCTATACTACTATATAATACATATTAGAAGTATAAGATGATAATTTCATTCAAATTGTAAGACACATATACAACATTTTAAGCATAGGTGAAACCATGACTCAACAATACTTCAGGTATGTTGAGATAGTGGATACTCTTATGGATGAAGGAGTTCCTCTTGAGAATAGAGATATTGTAAGGAAGTTCATGTCCTCACTTCCTAAGCAATGGACACACTATTGTGTGGTGATCAAGAGGACTGAAAATCTCAAAACTCTTACCCTGACAGAGTTATATGGGATTCTCAGTGGCTACCAGATGGGGATGAACATGCAAGGTTCATCTGGCAACTCCAACAATCAATTGGGTTCAGCCCTGCACGTGGTTGAAAGGGATAGCATAGAACCCCAACATCATCTCATATGCTACCCTGACAATTCACCAAAGGGTCCTTTCATCACCTTCCCAAAGAAACCCAGGGAGAACTACACTCAAGGAAGCCCATTCCAAGAGACAAGCTCTTCTCAAGCTTTTGTGTCTACTGATGAAAGTTGTGGAAACTCTCTTTTCACTCTTGAAGACCTGGATTGTATCCATCTAGATGATCTGGAATACATGGAAATAGTCCAGCAGATGGCTCTTCTCACTCAAAGAGCCAAGAAGTTCTACAAGAGAACTGGAAGGAGGTTTCCAAGCAATGCAACCAGTGGAAAGTTTGGCCTGGACAAAAGCAAAGTCAAGTGTTACAACTGTAACCTGAAGGGCCACTATGCCAGAGAGTGTAAGGCACCTAAAACAAATGGTGGCCAAACACAGCCCAGACACAACTACACTGACAAAGCTCCCTAGAATGAGAAGCAAAAGCAACAAGCTGCTGTTGCTGTTGAAGAAGGAGGCTTTTACTGGAGCTTTCAGGTGGAAGATGCTTCTCCAAACCAAGCACTAATGGCAGATCATGATGAAGCCAAGGTATTGGAACATCTCTGTACTCCTGAATGCATTGCTAAAGTTAATAGATACAGGTCCTATAACTTGGAGATGAGATCTGATCTTGAGTCCTTAAACATTTTAAAATCTTATTTTAAAAAGTCTGAAAATGATTATAAACTAAAGATAGAGGACTTAGAGAAAACCATTTCAGTTCTAAAACATGAGCATACAGATTTTAGGACTCAAATCAAAAATCACATAACCAAGCTGACTGAGTGCCAGGCTGAGCTTGTGATCAGCAAAGCTAGGGCAGAAAAGAGTGTTCTTGAAGAAGAGACCTTCAAGAACATGATATCCTCATCCCTGCACAACAAAGTGTGTTATCAAAATAGGCAGGGACTGGGATCCAATGAGATAGCTCCTCCACACACAATCTTGTTTGTAAGATATCCTAGGTGTGGAACTTATGAAGATGAGCTTCCTCTCATAGATCCTATAAGTAAAGAGGATGAAGAAGAGATAGTGAAGAATTCCTCTGAGAAGAGTGAAGAGGAGGATTCTAAGAAGGGCCACTATCCTTCTGAGGAGAAGAAGATTACTGTGATGACCAAGTCAATGAGAAAGAACTTGATCTGAAAGAGCAAAAGAAGAGCAAGGAAGGCTCAAGAGATCAAGGCTACGTTTGACTCTAAGCAGAAACAAGTTTTTATCTCTGCAGGGTTTGAAGTAGTAAAGACTGAAGACATCAACTAAAACTCTTCAGCTAAGAGTTCTGGTTCTTGTTCAAATCATCTCAGTACCAAGAAGAAGATTGATCTGCTGTGTACCACTGCTGCACAGCCTGGACTATCAAACTCCAAGAACAGTTCCCAGCCCAAAAGGACTGTCTCAGCATCTGCAAAGATGAAGACGGAGAAGGGATGTGATCAAAGACAGTCTCGTTCTCATAAGAAGACTCTTGTGAAGAAGAAAATGGTGTGTGTCATGTGTGAAAGTACCTCTCACATTACTAAGGATTGTCCATACAATCCTGAAAGTACAGTCCATATGACCAAGACAAAGACTTCAAAGAGTTCCAAGAAGATTCAAGCTTCGGAAGGAAAATCTGTATCCTTCGGAAGCTCCAAATCTAAGAAGAAAGCAAGTGGAAAATTACCTTCGGAAGAGAAGTTGGTCTCGGAAGAAAGGAATTCTTCCGAAGCACTGAAGTCTGCTGCAGTGACTGCAGAATCTTTCGAAGGTTCAGTATTCAAAACTTCCGAAGTCCCAAAAGCTTTCGAAGTTTTGAAGGTCAAGTCCAAGACTCCAAAGGTGTTGTGGAAGTCTAAGAAAGACCAAGTGACTGAAAATTCTCCATCAATAACAGCTCAAGATCCTCCTAGCACAACCATAGGATCTATTACTATTGCATTACCTTCTATTATACTTAGTGAGCCAAAGACGAATAAGGCTTGGGTTTCCAAATGTAACTAATCATTTTCTTAGTGCAGGAACATCTCAAGACAAACAAGAATGTCTGGATCATTGATAGTGGTTGTTTCAGGCACATGATAGGCAATAGGTCACTACTCCATAACTTTGAGAGGATTGATGGAGGACCAGTTGCTTTTGGAGGAGATGAAGGTGGTTACATTTCTGGAAGGGGCAAGGTCACAAATGGTAAGCTCAGCATTGAAAAGGTAAACTTTGTCAAGGAGCTTGGGTACAATCTTCTGAGTATATCTCAATTTTGTGATCAGAGTCATAACATGCTCTTTACTGAGCATGAGTGTATTGTTCTCTGCATGATCACTTTGAGATGAGAAGATATTATGAGAGTCTGAATGATCCTGACCATCTAATGAAGAAGGGTATGGTCATCATTGTGTTGAAAACTACAAACATCTGAAGATCTTCTAAATGTTTTGGTAGCATCAGCCTAGGGGGAGTTTGTAAAGATTCCTATAAGTCTGATGCAGCCAAAACATCCAAAGTCTCTCTGCAAGCATGCACTAAAGAACTGAAGTAGAAATGCTTCGGAAGTTTTACACCATGCACTAGAAATATTCTAAGTGTAAAATCTTCTGAAGCCAAGACCAATATCTTCCGAAGCCAAAAGTGAAGTCTTCCGAAGCTTCAAAGACAAAGTCTTCCGAAGCCAAAGGGTGAAGACAGATTTCTTCCAAAGACTTTTAGAGATATGCCTTTATCTGATGTACTTTACCATAAAGCTGGACCACCTTTTCGCTGCAACTCTGTAAAGTCACCAACTTACATGAGTTGGTGAAAGGTCCATGCTTTTGGTAACTGTACATTGAGGTCTTGAGTCCATGCTTTCTACTTTATGTACTTTTATCCTTTTTGTAATATATTAGTATGTGAGCTATGGCATGTCATAGTCACAAGTCAAAAGGCAGATATGCCTTTTGACTCTACAATTGATTTTGTTTGTGTCTAGTCAATTGTATCCAGCTGGCTTTCAAAGTATAGTTGGCTGTAGGTTGTAGTATAAGTATTCCTTGTTCTTGTATCTTTCCATTATGCTTTGTAACACTTGTAATAGAACTTGAGAAAGTAATATACTGCATTCTTGAAACCTAATCTCTTGTGTTCTCTTGTTCTGTCTCTTACTTGTTACTTGTGTTCTTAGTATCATACTTGTGGTTAATCCAGTTTACTGTTTGATTAAGTTTGGTTAATCTCCTCTTTCTGTTGTTGTGTTGTAAGTGACCACCCTTCACTGGTCCTGCAATTACCATCTGTTAGGAGATAGAGACATATAAAATGTAAATAAGGAAGCCTAATTTCATGACACGTGACACTCAAATCTTTATTTACTATATAGATTGATTAATGTCTAGGAACTAACTTGATATATCATATATGTATACGATATATTAGATATATGTTATATAATATTGCAAATATTTATTTATATGTATGTAAAGAAGTGATTTATGCCGAACACTACATATTATGAGAAAACACGAAAAATGAAATATATCCTTCATTAATTAAGTCATTAAAATACATAAATTTGACAAAAAATGATGTATATACTATAATCTATACTACTATATAATACATATTAAAAGTATAGGATGATAATTTCATTCAAATTGTAAGACACATATACAACATTTTAAGCATAGAGTACAAGTGATTTATACAATAGTTCCATTTCTACCCCCATTTAATTAACTTATTCTAATTGTTGTATTATATAATACACATTATTAATACAATATTTAATAATGTGATATTATTTAATTCATTACATTAAATTTTATTTTATTTATAATAATATAAATTAATATTTAAATTTATAATTACTAATCATATTTTTATAATTAAATACTATTTAAATTAAGTATTATTTTATTTAAATACATATATCTATACTATTATATAATACATCTCTTTGGATAGATATGTTATTTTACCAAACATACATGTAAAAAGAAGTGCAAGGCATTTAAGAGTGGTAGCATATAGAATTGATTAAGATTTTAATACACTGTAGGGGCAATATAGTAAAATTATCCATTAAGTTTTCTATACCTTGACATTTTTGCCCTTATCTGTTTTATGTATTTAATAGACATTATTAAATTATTATTTAATAATGTGATATTATTTAATTCACTTTATTAAATTTTATTATCTATGATACTTTATATTGAAATTTAAATATAAAATTACTAATTATATTTTTATAACTAAATACTATTTAAATTAAGTATTATTTTATTTAAATTTTTAAGTATATAACTTATATATATCTTCATAGTTATAATAACTATAATACTAATATTTTTCTAGGGCATATTGTGAATTTAATAATTTTAATATTTATCTATATATTTTATAATAAAAGTGAAAGGAGGATAGAATGGTAATTTTACATATAGATTAAGACATTTATATGAAAATTCATGCTTAAATTTTAAGAAAATTAACTATTTTATTTCATTTATGCCCTTACAATAAAGTATAACATATAATATTTATAATACAAATGATAAAACATATATAATTGGCATAACAAAATCGACATTTACTTTTAATGTCGTTCATTTATTACGTTTGAGCGCTAATCCCTCTTTTCCTTTCCGCCGGGTGTTAATAGTTCAATAACAATCAAGATAATAATTTATGGTGACAATTTTTGCATTAACTTTCTCCGGTTTATGCAGATCATCATCAAAAGTTGCATCCGATGATCATAAAACTCAAACATACATTTATAAAACGAAACCCCCTCCTCCCTAAAATCTAAGTAATAAGTAATTTCTGACCACAAATATCACCCATGTTTTCACTAATATGGTTGGGATAACACAGTTGTTTTAAAGACTTTTGTATACGTAATTGTTTTCTTTCATTCAATTTTTTCAATAATTATATTTTGATTTTTTAATTTATGTCATAACGCATCTAGTCAATATTGACTAAAATCGAATCCTCAAAAAATCGCGTAACTATAGTACCGCCGCAATGCGCGGAAATTTCCACTAGTATATTAATATGAATGAATTTTATTTATGTATAGAATCTAAATATGTGTAAGTCATGTATATGTTATTATAGATACATATAATTTATATAATAGTGGGTGAGACCCGCTATAAAGTAGTAGTTATAAAAGTTGATATATATAATCGTATTCATTTATAAGTTAGTACTAATCATCCGAACAAAAAATTACATGTGAAACACTGATAAAAAAATATGATAGAAAAAGTTATTACAAATATTAAATACCTCAGAATAGAGAAATAATCTACCGAATGCGTAAATAGTGGCTTTACTATAATTAATAGCTCTATTGTAAATTAATTAAAAGAAAGTTAACATAAATTGAAGGAATTAAGTATAAATTTTAAAAAAAGTTCAGCTGAATAATGTAAATTTAACATAACTCGAAGACTGAAGTATAAAATTTAAAAAATGTTCAGGCGATTAAATGTAAATTTGACATAACTTGAACGTTTAAATATAATATTTCGAAAAATACAAATGAATAGGTATCAATCTAAAAAAAACAAAGACAGAGGAAGTAAAACTAAAATAGTAGGTTTTTAGTAATAAAATAACAAAGTAGGTTTTTTATAAATTTTGAAAAAAATAAAATTATTATGATAAATAACTAAAAGCTACACCTTCGCTACTTATAATCTTTTTATTATATAGTGATACGATGGGTGTAATCAATCTTCTTTTTCAATATGTCTTAAACGCTGATATATTTAGGTACTATTGTTCTTATTATTATTATTATTTTATATTATTATTATTATTATTATTATTATTATTATTATCATTATTATTATTATTATTATTATTATTATTATTATTATTATTATTATTATTATTATTATTATTATTATTATTATTATTATTATTATTATTATTATTATTATTATTATTATTATTATTATTATTATTATTATTATTATTATTATAACTATATAAATATTTAGTGATTTTATACTTAAGTGTTTAAATAATATAATATATAAATCAAATAGTATTAAGTTATAAGAATGTAAATAATAATTGTATATATGTTAATATTAATTTAGATTGTTATAAATAAGATAATACTTATAATAATATATATTAAATAAAATATTAAATGGGAGAAATTTATTAAATATGGAAAAATTAGAAACTATTGTATATAGCATGTGTACCTTATTCTTACTATTCTTATTAGGTGTTTTTAATTTTTGAGTAAAATTACAAATGTATACTTATCAAATACTTTATAGAGTCAATTACATATATAGTCTTTGTGGTTTGATAAAGTAACAAGCTTGGGAATTAACTTTTTTGAGTAACAAATTTGGGCCTTGTTATTTTATTTTGTAACATGTTTAGGGTCTATGACTAATGTTTGTTAACTTTATGTTAATATGAGGGCACATTAGTCATTTTACAACTAAGGGACTAATTATGTTTCTTATTAAAACTGGCTGATATTTGAGGGACTGTTTGTGTAATTTACGTACAATATTAACAAATTAAAAAAAATAAAGTAAAAAATCTATCTTACATAGAGGATCAACACCAAGACCTCACCATAATCACATTGATTATGGATCTACAATGATGGTTTTAAAGTGATATTGATTATGGATCTATAGTGATGTTGAAGTGATAGAGTGATTTTCTTTATTCATCCAACTTGAACTACATGGTGTTTTTTTAAAACCTACATGGGAAGGGTTGATTTCCATCCAACTGAAAAACTTGAAGTTTTAACACTGACTGAATATTTTGTGAGTTACTTACAATTATTTATTATGAGTTATTATTTGATTATAAATGTTGTGGTTGATGAATTTATTGTTTTCTTATTATTTACTATACCTAAATAAGATTAATATCTTGGATGTTACTCATTATCATATATGTGAATGTAAACTAAAAAATAGGCAGACATGGCAGACGACACCGAAGAGGTCATGGGCGTGGTGTCAATGCCGTGAACATGATCCCAGCCGAATCAGTAGCTCTCATTAACCAACACGTGCAGGCAGCGGTTAACGCTCAAGCTGCCCAGTTTGGAGGTAATGATGACCCTAGTCATCAATTACGCAAATATTCAATTAGACGGTTAATCAATTTGTTTGACTAAACACTTTGAATTGTTGAATTCGAGACCGCCAACATGCACGTATAAAGCGTTCGTGGACTATAAGCCCCACCATCTATAGTAGAGCTGAGAGAGCTCTAGGATTACTACGATGGTTTGAGAAGACCGAATCGGTCCGCAAAGTGAAATTTTCCGGCGCCGGACCAAGTGAAAGATGCCACGGGAACATTGGAGGTTGCAGCGCTCTCATGGTGGAATGCTCAAGTACAAATGCTGCGCCAAGTGATGGCCAATGCTTTGCCATATGACGAGTTCAAAGCTATGATGATTGAGGAGTATTTTCCTCATGATGAAGTCCAGAAGTTGGAGGCCGAATTCGAGCAATTAAAAATGAAGGGATCTGAGATCAAGGCGTACACTACGAGGTCTCACAAGATGTTGACTCTCTGTCCTGGAATGATAAATCCACCAATCAAGAGGATTGAGTTTTACTTGCATGGGTTGGTGCTTGAAATACAAAGCATGGTGACTGCTTCAAATCCCACCATTATCCCGCAGGCTATCAGCCTAGATCATAAGCTAGTGGACCAGGCGGTGGAGCGAAGCAAGATACCCGAATGGAGTGCAATGGCAAGCTTTCCCGACAACAAACACAAGTGGGATAACTCTGGAAACAAGAGCTCATCGTCAAACAACCAACATCAACTGCAGTAGTAGGATAGAATGTTTGATAATAATTGAAGCTTTAATCTGTCATCTTCCTTAACTCAAGTACAAGTTGGATATGTGGGGAAGTATCTAAAGTGCAACCGATACAATTACCACCACACTTGTAGGTGTGACAAATTTCAATGCCAACGTTGTTGAAAAGTAGGACACACAGCGAAGGATTTTCGTGCTAACTTTATGAAAAAGCCCCAGCAGACTCGGGAAATACCTAAAGGTTGTTCTGAATGTGCGAAAGAAGGATATTACAAGAGGAATTGTCCTCAACTAAAGAAAAATGGGAATGGTGCTGGCAATAGTGGAAACAATAATAATGATGGCAATGGTGACAACAATGGTAGCAATAATAGTGGAGCTAAAGGAAGAGACTTTGTTATGGGTTCAGGTGAGCCTCTAAATGAACCTACTACTGTTAATTGTAAATTTCCTGTTAATGGTCATTATGATATTGTTCTGTTTGATACTAGAGCTCATAAAAGTTTTATCTCTATTAAGTTTAGTAGTCTCTTAAGTAATATGCCTTCTACGTTGGAATCCAAATATGCCGTAGAATTAGCGGTTGGTAAGAAAATTCACGTTACGCACATCCTAAAGGGTTGTAAAATACAACTTGTTGGTCATATTTTCGACATTGATCTTAGTCCTGTTACACTTGGGAGTTTCGATGTGGTCATGGGTATGGATTGGTTGTTGGAGAAGCAGGTGGAAGTCATTTGTCACGAGAAGGTCATTCGTATTCCTCTCTAGGGTGGGGAAATTCTCTCGGTTAAGGGCGAGAAGAGTGGTGTAATGATAGGCATTATATCATTTATGAAATGCAGGAGTGGCTACGCAAGGGTCGCTTAGCCATATTAGCGCTTGTGAGTAACAAGCAGCAAGAGGATATTCCAGTAGTTTGTGATTTTCTAGAGGTATTTCTAGAGGATCTACCTGGATTAACATATCATTGTCAAGTTGAGTTTCATGTCGATTTGATTCCTAGAGCAGCTCCAATTACGAGAGCACCTTATCGGTTAGCACTAAACAAACTGCAGGAATTATCACCATGGGGAGAACATGTTCTCTTTGTTAAGAAAAAGGATGGCACATTTCGAATGTGCATCGATTACAGAGAATTGAATAAAGTTACGGTCAAGAATCGATACCCTTTACCTTGCATAGATGATTTGTTTGATCAACTTTGAGGATCAAGCTATTATTCTAAGATTGATTTGAGGTCTGGCTACCATTAACTACGAGTTCAAAAGGAAGACATCTCAAAAACCGCATTCTGTATTCGTTATGGTCATTATGATTCTTGGTCATGCCATTCGGGTTGACTAATACACTTGTTGTATTCATGGATCTCATGAATCATGTGTGAAAACCCTATCTAGATCAATTTGTTATCATGTTTATCGACGACATATTAATCTATTCTAGGACCAAGGAGGAACACGAGTAGCACCTACGCCTAATCTTGAAACTAATTGAAAAGGAATAACTATACGCCAAGTTCTCCTAGTGTGATTTCTAGATTTGTGAATTGCAATTCTTAGGTCATATTGTTAACGAAAAGGGAATTCACGTGGGTCATACAAAGATTGAGGCGATAAAGAATTGGTCGGTTCCCAAGACGCCTAGCAAGATACGAAAATTTATTGGACTGGCAGGATATTATCGGCGTCTCATTGATGGATTCTCTAAGATCGCTCAATCTCTCACTGCCTGACCCATAAAGGTACAGCGTATAAATGGGGAGAGAGTCAGGATGTAACTTTTCAATTGTTGAAATAGAAACTTTGTAGCACACCGATATTAGTATTAAAAGAGGGAAGTGATGACTTCATAGTTTACTTTGATGCTTCTATAAAGGAATCGGTTGTATTTTGATGCAACATGACACATTGATAGCCTATGCCTCGAGAAACTGAAAGTGCATGAAAAAACTACACCGCCTATGATTTTGAACTCAGTGCAGTAGTCTTTGACTTGAAGATCTAGAGACACTACTCGTACGGTACCAGATGCATTATTTACTCCGATCACAAGAGTCTTCAGCATATCTTTGAGAAGAATCAGCTGAATATGAGGCAGCGACGCTCGGTGAAATTATTGAATGATTATGATTGTGCTATCAAATACCACCGAGTAAGGCAAATGTAGTTGCTAACGCCTTAAGCAAAAAGGAAAACGCTAAACCCCGATGAGTGCGAGCTTTACAGCTTAAGATCGGCACTCAGTTGCCTAAACAAATAAAAGAAGCTCAAGTGGAAGCCTTGAAAGCAGAAAATATTGGATTTAAATCTTTATGAGGGATGGATAAGCAAATTGAAGTGAAAGACAATGGTATTCGCTACTTCATGGATAGGTTGTGGGTACCCTTATACGGAAACTTAAGAGACTTGATTATGAGTAAGGCACACAAGTCTAAGTATTCTATACATCCTGGTTCTAATAAGATGTATCATGAATAGAAGGTGCACTATTAGTGTCCTAATATGAAAGCAGATGTAGCTGCCTACATAAGCAAGTGTTTAACCTGCTCTAAGGTAAAAATTGAGTATTAGAAGCCATCTAGGTTACTTCAACAACCTAAGATTCCTTTGTGGAAGTGGGAGCAGATTTCTATGGATTTCATTAATAAGTTACCCATGACTCCTAGTGATTGTGACACGATATGGGTGATCATGGATCGAATGACTAAGTCTGCTCATTTCCTTGCAATCAAAGAAACAGACAAGATGTATAAGCTAAGTAGGATTTACTTGAAAGAAGTAGTTTCTAGACATGGTGTACCAATTTCAATTATTTCAAATCGTGATTCTTGTTTTACATCCCATTTCTGGTAATTGTTGAAAAAATCTTTGGCTACGCGTCTATACATGAGCACTGCCTATCGTCCATAGACCGATGGGCAAAGCGAGTGCACTATTCAATAGTTGGAAGACATGTTACGAGCTTGTGTGATTGATTTTGGGGACAATTGGGAAATTCATCTACCATGGTGGAGTTACAACAATAGCTATCACACAAGCATTAAGGCAGGATCGTTTGAGGCGTTGTATGAGCGAAAATGTAGATCACCAGTTTGTTTGATGGAATTTGGTGATAGTAAGCTGATTGGCCCTAAATTGTTGCATGAAACTATTAAAAAGATCATGCAGATATGAAATCATATGGCTGCAGCACGAGACCGATGAAAAAGCTATGCAGATAAGCAAAGGAAACCTTTAGAGTTGCAGGTAGGAGACAAAGTATTACTGAAAGTCTCACCGTGGAATGGCGTGATTCGATTCGGTAAAAGAGACAAGCTCAATCCAAGGACGTTGGGCCATTTGAGATTCTGGAAAGAATCGGCCAAATGGCTTATCTATTAAATCTGCCTGACTCATTAGGTGGACTTCATAATTTTTTTCACGTCTCAAACCTAAAGAGGTGTTTATCTGACGAGACTTTGGTTGTTCCACTTGAGGAAGGTCAAGTAAATGAGCAATTACGATTTATTGAAGAACCGGTTGAGTTGATGGATCATGAAATCAAGACTCTTAAGAAAATCAAGATACCCATAGTCAAAGTTTGTTGGAACTCAAGACATAGACCGAAATTCTCGTGGGAACGTGTGGATTAGATGAAGCTTAAGTATCCTCATTTGTTCGAAACGACAACGACAACCAGCGAAGGTAATGATTAAATTTTGGGATGAAATTTCTTTTAATATGGGGATGATATGATGACTCATTTAATTTCTTGTGTCAAAGCAGTATATCAGTGATGTAACACAACCATATAACGTAATTTTCGGGACAAAAATTCTTTCAACATGGCGATAATATGACATCCGATAATATTTCGTTACCAAACTTCGTTAGTATTTTTTAGGTCTTGCATACACGTGTTGTGAGCACACACTGTTTGAATTGAACATTGGTGACCAAATAATAATTAACTATGGTTAATACGTAATAATTTAATTCTAATTTGGATTATTAATGTGTGGTTATGTGATTCATGAATTTTAAACATTATTTGTGAATTTTACTTTATAACGTGACAATGTGTGATAGTTGGTTCATGTGTTTTGTTGCTAGTTAAAAATATATAATTATTATTTTTGATTCATAATACTTGTGTTTTGTAGTTAAAAGTATTTAAAAGTGTTAAAAAGTTACTTTTTAGAAAATGTCTTTTATATGTCCTTAGTAGATCTTATTATTTTATCATTACTCCCATTGATAAACATATCATCTACATAAAGACATAAAATTACATATCCTCATGGCGTATCTTTCACATATACACATTTGTCAAACTCATTTATTTTGAAACCGTTGTCAATCATGACACGATCCAACTTTTGGTGTCACTGTCTTGGAGCTTGCTTTAAGCCTTATAATGACTTGACCAGCTTACATACTTTGCCATCTTGACCATGGGCAGAGAAACCTCAGGTTGCTCCATGTAAATCTCTTATTCTAAATCGCCATTTAGAAATGCGGTTTTGACATCCATTTGATGTACTTCCAAATTTCTTAATGTCGCAATAGCAAGAACTATTCTTATGGAGGTTATGCGGGTCATAGGTGAGTAAGTATCAAAATAGTCTAGACCTTCCTTTTGTCTAAAACCTTTGACTACTAACCTTTCTTTGTATTTATCAATACTTCCATCGGCTTTCATCTTCTTTTTGAATATCCAACGATATCCAAGCGGTTTGCAACCAGGATGAAGATCTACTAGCTCTCAAGTATGGTTGTGAAGAATTGAATCAATTTCATTCTTGATTGCCTCTTTCCAATGAGGTCCTTCCGAAGAGGAGACCGCTTCACGGTAGGTATTAGGCTCATCCTCAACCATATAATTTACAAAGTCTGGACCATAGGATTTCTTAACCCTTGCCCTTTTACATCGTCTAATTTCTCCCTCATCAACGTCAGGTCGTTCATGTTGACTATCATGAACTATGTCATCAATTTGTGTTGATGAACTTGCACCTCCATCATCAAACTGAGTTGATGAAGATGCATGTGTTTGTCCTCACATTGGAAACACATTTTCAAAATATGAAGAATTCTCCGGCCTTATCTCCATGATAGTGTTCTTTTGTACATCGGGATTCTTGGACTCATGTACAAGAAATCGATGTGCATTATTGTTTTGAGCATATTCAATGAATATGCAATCATCAGTTTTGGGTCCTAGTTTTTTAGCTTTAGGCGGTGGTACAATCACCTTAACTAGGCACCCCCACACTTTGAGATAATTATATTATGGTTTTCTACCCACCCATAACTCATAAGGGGTTACATCCCTTTTCTTTGGTGATATTTTATTTAAAAGATAATTGCCTGAGAGGATAGCATCCCCCCACATGTCAGGCTCAATCCAGAGCTTATCAACATGGCATTCACCATCCCTTTTAACTACGGTTTTTCCGTTCTACAATGCCATTTGATTGTGGTGAGTAAGGTGTCGTACATTCATGTATTATACCACCTTTTGCACATAAATCGGCGAATGGTGCAACATATTCACCACCTCTATCGCTTCGCACAACTTTAATTTTCTTGTTTAGTTGATTCTCAACTTCGTTTTTATACAAGATAAATTTGTCGATTGCCTCATCCTTAGTTTTAAGCAAGTATACATAACAATATCTAGTGCAATCGTTAATAAAAATGATGAAATATTTGTTGCCACCTCTTGTTGGGTGTGCTTTTAAATCATATATGTCGATATGAATTAAACCAAGGGTTTCAGTTATTCTTTCAAAACCGGTTTAAATGATGATCTTGTAAGTTTTGCTTCAACGCACGTTTCACATTTAGAGTTTGTGTCAATATGGAATGTAGGTATGCATTTTAAAATTATTAAACGACGAATAGAATTATAATTTACATGTCCTAGTCTACCATGCCAAACATTTGAAGACTCAAGCATATAAATAGAAGTAGTACTCTTATTCATTTCACTTTTAACAACGGTTACATTCATCTAAAACATACCATTGAGGGCATAACCCTTCCCCACATACATTCCACGTTTAGAAAGGACAAACTTTTCCAACTCAAACACTAAACGAAAACCAAACTTATTAAGCAACCATCGCGAAACAAGATTCTTGCGAATCTCCGGGACATACAAAGTGTTGCTCAAAGTGAGTTCCTTCCCGGAAGTCATCTTCAAGATCACATTTCCTTCACCTTTGATGTCGGCCGTAGCTTTGTTACCCATATAGAGCTTTTCATCACCCTTAACCTCTTTAAAAGTGCTAAAGAGGGTCTTGTCACCACACACATGACGGGTAGCTCCCTTATCAATGAACCATCCATGCGGATTGTCTCCCACGAGGTTGGCTTCTTCCACCATTGCTGATAGCTCGGTGATCATTGCCACTAACGGTTCACCGTCTTCATCCATCATATGCGCACGCTCACGCTTTCGTTGCTTGCATTGATTAGCACGGTACCCCGTCTCATTGTAATTGTAGCAAATCTCTTGGAAAGGAGGAGGTGGAGGTTTTTTTCACAACCCCTTTCTTTGGTCGAAGGTTCACCTTTGGTTTCCCAATTGGCTTTTTCCCTTTACCTTTATAACCCCTTGATGATTGCCTATGTTCAACCACATTTGCCTTTGCCATTGGTTCCACACGGGTGCCTTTTTGATCCATTTTGTTGTCTTCTTCAATTTGAAGACGGACAATAAGTTCATCCACAGTCATCTCCTCTTGTTTGAGCTTAAGATAATTCTTAAACTCTATCCAACTTGGAGGCAACATTTCAATCATGGTTGCAACTTGGAACGTGTCATCGAGAGGCATCCCCTCAGCATGAATTTCATGAAGTGTAACTTGTAACTCTTGAATTTGGCTAATCATAGTCTTGTCATCAACCATTTTAAAATTCATAGTCTTGATACTGGCATCCTCGATTTTATACTTCTTGTCTAAAGACTCCCATAGTTCTTTGGAAGTCTTTATGTTGCAATATACGTTATACAATGAATCACAAAGACCATTCAAAACATAGTTGCAACAAAGAAATTCTGAATGCTTCCAAGCATCAATGACACTCAAGGCTTGAGCATCATCCCCTTCTTTAGGTAGGAGAGCAGTTTTCTCCAAGAACTGTGCTAAGTTCAAGGTCGTCAAGTAGAAGAACATCTTCTGTTGCCATTTTCAGAATGGACACCCATGAACTTTTTGGGTTTTTCGGCGTGGTTTGCCACAGTGGTCGCTTCCATAGTGGTTGCAGTTAAAGGGGCTGATAAAGAGGAACTCATAGCACTAGAAGACATGTTTGCTGCTTTGATAGAAACAGTTTAAGTTAGAACAATTTTAAACAAAATTGAAATAACAAACAAAATTGGATGATATTTTTCAAACTATTTTCAAAATTCTATAAAATTCAACAGCATATATTCTAAGTCTATCTTTGAAGATCACCCGTGAATAAGAAAACGAAAATAGTTAAAAAAAGTAAACTTTTAAAAATACGGATTAATTTAAACTATATATATGAACGGTGTTTTTAAAATTTGTTTTAAGTTTGTACGAACCGTTCATATAAAAAATAAAGTCAAACATTTTATTAATATACTCAATACAAATGAACATAAATAAACGATTACAAATTCATTTTACAATTGTAAATTAACAGAGGTTGAGGATCGTGTTTAACACGGGCCCTTAAAACAAATTCCAAGCATCCCAGGAGAACTCGTTTTGTTTCCCAGGGTACAACAGCCGAAGCAGTTTGTACTACCGAGATTGATCTAGAACCCGAACTTGTTTGTAGAAGAGAAACCAGAGAGATTGAGGATGATTAAAGAACCTGTTTTGCTGCAGGTTTCGAGTTGTGTTGGTGTGTCTCTCTTCTGAGGCATCCTCAGTATTTATAGTGGAATTCGAACCGTAACAGCCACTCAGCCATCCCTCGGTCATTAATCTGAAAACGTAACCGCTCATTTAATTCGTCATTAACAGCTGTCGGTTTCGATCAACTTGGAACGACCAGACCCTCGAACCAACCTTCAAAAACACTAAGGAGACTCTCAAGCGGCTCGCAGCGATGCGAGTGTGCGAAGTGCAAGTGTGCCATCAAATCGCCACATTGCGCCCACATGCCCACGCCGCGTTCGCGCGTGTGCGAGTGCTAGTGCGAGTTAAGCCCTTCACGAACCCACTTAGTGTGAAACCTTAGGAAACAATATAATCAAAAGGTTATAGAATATAAACCATTTTATATTCTTTCTTTCCTCTAATGTGGGACAATTTCCCACACTATTAATTCCTAATGTCATTCAACATATTAATTTTCATTCAACATATTAATTTATTGACTAAATATTAATAAACATATTAATAGTATCAATAAATTTCCAACAGAACACATACAGACAATTTGCATGCATATATTGTATGGATCATGGATAGTTATTTTAGCTAAAACATGAAAGGAACTCTTGTTGGTTTGTTGCGTTTTACATCCCAAACAAGTCTAGCGACATTTAAGTTTGACATAATGACCAAACAAATTTGATACATTGATCTAACGTATTTGACACAATTATCAAAATATCCTCTCATTCAAAAATAGGTAAAATGAGACATGAAAGATTTTATGTATAGAACCCTTCCACACACACACTAGAAGGGTGTCCGTGCGATGTGGTAAAAAACACAACATGTAATTTTCTTAATTAAAAATTATACACCACAACAATTTATATCAACGCATCATAAACAAAACTCAAACCCTTACTTTAAAGAGAACTTTATCACACTAATTTTAAATGAGATCCGACCCAACCCCATAGATAAAAATTCAGAATTGTTCCTAATCCTGTTACTAACAATAATCATATGCCAATGTGTATTCTACTCATGATATCCAGGCATATAATAAATATAATAAATGTTCACTTCTTTCAAAGTCGAGCTTTAATTCTTGCGGTAGAAAGGTTCGGGTGATGTAAAAGTAAATTTGAAGTCGTTCTACTAATAACAATTAGAAAAGTTAGTATTATTACTATCATATTTTTTCATAATAAGGTACATAAACATGTGTTTATATACTTTTTAACATTTTATGATTTTATTTTTTCACTAAATGGGGAGACATGTAATTAAATCTTAATACTTAAACTTTTATAATCCGTTCTTTACAGTTTTAATTTTGGTTATACTGAGTTTCCTAAATTTGTTTTCATGTTTTTTTACCATTAGTTTTATAAAATACTAGCTTTAGTAAACCCGTGTATTACACGGGTTGAATAAATAAAATATTAATATAATAAATTTATTAATTATAAAATGATATTTTAAGATATCATATGACTGAAAATACGTATGAGAAATGACTATAAATAATAAAAAGTGATATCAACTTTTTAAAATTTTAATTTTAATTTTTTTATACAAATATTTTTTTCTAAAACAAACCGTATAAAAATGTTATTTTTAAAAGTTTTCTTATTACAACTCCCAAATTTGATTATTTTTTGATTTTAAAAAATTAACTTTTAAAAGTATCAATTTTTTAGAAATAACCTTAATAAATAGATTTATTTCTTAATTTATTAAATGTTAAAAGTATTAAAATAATATTATTAGTAATTAAGGCAATTATTTAGTAGGAGAGAGAGGCGGGAAAATTTTGGTGAGAATGATTGTGTTGCTGACACGTGGCACCACCATTTACCCTTTTATTAGAGTAGTAAGATAACTTTACATTATTTCTAATATAAAGTCATTGTGTATTTTTTCTATTTTAATTTTCAAACTTCAAAACCGAATCACTGTATCTTCTCTACGTATTCAATCACATCAATATTAAAGCCGCAACACAAAATACATCATCACTCACCACCTAATTATCATTAAAGTCACTTTCTACAATACATATCACAATAACAAAGTTTTTTGTTTCCTATGCATGTGTGTGTGCACATAAATAGTATTGTTATCGATATATCTTGCTTTTAAGGGACACACATACACGTATCTATACTATATATAAAATATGAATTTTAAAATACCAAAAATTAGAAACACGTATCAGATTTAAATGTGACCCCGATCGCATTGCGCAAACACTCATCTAGTACATACATAATTCAATCCCAATTAATTCTTATTTTTTTTATTTCTTTTCTTAATTCCAATTTAAAAAGGGTGTGAATATATAGACACTCCAAAATTATAAATTAACATCCCAAAAATTATATACGGGTCGTATAGCCCCATACGCCTTGTACAGGGGGGTCGTATAGCCCTATACGGGGCGTATAACCCATCTGACAGCCCTCTGATTTTTTTCTCGTAGTCAGTGTCAAAATTTGTTATACGCGTCGTATAGCGTATATCTGTCGTATAGGGGGGGTTGTATGTGCTGCATGGGGGTATAGCTCTCTGACACCCCCTTGAAATTTTTTCGTTTTCAGTGTATTCGATCCTATACGCCGCGTATGGACCTATACGCCGCATATGGATCTATACACCACATATGGATCCATACGCGACGTATAGGTGGTGTTGATTTATCTGTATGAATGTCTTTGTATTAGTACTTTTTAGAAAATGTATTCATGTGAAGCTTTTAATGACGTGGAGTGTATGGGAAAAGGATATGTTCTCTGGTTCCTGTTGGTATTTACCAAAAAAATATCTGTCCTTTTTTAGAACCCCCACCCCACCACTGCTGTCACAAGTCACCTCATCGATTCCTATATATTTCACCCATCACAATCCCTCTCCAAATTTTCACTTTAACCCCTTCAATTTTGTATCTAATCGGTTTTGATCTTCCATATGTTTGTTTCATGACAATTCCCCTCGTGTCTTTATACGTATATTTGTATAGCTTTTGACCCAATAAAAAAAAGGATAAGACGTGTTGTAGATGGAGTTCTTATTCTTACACTACCTTCTTATAATTGGTATGTTAAAAGACAGCATTGCTAAAATGTCGCACGAAGATACATAAATGGCAGTTAAGAAATTTCTATTCGTCTTGTTTTTTTTATTCTTTTTTGTAGAATTAGAATGCCTAATATCGGTATCTTGTCTTGTTAATATTCAAATTATGATGTTGACTATTCAAGATGAGCAACTTTTGAATCATGGCGTCAACATGATATGATCTTAGCATATAAACACGTCATAAAGTTTTTGTTAACAAACTCGCTCACAAATGGAATGACTTAAGCAACTCCCTCCATCACTCTTCTGTCGAGTCTCTTGTCAAAGTAAACATTGGTATATTTAAACAAACATATACCGTGTCATCCACATAATTTCTTAGGAAAAAAACATATAAGTTGAACTAATCGCACTATATGTATTTTTACTCGATGCATATAGTTGGTTCAAACAGTATTGTTTGTAGGTGAAAGTTTAGCAAGTCACGAAAAGTGTTATTAAATAAAGATAAAATATCAATAGTCAATCATGTAACTTAACACTTTTAAATCAGTAGATGAAATTCAACATGAGATTCATGACTTTGAGACAAATCCAAAGCAAAAAACAAGATGCAAAAATGTTAGAAATTTAGTTTAGTATATCATGACAGCCCCCTCAACCACCCCCCCCCCCCCCCCCCCCCCCCCCCCGCTTCCTATTATATTGAACCCTCAGCCTCCACTCTACCCCCTTCATTTTCAAAACCTGCTACAAGTCTCTTTTTCTCTCTCAGTTTCTCTTGTTTGGGTGACAATTCTCATAAAATAAAAGTAATCTTAAAATACAAAACCTTTTTGGCAGAATCAGCATCCTCCACATGGGGAGACACTCTTGTTGTTACAAACAAAAGCTAAGAAAGGGTCTATGGTCCCCTGAAGAAGATGAAAAGCTCATAAGACACATCACCAAATTCGGCCATGGCTGCTGGAGCTCCGTACCTAAACTTGCAGGTCTCGAAAGATGCGGAAAAAGTTGCAGGCTCAGATGGATCAACTACCTCAGACCCGACCTTAAAAGAGGCACATTCTCACCTCAAGAAGAGAAACTAATCATTGAATTACACGCGCTTCTAGGAAACAAGTAAGCCGTTATTGATTATGTAATTTATGAGTAGCATAGGTTTCTCGTTAAAAAAAAAAGTTATTGGTTAATTCATTAATTGGTTGATTATTATTATGTTTTTATAGGTGGTCTCAAATTGCTGCTCAACTACCGGGAAGAACAGATAACGAGATCAAAAACTTATGGAATTCATCGATTAAGAAGAAGTTAAGGCAAAGTGGGATTGATCCCAACACTCATAAACCAATTTCAGAGGTTAATAATGATGATCATAAACCTCCAGCAGTGAGTATCGAGAAACCTCAACCAACTGTAGGAGTAGCAGCAGCAGCAACAACAACAACCGATAGTACTCACGAGTTTTTCCTCAACCGATTTGTAACAACTCACGAGACCACAATCAAGAAACCGAATTGCAACCTCCAGTTAGCCGGAGTCCTTCCATTCGGTTACACCCAACCGCCCGAATCGGAGATGATATCCGGATACAACACTCACATGTCCGATAATCTCCACCAGAATAATTGGGGTGGGTTCTATCAGTCATCCAATGGGTATAATCCATATGGGTTGACTGATGGAATGAAAAGTCAAAATCAAGTTCAAGCGATTGAAGCGGAACAAGATTACATCAAATGGAATGATCAGTTTCTTCCATTTTTGATGGGGAAATCATCGATTGAGAGTAAACCAGATGTGACTTTTGGTGTCACACAGGAACATTTGCAGAGGATTTCAACGAGCTTTGGGCATTTTTCATAGACTTTCAACGACTTGAGGATCATACTGGTGTGTGCCTTCTAGATGTTTTTCTTTTCTTTTTTTTTTGTTTTTGGTTTATTTTAATTTTTAAAGTCGTGTAAATAGGCTTCATTTGTCAATTTATTTTATTTTATTTTTATTTTGTTTTGATTCATTTTCAAACAAAGGATGATTTTAATCGTGATTCTTATTCGTATTATTATTTTATTGACAATCAACGTCATTATTTAATTGATGGGGAAAACCTTATTTTATTTTCGTATAATTTTCTTTTTGCTAGTAGACTTGTATAAAAACGTTTAATGACAAACAATAGTTTTGTTTAGTATTAATCATTTAGCTAGAAGAATAATCAAGAATTATTGGTATTTTAGCTTTCTCTTGTCAAATTATTATATTATGGGCTGGGTTTATTGACCGGATTAATAGTTTATTAAAGTGATTTTATTGAAATTATTACGAAACTGATTTGATTGATAATAACAAAAATGATTTGATTGATAATTACTTTCTTATCTATTACTTGATTACAATCCGGAAGCATAATTATGTTTTCATCTACTTAGCTTGGTCTGTAGGATGCTAAATATGTAAATTGTTATTATTGTAATATTATAACGTTTGTTTTTTATATTATGTATTTAATAAATCATGACATATAATTATTGAGTTGGTTTAACACCTTATTACTCGATATACAATTGAGGAAAAAGCATAGATATACAGTTCGGGAATATGATTGAAAATTTTGAAGAAAACACATTTCGCCATTTATTTTCTACTTCTCATCGAGTCATTTGTAAAGTTGAGTCCATACACGATTAAACAAAATTAATCTCTTTTTGTTCTTAAGATAGGCGAACTTAAGCCTCGAGTTTATTATCAAATAACCAAATATAACAATATATATAAGATAACATAATATATATTATGTAATATTTAAAGTAGTAAAAGTTAAATTGTATTTGGTGTGTGACATATATAGATGTAATAATAAAAATATACTAATAAAGTTACAGATATTGATAAAAATATAAGTTTAATGATCACTAAGTTATAAATAACATGAGCCCGACGCAACTTTAACTTATAACGCTATCCATGACTAAGCTCGAGTTTTTAAGTTAAATATGAAGGGGACCAAGTTTAAGCTCTAGATTTCTAAACATAGACGAATCAAGCTCTAGTTTAATTGGACCGGTGAACACCTGTAATCATATAAAACTCATCAATCAACTATTTTATATCCATGAAATTATTGAGTTTGTCTAGCAATTTGTAACGTATTAAATTTAGATATATTCTATTTCTGAAAAAGTAATACAGAAAGTCAGTTCGCAGACCATTCAAAATGTATTTTAAAGAAAGTTATTGAGTAGTTCATACATATATATATATGTTGACAACACTAAAAAACAATCAAAATACAATTAAGCTCCGAAAGGAACTCTTGTTTACATGTTCTGTTTTCTTTTTATTTTCTTTTGGTTGGAAAAATAAGTTATAGAATAAGTGAAGGGTAATTGGTAAACAAACACCTTGGAAAACAAACACCAATAACTATATATGTATAACAAATCTTTGTGTGTTGCTTCAAAATCCATACGGCTAGAGCCGACTTGGAGATTTAGCTTAAGGGTACTTTAACGTTCAAGTTAATATATGTATAGTATGGAAAGAAATAATGTGAAGAGTAGACAACAAAAAATATCTAACATAATTCTAAGACGGTGAGAAACCCTTGATATATTTATTGATCGAGGAGATGTTGAGCCTAAAACTTCATAGGTTGGCCTAGACCTTACTAAAGTTGGACCAACAGCAAAAGATGGTAGGTAGGGCTGTTCAAATCGTTCGACGCTCGCTCGATATTCATTCGGAATTTGCTTGAAAATTTCTTGTTCGAATTTTTGTTAGATTGTAAACGAGCCGGTCGGCTCGGATCGGTTTGTAAACGACTCAAGCACGAGCAAATATCTAATTATATTTATACATATCACTTTAGTAGATTTGACCCATTATATACAAATATCTAATTATATTTATACATATTTGATCAATCAACCTAATAAAAAATTCTATATTAAACATAAAAATGAAATCCAAAGTCGTTAAGAGATATTTTTTCGAGCATCTCCCTCTCTCATTGTAATCATTATTTGCAATATGCTCTCCGCCTTATTGGCTACAGACTTAGTTTTATCGTCAGCCACAACATATTGTCATCCTTGTAAATATTATGTAATGAAATGTGATTGATTTTAAAGTCACTAAACCTTATTCGATGCAGTATAAATTGTATGAAACACAAAATAGTTGGGTTGTATAAATTTTTCGCCGCTCGTTTGCACTCGCTCGACGCTTGGTACAAATTTAACGCTCGACAAATGCTCATTCGATTTTCCCCTCGGTTGTAAACGAGCCGATCGGCTTGGTTCAATTAATTTGAAAATGAGCCTAGTACAAACAAAGATCCGCTCGATTCGTGAACAGCCCTAATGCTAGTGCTAGGTTAGATCTAACAAGAAGTTACCCTCTACTACTATAGAGTGTGATTGTCATTTACAATTTTCCTATAACAATCAGACTTAGCAATACATTTAAATTAATGAAACGTGAATAATACATTTAAATTCTAGAGTGTGATTGTAATATTTATCGTTCTATATGTAATATACGTTTTTAAAAACATTGAATTGTTTACTAATCTGATTTTTGTTTTCTTATCGATGTGTGGTATGAATTTTATTTAAAAACAAAGTTGCATTCAAAATAAAGTTTTTTTTGTATTATGATATACATCGAATGCCGTTAACACTACTGGTTTCGTGATGAAGAAACTAATACGAACCAAAGAAAATCAATACCATTATCGTTATTGTTCAATCATTTTTAAAACAAAACTTTTTTTTTTGTTTACATCACACAGAGCACGGGTACCGTATAGTAATAAACTGAATTGTGTTCAGAATAATGTAATTTATGTACCGTATTATCAATTTACGCTTGTTGTTCGCTATTACATGTTTTGTTTCTCATTAAATATATTGTTTATTTCTATCTTTGTTTTATATAAATTTTATTTAGAACCCAATTGCCGCAACGTTGTGGATGCAAATAAACTTGATAATATTACTCTAACAAATTAAACATAGCCACAACACATAGACATAAACAACGCATAGACATAAATAACTCTAGTGTGTATTTTGTAACGTTTCAAAAATTTTTAAATTCAACCCAAAAAAAAATAACATATTAAAATCCAAATACAAAATCAAAATTACACATTAATCATTCAAAATTCATAGATACAACATATTAAAATTTCAAATACAAAATCAAAATTTGGGTTGGATGTCACACCAACTATCCTCTTCAGAGTATCAAAAGCAATTGTTCTTGTCTTCCTATGTTCTCAAATCCATTCACTACTTTTAATGCTAATAAACATGTTAATGCAAGTACTATTTGTTGCTCTACCGTCTTCAAAATCACTTTACTGTGAACTTGAAATCAAAAACAAACAAACAACATAAACATATTCATGTGATCCAAATTCTTGTTCTAGGATCTTCATACATGGATAAATATGTCTCAGAAATAAATAATTAAATAAATATAAAATATTTGCATTAAATCAAGAATATAAACAAATTGTGACTTGTAACCTCAAGTATGAACACTATTACACTAAACAGAGAAATCATTATAATCATCTATAGTCAATAGATTACCAGATTATACATATTCACTGAAAACAAGAAAAATACTCCATAATTGAAAATTAATATATGCTTGTAATACATACCAAGCTTAGAACCAAAGATAAAATGATAATTGTAGGATTATAATTACAGGATTCTTATTGTATTTATCTAATGGCTATGTAATACACACCAAGGTTGACTTCCATTATAGCATATTTACAACTGTTTGTATGATCTAATGGACAATCAAAAGTAGACACAAGCTAGATGAGTCCTAAGCTGTATGATCTAATGGCTATGTAATACACAACATGGATTCTTATCGTATCTATCTAATGGATATGTAACATCGAATATATGATCCCTGTTTCCAATCAAAAATTTGAAACTAATCCAATTGTGAATAAATTTAGAAACTTAGAAATGTACAAAAAACCAAAATCAGTGTTAAAATTTAAATTCTAAAGCAAGTGCCAATCCCTAGTGTGAATCATAAAGCATCAACATCATCAAAACTCACATTCACAAATCAAAATTAAATTAGAATCATTTATATCATTCTAAACAATCAAATATAAGGCTTCGGTCTAGAAAATTGAAGAACAAAGGGACAAAAAGGTGCATAGTTCGCATTGAGCCCCATGGTTTGAACACCTGAAGTAGTTCATCATAGCAAGCTGCTTTGAATATGTTGCCTTATCCCCGATGGATTCCATGAATCTATTGATGGTTGGATGAAGGAATTGAGTGTGAGAGTTGATGATGCAGAAGGAAAGTTTGATTTTCTTTGAATTGATTGCTTCTTTGACTTGACTGCTGGTAGAAAACCTTTTGAGAGATGATAACTAAGAAGCTCCAATGATGAAAAGCGGGGGTGATCAGGTGCATCGGGAGAGGTGGCGATGGGTGGAGAGATTGGTGTGGTGTGAGAGATGTTGATGGAGAAAAGTCGATGGGAGGTTCATAATGAGGGCTTTTGTTTAGAGGGATAAACGTGTAAACTATTTCATTCTAACATATTTTTACTAATGAATGGAATCATTAAGAGATGGAGTTTTAAGAACTAAACACTTCAATCTCCTAGTAATTCAGATGTAACCTCCTAATGAATTCATTAATATACTACCAAAGAGCCCCTAGATCTATGTTCATGAGCATGTTTCTGTCGAGATCTAATGATAAAGTTTCCACCTTTACATAAGGAAGCGTAGATCTTGGGTTTTGGAGCTTGTTCTAGGGGTTTGCTCTTCCAAAATAACAATATGAGTTTTAGATCTCCTTTCTTTATGCTTTTCAATGATTTTGAGGGTGATATGCATGTTTAAAGTTATTTTACATTATAGATATATCATTTTAAACATAAAGTTACCACCTTTATTCCTAGGGTTCATGATATGTTACTCAATGTTATTATTCAAAATCTATATAAGGAAAATAGGATGTGCATCAACATTACAATAATTTTAAAAGAAAGTTAATGGTATAACTCAGCATGGTTCTCATTGTATTCATGTTCGACAACCACTATTCATTATAGCAATGTTCATCGAAGATGAATAGTTACTGCATTGACTTATTCATTCACATCAACTGCTTAAATATTTTAAGTATGCTCTAATGCGGATGAGTATAATGTTACCCGTGTTGAGCTTATGTTAACCACATCAAAGTATGTCTATCTGCATCGACCAACACTTGGTTGATTAGCCAAAATCCATTCTCGTCGATATTACCTCATGCACAACAATGTTTACTCACTCGCATCAACTTAGTTTTGCCATCATTGACCATGTTAATCCGCACCGATCAACACTTAGTTGATTAACCATAGTTCATCCACATTGGATGTTTAGTCACCCGCTTCAATCTATTGTAACTCGCGTTGACTGTGTTAAACACTTAGTGACTAACCAGAGTTCATCTGCATTAGATGTTTACTCACCCGCATCAACTTAATATTACCCCCATTAACTATGTCATTTGCATTAACCCATACTTAACTAAATTGTAAGGTTCCGGTCGCATTGGATTTACTCATTCACATTAGGTTATATCTATCCACATTAAGGTTATACTTAACCAAACATTCAAAGTTTCATCCGTATTGGGTCAAACCATCCGTAGTAAGCCAATACTCACCTGTATTTAACTAACCCATCTGCATTGGACCCACACTTGGCTGCAATGAACCAATATTCATTTACATTGATCTGATGCCAATCCATATTGAGTGTAACGAGAATAAATCTCCTATGTTTTCCTAAAGTTTATATCCAAGTAACTCATGCTTAGTTATGCCTAATATATACTAATCAAAGTCAATGTTACATTTGTAACACCTAATGGCAACCTCCCACATATACGTTGGGGCAAAACCTCATCGAGTGCGATGAGTCCCTTATGGGGGGTGATTGCAACACCTAGAGGCGTACCTCCCACATTGTCCGTGGACAGGAGAGATTCCTGGCTCATAAGTAATGACCTGCCTCTTAAATCATCGACGCGTTTTGGGCTTAGTTGGCTGTGGAGCCTAAAAAACTCCACAGTTAAGCGTGCTCAGGTGGGAGTAGTACCAGGATGGGTGACCCCCTGGGAAGTTTTCACCTGGGTAACCAAAAACAAATTCGTGAGCTCTTAGTGAGCAAAGCGGACAATATTGGTGATTACGAGGGGCCGGGGTGTTACAGAGTGGTATCAGAGCCACTCCTGTGCCATCCGGGATGTGGGGCAGAAACTCATCGAGGACGATGAGTCCCTAGGGGGGGTGATTGTAACACCTAATGGCAACCTCCCACATATACGTTGGGGCAAAACCTCATCGAGTGCGATGAGTCCCTTATGGGGGGTGATTGCAACACCTAGAGGCGTACCTCCCACATTGTCCGTGGACAGGAGAGATTCCTGGCTCATAAGTAATGACCTGCCTCTTAAATCATCGACGCGTTTTGGGCTTAGTTGGCTGTGGAGCCTAAAAAACTCCACAGTTAAGCGTGCTCAGGTGGGAGTAGTACCAGGATGGGTGACCCCCTGGGAAGTTTTCACCTGGGTAACCAAAAACAAATCCGTGAGCTCTTAGTGAGCAAAGCGGACAATATTGGTGATTACGAGGGGCCGGGGTGTTACAACATTGATATTACCCCTTCACTCCAAGTCTTGCTTTGTGCTAGCATTTGATTATCTTGCTTATTGCATTGTATGGTTATAATAGCTTGCTTTATGTTAGCATTTTATTGCCTTGCTTAGTGTGGTTTGCTCTATGGTAGCATTTTATTGCTTAGTATATTGCATGGTTATAGTAGCTTTCTTTGTTCTAGCATATGATTTCCTTGCTTAGTGTATTGCTTAGTTATGGTAGCTTGCTTTGTGCTAGAATTTGATTGCCTTGCCTAGTGCAATGCATGGTTATGGTAGCTTGTTTTGTGCTATCATTTGATTTCTTTGTTTAAATGCATTGCATGATCACTATAGTCTTGTACTTAGGTACAAGTATGTTACCCAAAAGATGATTTTTATAAAAGTATAAAGGATAAGTTTGCAAAGTTACAAATATTTCAATGGTATTATGTGTCACTGATTATTTTACTTTATTTGATCCTAAATCAAAGATTTCAAAGAATTAAGGATTGAATCAAAAGCTAGAACTTACTTAGTAACACTAACTTTTAGTATCATGTCAGGTAAATCCAAGTACAATTGAGCGTGTGAGGATCTGGCATGAAGAAGCTACCCGACATAAAATAATAGCATCTCGTTTTAAAGAATTTTTGTTATGATTTTTTAAATAATGACTCTTTTATGTAATAAATTTGTCTATGTGTGACTTTGGTTGTTTGTTTGACTATGATTCCGCTATTAATTTATATGAAATTTTTAGTTATAACAATTGTGGTTGTGATGTTTGAAATCAAATGTGGGATTGCCTGTAAATAGGGTCTTACATATTTAGTTTATAGTTAAAAAAATGCCTTTGCTATAGTATGCCAACACGTGCTGCATTGTATGCTAGAAAACCAATTAAGTGTTCAACGCAACACACAATTTTTTACAACAACATAGGAAACAAATCTTAACCATTAATGGAATAAAATCAATGTATAAGATCAGTAAGGGTAATAATGTAAATAATATAAAAATTGTAATTTGTTTTTAGTGAGTGTAAGAGCATATTAGTCAAACTAGGTTAGTTACTCGTGTGTTACACGGGTTGATGAAAATAAAAAAAAATGATACTTGCAAACTTAAATTATAGCATGATATAAGATATGGAACAAATAAATTAAAATGTTAAAGTTATCTCAATAGTTTATATGAAAATTGAAATGTAAACAATTTTGAAAGGAAAAAGAGAGCTCATATTGCATTAATAAATAAATCTAATAAAAATATAAAATTTGAAAGAAAGATACAATATGAAAACAAAGACTAATTAAAAATAAAACAAATGTTTATAAAGATTCAAATACTTTTGTGTAAGCAATATTTGAAATTTTATTTATTAATTGTATGTCTTTATCTAAAATTAGTAAAATCAATTAATACTTTCTATATATATGTCTGAAATTATGGTTGGGAAGAGTATGTAGGTTATAATCAAAAAATCAAAATTTTTATAAGTTACGAAATATATGGAAATGATTTTAAGGTTAAAAATCAATATTTTCAAAGTGAATATGATGAAGACATGTGGCAAAGTCTACGTGACGCCTAGGTATACAATCTAGTTAGACGCCAAGTGAACAATAGTTAGTCTTTTATTATATGTTATAGATCGTAGGTCAAACACATTTAAGATCTAATATATAGTTACCAAGATAACTTAATAAATAGGATTATTTTCAAGATTTTTATTCCAAATTTAGTTCATATATAATGATCCAAAATAATTTATTGTGTTAAAATACCAAGAAATAATGTGCAGGCTACTCTAAGTTCGGTGTAGGACAATGTTGGTTATTTGGAGAGTTTGATTTTTTTTACATTAGTGCTCGTGATGTAGAAATATTCAATATTATGTGTAGTGATTTTCTATACTCTTTGTAAGGTTTATTCTCAATGTAGGTGTTTTTAGGACTAATGTAGGGGTGATTACTTTTGCGATCTTAATGTAAATGTTAATATATATAGCTCCCTTTTAGTTTTTTTAGCATCCAACAACATTTTAAATGCAGGTTTGCTTCTCTCTAAGATTTCCTCCAAATCAATACATGGAATCATCCAAAATTATATAAGTTATAAAACACCAAGATATCATGTGTAGGCTCCTCTAAGTCCAATGTAGGATCTTGTTGGTTATCTAGAGAGTTGATTTTTTTTCGGAGTAAATTACACGGTTGGTCCATGTGTTTTTGTCAAAACTTTGGATTCGGTCCCCAATATTTAAAAATTTTGGATTTGGTCCCTAACATTCTATTTTGTTTTCATTCATGGTCCAAAACAATAATGGAGTTAGTTTTTGCTGTTAACTTCAGGGCATTTTCGTCATTTTTAAATTACAACACTTTAATATACCTTTTAATATTATTAATCAAAAAAAGAATAATGGATGCCTACTATGGTAACGTGAATCGTGAATCAAATACGATCAACAACAATGATGGATTAAAACGCTTATTCATAATCAAATAATTAAACCTTATTCAAAATCTCATAGAACAATAATAAAATATAATCGACAATTGTAACATCTTGTATTTTTAGGTTAAATTAAAGTTAACCTTGTTAAATTTGTTTAGGGATCATATGTGTCATTCATGAAACTTGTGGGTTGCTTACGCATATTACTTTAAATTGGGCTTTTAATTCTATAATTTGTAATAATTATTGCATAATAATAAAAGTTATATCAATAATAATAATAATAATAATAAAAACCATAATAATAATAATAATAATAATAATAATAATAATAATAATAATAATAATAATAATAATAATAATAATAATAATAATAATAATAATAACCAAAATAATAGTAATAATAATAATAATAATAATAACAATAGGTTATAAAAGTCAAGGGGACCTTATTGTCATTCTAAAAACTTTAAATAATAGAATTTTGTACATAAAATGATGGGGATTGAAGGTAGAGGGACCAAAGCTGTAAATTTACGAAACTTAAACCAACCCCCACCCTTCTACCCGTGTTTCCGGCGGCTCGCACCCCTCGCCGCCGGCGACCCTCCGGCGACATCCAAAACCTCGCAAAAACCTCGAATCTGATGCCCTAATCGATTCTAGTCGTGCCCGGGACCGTTTCGAACTTAAACATACCAAATTAATGGTGTTAATCACCGGTTACAACCCAACATTTCATAACCGAAATCGGAATTAAACTCATAGCCGTTCGAAGCATTAAACTCAAATAATATCCTAATTAAACGAACCTAATCAATTACCTAGTCATTCCTAAACGATTGTTGGTTTCAATTTCTCCTGAAAACACATAAACAACTCGATCCAAACAATTTCCTTTCGCGAACCTGCAACTATTCGAACATCCTCTCCAGAACCTCAAAACTCGAAATCAACCTAGGGCTTTTGATCTCAGAGATCATTAGAAGCTTCCTGCACAAGCAATTGGATTATTATTGGCATTTGCACATCGAACGGAATCAGGCTGTGGTCGTGAATTGTTCTTCATCCATTCTTGTGATCCACACCACGATCCGGGTAATTGGAGATATGATCTTACTCGATTTCAGTTGGGGAATGAAAGCCCTAACATTAATTTGATTATAAACAACGATTTGGGGCTCAATTTCATTCGGTTTAGGTTAGGGTTCATACGATTGGGGTTTTCTTTTCTTTAAAATGTGGGTTATAATAATTAGAAACAAGCATAAACCACGGCTGTATGCCTGGTTCACTGGTTAACACACACTCCCTTCAAACATGAGGTCCCGGGTTCGAACCCGGGCACCCTCATGTTTTGTTTTTAAGGCTTTTAGGCCTAAAAATTAATTTCTGAATATTTTTAATAAATATAAAAATTATTGCCATAAACTTTAAATATTGTTAAAGGTTACCAAATATTTTCTGCAATTTTTCTAAGTGTAAATAAATGTATAAATTGTTAATAAAACATTTTTAACAAGGTTTGTTTTTAATAAATTTTTAAAAGAATTATATAAAAAAAAGAGTTAATAATTGTTATTTGTCCTAAACGCTCTTTTTAATTTAAATTACTTGAATCGTAATTATTTTAGTTATAAAATTTATCCAAACTTTATATAAAGATCTTGCATATTATTATAAATGTTTTTTTTACACTTTTTTTCATGAAATATAAATATATATACATTTTTAAGAAAATATATGTGAATTCCATTTGTTAAATATAGTTGTTCGACAAGCCCCAAATTCACTTAAAACCTTAACCTTCGTTTAGCCATTAAAACTATTTATACTTAAACCTAAAAACTTGCAAATATATATATATATAGGTGCATTGTGAGGGAATACGTTGGAACGACGCTTATTATTATTTCTTATTAATCGTCAGTTACATACATTTGATCATGTGAGTATTCCATACCCCCTTTTCATTTTATTTCACACTTTGGGGTGAAACATGTTAATCTATACTTTGCATTGTAAACTTATTTGAGACTTGTAAACTTTATGGCAATTCATCATGTTAAGTTGTGGTTAGTTGAATTTATGTGGTTACCATGTTATGGCGTTATATGTACAATCATTAACTATTGCTAGCCCAGCGAAGTCATAGATCTATGGGTAAGACAAGCCTGCTTGGTTGATCCAAGTACACTTAGCTGATCGTATATACTTTTAACGTTTGAGACTTGTAAAACATTGTCAAGGTTTGATTGTTGCATTGTTCATAGCATCCCTAATCACTATACATTCACTAACTTATGACTAGAATTGCCATCTTTTATATGTACCTATGTATTAAAAACTATGGAATGCTCACCAACATTATTGTTGACCCTTTATTTTTAACATGTTTCAGGAAATGCCCAAGTTTGATTTTCTACACTTTGAAGCTTGCATCTAGGAATGGACCTAGACTAATAAATAAGATAGAATGATTTATTGCATTCTATGTTATGTTTTTGTTTCCTTTGAAACTTATGATTGTAATGTGACAATTTAAAACTTATGTTTAAACTTTATTTGGTTTATTAATAGCGTTATGTGGCTATGAACGATCTTAACTCTCACTCCTCGACGTTTCCGCCGTCAAGGTTGGGGTGTGACAGATTGGTATCAGAGCCCATAACTATAGGGATTTAGGTTATTAGAAATGGTGACCTAGGCTATAGTATGCATGAACCTTATAGAATTATATTTCTATCTTGTAAATTATATACTTTTCATGCTACATAATGCTATGCCTCTTATGTGCAATTTGATGCCTTAGCATAGGATTGCCTAAACATTGTTACTTGTCTCCCTAAACTTAACTTTGACTCTTTGACTCTCCCCGAACATGAACTCTCTTAATCTTATTCTCGTCGACACGTGGAATCTCATGCTTATGTTATGACTTGGATCTTTAGACGTTATGTCTAATCTATATAAATCTCATCAAGGTTTTGATTCTATGAACCTAAGAAATATTGTGTGACACATAGACACCTGTATCCTGGTTTTCCTGGCAAAAGGCCCTCGGGCTAAGGCAAGCATATCGCATAAATCCTACGGGACTAGTTATGCTTACCTGGGGATTTCTGGGATGAGTGATAAACTATGGTCAACATACACAAGTTTCTAAGGTAAATGGGCCAATTCACCTTGACGTGTCAACGTTTTCAAATGGTAATGCGTTACCAAATGGAAACATCCCGCGTACCTTATAACCCTTAGCTTATCTTTGTTAAACTACTATCCTTTGTTATCCCCGCTCCTATACTAACTCATTTTTGTATATCCAGCATGTCTCGTCACCATGGAAAGCGTGGAAGTTCCGACCGTAAGCTGGCTGCCATGATTGCCCGACAAATGGCTGCCGTTCTCCCGACTATGGTTGCTGAACTCAATAGCACACTAATGGCTAATAGCAACAACAACAACACCAATGGGAACAATGGTGGTGCTAATGGAGACAATAGCAACAATCAAAATGGGAACAATCAACAAGAGAACAACCGTACTTGCACCTTCAAACACTTCAACTCGTGCAAACCCACTAGCTTTAGTGGAAAAGAAGGAGCCACTGGACTTCTCGAGTGGTTTGAAAGCATGGAGAACACGTTCATTGTTAGTGAGTGCCCCAACGAGTTCAAGGTTCGCTATGCCACCAGTGTTCTTCAACAACGAGCACTCACATGGTGGAATAGTGAAAAAAGAAACCGTGGAACCGAGGTTGCTTTGACCTTACCTTGGGAGGAATTTAAGGAGATCATGATCCAAAAGTTTTGTCCAAGGAGCGAGCTGCAAAAATTAGAGGAGGAATTCTGGAACCTTAAACAGGATGGTGGGAATCATTTGGCTTATTCCACCCGGCATCATGAGTTGAGTATGCTCCTACCACACATGGTGGACACCGTGCCCCGTAATATCGAGAAGTTCATCAAGGGGGTGCCACCTCAAATTCAAGATGCCGTGGTGGGTAGTAGGCCCACAACTTTGGAGGAAGCAATTACCATTACTGCACAGCTCACTGAGAATCATATAAGAGCTGGTACTATGTCGGCAAAGGGTTCCAAGTCTGTTGCGAAGGTGATACCCGAGGCAACAAAGGAGGTAAGGGCCGAGTCATCTTCGCAAAACAAAAAGCGTAAGTTCATCCCGACACGCAACTACGCCGTGACCACCCCTAATGCTCCTCAAAAACAAATGGTGGTTGCAAATCAAGCTCCCATGGCTAAGGTTTATGTTGGTCCACATCCTATGTGTAACACGTGCAAGTACCACCATGCAAACAACATTCCATGCCGAGTCTGCTCTCTGTGTGGAAAGTATGGTCATTTAGTGGCTACTTGTCTTCGTGCGCCAAACAACACTGCCATGCTTACCAACCGAACCTGCTACAACTGTGGCGAGGCTGGCCATATTCGTCCTCAATGTCCTCGCAACGTGGGAAATGTGCCACCGGCTCGTGGAAGGGCTTTCAATATCAACGCCAATCAAGCACAAGCCAACAACGATGTGGTGAATGGTACGCCGTTGAATTTCTTATAGTCTTTTCTTGTCTTGTGAAATTTCCTATCTATGTTCATCATACCAATAATAGGTTGTTACCAAACAGGTATGTATCTTGTAAATAAACATTATGCATCTGTATTGTTTGATTCGGGTGCCGATAGGAGTTTCGTGTCCCTGGAATTCGAGTCTTTACTTTCTAAACCGCGCGTCAATCTGGAAAGATCTTTCACTGTCGAAATCGCCGATGGAAAATCTATCGTTGTGGACGTCGTAATACGTGACTGCACTTTAAGCCTTAACGAACACGAGTTCTTCGTCGACCTTATTCCTATGCAATTGGGAAGCTTTGATGTTATCATTGGCATGGATTGGTTAGCCAAGCATCGTGCGGAAATTCTATGTTTCGAGAAGTGTATCCGAATTCCTTTATCGACTGGAGATACCTTGAAAGTCTTTGGGGAGAAATCATCCCAAAGACTCAAACTCATGTCTTGCATCAAGGCCCGCAAGTGCTTAAGTAAAAACTATATGGCTTTCATGGCATATGTAGTTAATACGAAGGCCAAGGGTAAGGAGTTGAAAGACATTCCTGTTGTGCGAGACTTTCCCGAGGTTTTTCCCGAGGATCTTAAAGGGTTACCTCCCGTGCGAGAAGTTGAGTTCAAGATTGACTTAATTCCTGGCGCAAACCCTGTGGCTAAATCACCT
Source organism: Flaveria ramosissima (assembly GCA_025215565.1). Classification (NCBI taxonomy): domain Eukaryota; kingdom Viridiplantae; phylum Streptophyta; class Magnoliopsida; order Asterales; family Asteraceae; genus Flaveria; species Flaveria ramosissima. Next base: position 68,545,660 of record CM046039.1, read on the forward strand.
TATCGTCTTGCACCGTCTGAAATGCAAGAATTAGCTAGTCAATTGCAAGAGTTGACCGATAAGGGTTTCATTCGTCCTAGTTCATCACCGTGGGGTGCACCTGTACTGTTTGTGAAGAAGAAGGATGGATCATTTCGTATGTGCATCGACTACCGGGAACTCAACAAGCTTACTATCAAAAACCGATACCCTCTGCCTCGAATCGATGATCTCTTCGACCAACTTCAAGGAGCAACTCAATTCTCAAAGATCGATCTACGTTCTGGGTATCATCAACTACGTGTTCACGATGATGACATTCCAAAGACCGCTTTTCGTACTCGATATGGACACTACGAGTTCATGGTTATGCCTTTTGGCTTGACCAATGCGCCTGCCGTGTTCATGGATCTCATGAATCGAGTATGTAAACCGTATTTGGATAAGTTCGTAATCGTGTTCATTGATGACATTCTTATCTACTCCAAGACGAAAGTCGATCACGAGACACACTTGCGACAAGTTCTTGAACTTTTGAAGAAGGAGAAATTGTACGCTAAGTTTTCCAAGTGTGAATTTTGGTTGGAAGAAGTTCAATTCCTAGGACATGTGGTGAATAGCCAAGGAATTCACGTTGATCCCGCTAAAATTGAAGCCGTGAAGAATTGGTGTGCTCCCACAACCCCAACCGAGGTTCGTTCTTTTCTGGGTTTAGCGGGATATTACCGTAGGTTCATAGCAAATTTCTCGAAGATTGCTAAACCATTAACGGCGCTAACCCAAAAGAATCGACTTTTTGAATGGGGACCCGAGCAAGAAGAGGCTTTCGAGACATTGAAACGCAAGTTGTGTAACGCTCCTATTCTCACACTTCCCGATGGAAACGACGACTTTACCGTATATTGCGATGCCTCTAATCAAGGTCTTGGTTGTGTTCTCATGCAACGAGGCAAAGTTATAGCATACGCGTCGAGGCAATTAAAGGTTCATGAAGTGAACTACACAACTCATGATCTCGAACTTGGTGCTGTGGTTTTCGCATTGAAGATTTGGCGACACTATTTATATGGGACGCAATGCATAGTCTACACCGATCATAAGAGTCTCCAACACGAGTTTAACCAAAAGGATCTCAATATGAGACAAAGACGGTGGATCGAGTTAATTAGCGATTACGACTGCGACATTCGCTACCATCCTGGAAAGGCGAATGTTGTAGCCGACGCATTAAGTCGCAAGGTTCACAATAAGACTGTCTCACTTCAAGAAATTAGAGATCGAAGGCAATGGTTTGATACGCTAGGAGAATTTGATACCGAGATCCATGTGGATGTCAACGAGGCTACTATCATGCTCCAAAACATAAGGATCGATAGTGACCTCGAGTTATGCATTCGCGAGGCTCAACAAGCGGCACTAACCGACGAAGGGAAGGATGAAGATTTGATGTCTAATGTTCGGTCGCAACTGGAGACAAAACCGAATGGCATGTGGTATTTCTTGAATCGACTTTGGATCCCGAATCGTGACAATCTTCGACACTTCATTATGAACGAAGCTCATCAAACCCGATACTCTATTCATCCTGGCTCCGATAAGATGTACATGGACTTGCGTGGTCAATATTGGTGGCCTGGAATGAAGAAGGATATCGCGTCTTATGTTTCTAAGTGTCTCACGTGTGCAAGGGTCAAAGCCGAGCATCAACGACCAAGTGGTTTACTTGAGCAACCTGAAATCCCTATGTGGAAATGGGAGCATATATCCATGGATTTCATAACCAAGTTACCTCGTACACCTCGTGGTCATGATAGTATTTGGGTCATCGTTGACCGTTTGACCAAGACAGCACACTTCATACCTATACGAGATACATACAAGGTTTCAAAGCTGGCTCGAATCTACATTGACGAAATTGTGAGTCGTCATGGCGTGCCTTTACACATTATTTCCGATCGAGATGCCCGTTTCACATCACACTTTTGGTCTTCGATGCAAGAACTCTTGGGTACTCAATTGGATTTGAGTACGGCTTACCATCCTCAAACCGATGGTCAAACCGAACGAACAATCCAAACCCTCGAGGATCTACTGCGTCTTTGTGTCCTTGATTTTGGTGGTGATTGGGATACGCACTTACCGCTTGCGGAATTTTCGTATAACAATAGTTATCACTCAAGTATCAAGATGGCACCATTCGAGGCTTTGTATGGTCGTAAATGTCGTTCTCCGATCTGTTGGACTGACATTGGAGAAAATCTTATCACTGGTCCGGAACTTATTCAAGAAACGACTGACAAAGTTTCCAAGATCCGAAATAACCTTGAGGTGGCTAGAAGTCGCCAAAAGAGTTATGCCGATAAAAGACGCAAACCGTTGGAGTTTCAAGTCGACGATATGGTTCTTCTTAAGGTCTCTCCATGGAAGGGTGTTGTACGTTTTGGGAAGAAGGGTAAGTTAGCCCCACGTTTTGTAGGACCTTTCAAGATTCTAAAAAGAATTGGGAAAGTGGCTTACAAACTGGAGTTACCTTCTGAACTTAGCGGAGTTCATCCTGTTTTTCATGTCTCAAACTTGAGGAAGTGTCTGGCTGATGAAAATTTGCATGTTCCACTAGAGGAAATTCAAATTGATGAGTCATTGCATTTCGTTGAGAAGCCTGTTGAGATCATGGATCGAACCCTGAAGAAGACCCGAACAACTACCACGCCTATTGTCAAAGTCCGTTGGGAAAACAAACGTGGAGCTGAGTTCACTTGGGAGCGTGAGGATCATATGAAGGAGAGATACCCGCATTTGTTCTCTTAGCTTTATTTTAATTTCGGGACGAAATTCTTTTAAGTTGGGGAGACTGTAACATCTTGTATTTTTAGGTTAAATTAAAGTTAACCTTGTTAAATTTGTTTAGGGATCATATGTGTCATTCATGAAACTTGTGGGTTGCTTACGCATATTACTTTAAATTGGGCTTTTAATTCTATAATTTGTAATAATTATTGCATAATAATAAAAGTTATATCAATAATAATAATAATAATAATAAAAACCATAATAATAATAATAATAATAATAATAATAATAATAATAATAATAATAATAATAATAATAATAACCAAAATAATAGTAATAATAATAATAATAATAATAACAATAGGTTATAAAAGTCAAGGGGACCTTATTGTCATTCTAAAAACTTTAAATAATAGAATTTTGTACATAAAATGATGGGGATTGAAGGTAGAGGGACCAAAGCTGTAAATTTACGAAACTTAAACCAACCCCCACCCTTCTACCCGTGTTTCCGGCGGCTCGCACCCCTCGCCGCCGGCGACCCTCCGGCGACATCCAAAACCTCGCAAAAACCTCGAATCTGATGCCCTAATCGATTCTAGTCGTGCCCGGGACCGTTTCGAACTTAAACATACCAAATTAATGGTGTTAATCACCGGTTACAACCCAACATTTCATAACCGAAATCGGAATTAAACTCATAGCCGTTCGAAGCATTAAACTCAAATAATATCCTAATTAAACGAACCTAATCAATTACCTAGTCATTCCTAAACGATTGTTGGTTTCAATTTCTCCTGAAAACACATAAACAACTCGATCCAAACAATTTCCTTTCGCGAACCTGCAACTATTCGAACATCCTCTCCAGAACCTCAAAACTCGAAATCAACCTAGGGCTTTTGATCTCAGAGATCATTAGAAGCTTCCTGCACAAGCAATTGGATTATTATTGGCATTTGCACATCGAACGGAATCAGGCTGTGGTCGTGAATTGTTCTTCATCCATTCTTGTGATCCACACCACGATCCGGGTAATTGGAGATATGATCTTACTCGATTTCAGTTGGGGAATGAAAGCCCTAACATTAATTTGATTATAAACAACGATTTGGGGCTCAATTTCATTCGGTTTAGGTTAGGGTTCATACGATTGGGGTTTTCTTTTCTTAAAATGTGGGTTATAATAATTAGAAACAAGCATAAACCACGGCTGTATGCCTGGTTCACTGGTTAACACACACTCCCTTCAAACATGAGGTCCCGGGTTCGAACCCGGGCACCCTCATGTTTTGTTTTTAAGGCTTTTAGGCCTAAAAATTAATTTCTGAATATTTTTAATAAATATAAAAATTATTGCCATAAACTTTAAATATTGTTAAAGGTTACCAAATATTTTCTGCAATTTTTCTAAGTGTAAATAAATGTATAAATTGTTAATAAAACATTTTTAACAAGGTTTGTTTTTAATAAATTTTTAAAAGAATTATATAAAAAAAAGAGTTAATAATTGTTATTTGTCCTAAACGCTCTTTTTAATTTAAATTACTTGAATCGTAATTATTTTAGTTATAAAATTTATCCAAACTTTATATAAAGATCTTGCATATTATTATAAATGTTTTTTTACACTTTTTTTCATGAAATATAAATATATATACATTTTTAAGAAAATATATGTGAATTCCATTTGTTAAATATAGTTGTTCGACAAGCCCCAAATTCACTTAAAACCTTAACCTTCGTTTAGCCATTAAAACTATTTATACTTAAACCTAAAAACTTGCAAATATATATATATATATATATATAGGTGCATTGTGAGGGAATACGTTGGAACGACGCTTATTATTATTTCTTATTAATCGTCAGTTACATACATTTGATCATGTGAGTATTCCATACCCCCTTTTCATTTTATTTCACACTTTGGGGTGAAACATGTTAATCTATACTTTGCATTGTAAACTTATTTGAGACTTGTAAACTTTATGGCAATTCATCATGTTAAGTTGTGGTTAGTTGAATTTATGTGGTTACCATGTTATGGCGTTATATGTACAATCATTAACTATTGCTAGCCCAGCGAAGTCATAGATCTATGGGTAAGACAAGCCTGCTTGGTTGATCCAAGTACACTTAGCTGATCGTATATACTTTTAACGTTTGAGACTTGTAAAACATTGTCAAGGTTTGATTGTTGCATTGTTCATAGCATCCCTAATCACTATACATTCACTAACTTATGACTAGAATTGCCATCTTTTATATGTACCTATGTATTAAAAACTATGGAATGCTCACCAACATTATTGTTGACCCTTTATTTTTAACATGTTTCAGGAAATGCCCAAGTTTGATTTTCTACACTTTGAAGCTTGCATCTAGGAATGGACCTAGACTAATAAATAAGATAGAATGATTTATTGCATTCTATGTTATGTTTTTGTTTCCTTTGAAACTTATGATTGTAATGTGACAATTTAAAACTTATGTTTAAACTTTATTTGGTTTATTAATAGCGTTATGTGGCTATGAACGATCTTAACTCTCACTCCTCGACGTTTCCGCCGTCAAGGTTGGGGTGTGACAACAATAATGGTCATCTCGCATGTAAGAAGCCTCTTTGAACATTTTGATTCCGCCCTACATTATTGTATGTTAATATGATTAGGAAACACTTGTTATTCGATCTATTATGAGTGTTTTTTGTGATTAGGCTTATGTTACTATGTGTGTTTTGTGTGTGTATATATGGGCGTGTATATATGTGTGTGTTTTGTGATTAATCGGTATGAATAATTGTATGTTTTTATGTCTGTGTTACAGGTGTGTGTGTTTTGTGTGTGTATATATGTCTGTATATGGATATATGTTCGTTTTACTGTTATAGTGTGCAATATATGTGTGTTTGATATATATCTATATAAATACTATATTAATATAGATATGAGAAGGACAATATAGTAATTTGACAAAAACTCTTAATTTTAAGAGTTGTACAAACAATGATACACAAATTACAACCCATTAAGCTATTACCATCACCATCATCGTATCAGAGTTGCTTTTGGTTTTCAAAATTCAAAATAGCCCTGAGACACACTTTTGGTTTTCAAAATTCAAGAACCCCCCCACACACATATTTTGAAGCGACCTGGTGGTGGAGAGGGTATTCACGACTCTTTCGGTCTCTCCATCATCATGACTGTTTGACTAATTAACGTGGAAGGTCTTGCAATCTGCAACTCAGCATCTCTTTCATCACGACTGCCGGCTATTTGTTTTGGTTATATCAAGTTTGATTTCTTCCTCACCCTCTTCAAGTTATGCTTTAGTTTCTTTGGGTGTTCTTGCGTTTGTGGTTATCTTGAACATGCAACCTCATCAATTTTGTTTGTATATTTCATTTTTAGATGTGAATTTAGAACGATTACTATTAACAGAAATAGTGTGTGTTGTTCATTCAATCGAATGTGAAAAGTGTGAAATTAGATAAGAAGATGAACGAGTTAATAGAGATTTAAAAGGCCTAAAAATGTAACTTTGATATGATAATATGGTTTCTGTTGTTGGTCTTAAATAGAATTCTTATATACATACTACCATGTTGAAATAGAATATTTGGATCAAGTCTCTAGATGAAATGAAACGGGACTCACTTCAGGTAATTGTTAAAACAGAATCATTATTTTTGGGGGTCTTTGATAGTTTCGAGTTTAATGTTACAACCTTAATTATCTAGGGCTAATCTTTTATGTTCTATTGTTCAGAACATAATAAATTGAAGATGCAGGCTAACTGATCGATGAAATGCTTCAACTAAATTCTATCTTTTTTCCTGTAAGAACATGTAGAGTAAGTTGATAAATTTTGTTTTTTAAAGTAGAAGTTGATGATAAATTATGTGAATGAATCAAGTGTTATTATCTATATTTGACAATAATGCACCTCTTATGTGATTAAATGCAGCTTGTTTGGGTAAATAGATTATGCTTTTGATTATATGAATATTACGAGTCAAATAATTAATCTCATACCATGACTAACGAAACTGATTATCAAAATAAACTTACCTGTTTACCTCTACTTTTAACCTAACTCAATGGACATTTACTCCAAAATATAATAAACTCTTTATGACTATTACATTAATATTATTGAAAAATCTTATGAAAATTATGTTATTTATTGGTTAAATGCTATGTGCAGCAGCTGTTGGCTTCTGATGTGGTGTTTGTGATGTTGATGTTATAATAATGTTATCCATTTTTTTGTTTTGGTAGGTGGATCCATAAGAATGTAACATTTTGATTTCAGATCCTCCACTTAGTCCTTCAAGAAACATGGCCAAGATGATTTGTACAAACAATATAATTGTATCTGGTAAGTTCTCTCTAAATTTATGCATGTTTGGATTGTCTGGATGGAGGGCTATTGGTAATTTTGAATATGCAAGTTCTGTTGGAAACATTTATAAACATGTGCTTGACCTTGGGACGTATTTGGTTAAAATGTCTGGAATGAGGATTGAGATGGAAGTGATAGTCAATGTTTGTGTTTAGGATATGATTTTGATGTTTTATAAGGATATGATTTTGATGTTTTATAAAACCTATGAGATAACCCTTCGAGCCCACCCCTTGATGGATTTTATAATTGTTCCAAGTGTGTATTTTTTATGCATTTTTGGATTTTATTTTGTTATAGACCGAGTAATAAAAAAAGATCAATTACAGTTTGGAGGAAGATCAGTGAGGTAAATTGTTGGATCTAGAAAGTTTGTTGGATCTAGAAAGGCTTTTGCAACCAAAACCAAGTCACTTAGAAGATTTTGGTACAACAAACAAAGGACTTCCGAAGCTAAATATGGAACTTCCGAAGAAAGAAGGAGCTCTTCCGAAGACTAAGTGTAAAACACACTTCCGAAGGAAAACTCCAACTTCCGAAGACAAAGAACCTACTTCCGAAGATCAGGACTTAGAGAGAAAGATCTGAAGTCAACTTCCGAAGTACAAGAAGTCCTCAAAACTTCGGAAGCATAGAAGCCTCTTCCGAAGTATAAGTGGCTTCGGAAGAACAAGTTCTTCCGAAGCCAGTTAACCTTCGGAAGACACTCCTATTATCCAGTGGACATAAGTATGGCCTCTCTGACACTCCGCTGCAAATCTCTGAGATACTGCATGGCGTTTTCTCAAAAGCCATGTAGTTGACCATACTTTAATCCACTGTTTACCTTTTTATGTTAGTACAGTTGCCATCTTTAGTTGGTGACAAAAGGTAAGTCATGGACATGTCATGACTACCATATCTTATATAATACTTTATCCAAGATACCTTAACTTTAGCATTGTAGTATATGCTTTAGTCTTAGGTTTCCAGCTGGTATCAAAGTATATCCGGCTGTAGGATCTAGTATATATAGTTTCTCATTGTAACTCTTGTTTCATGCTTGTAAGAGTCTTGTAATATCTTGAGTTGAGAAGTAATATATACAAGTGCCTTGAAAAATATATCTCTGCTTGTTCCTTTGTTACTTATTATATTATTATCAACTCTTGCAAAAGACATTACTTCATCTGATTTGAGTGTTTCCATAAGTGAGTTGAGAGAAATACAAGTGTTTAAGTGACAAACCTGATCCTGCAATTGGTATCAGAGCTTTTTAGGCTCTTGATTGTGAGATCTTACCATCCTAATCAACCAGTTTTTCACTCCTCCTTATACCTCACTCAAAATGGCCCTCAACAAATCTGAAGTAGAGATGGGAACGATGACCAAAGCTCCCATCATCGCCCCTGAAAACTTCAGGTCTTGGAGCAGAAGAATGGAAGGCTTCATCAGGTATCAAGACAGCAAGATGTGGCAATCCATTGTCAATGGCCCGTATAAGCCAAAAGTAGCTGGCGGAAACGGTGCCATGATTGAGAAAGCCGTTGAAGATTATTCTGATGAAGACAGGAAGAAGCTTGACATAGACAGCAATGCTATGACTGTTTTAATGACTGCAATCCCAAACTCTATCATGGTGGGGTTTGAGCATTGTAAGTCTGCCAAAGAACTCTTTGATGCTCTTGCTCAAATGTACTCAAGCTCGAATGATTCCAATAAGGACTCACTGAAGCAGCAGTTTGAGAACTTCACCTATATTGCTGGAGAAACTCTTAGCCAGCAATATTTCAGGTACATGGATCTCATTTCTTCCCTTCAATCTGTAGGAATCACTCATGAACTCAGAGACCTTACTAGAAAGTTTATGAGTGCTCTACCCAATGAGTGAACATTCTATTGTGTCTCTATCAAGAGAACAGAGAATCTGAATACACTCACCATGACCGAACTCTATGGGATCCTTGATGGATACCGTTTGGAAATGGAAAGCAAGAGGGGTCATCAGACAAGCAGACCCTTGAGTCTTCTTGCTAGCAACGCTTTAATGGTTGCTGAAGGCTCAGGAATCTCCCAGTCTCAGCAATACCTGACCTACACCCAGCAACCATCTTGTTCCTCTGGGCCTTACATCACATTTCCTGAGACTCCAAGGTCTCAACAAGCTCAGCAAAGCTCCTTTCAGGAGGGCTGTGCATTTGTCTCAGGAAATGTGCACTCAAATGACTATTAATACTGCTTTGAAGATCTAGAGTGTTTTAGCCTGGATGACATAGAGTATGTGGACATAGTCCAACAAATGGATCTTCTAACCTACAGAGTAAAGAAGTTCTTTAAGAGAACCGGAAGGCAATTCCCTCAGAACCCAATCAACAGCAAATTTGGGTTTGACAAAAGCAATGCCAAATGTTACAATTGTAACCAACTTGGTCATTTTGCAAGGGAATGCAAGGCTCCCAAGTCCAACCCGGGAACCCCACAGGCCTCCACACATCCCTCTACACCAAAGCCCACCGGAAAGTCAACAGAGACTGCTGCAATGGCTCAAGAAGTTGACTGGAGCTTCATGGTTTAGGATGTGACTCCTGCTCAAGCACTCATGGCCTGAACAGATGAAAACAAGGTATATGAACATCTCTGTACTCCTGCCTGTATTGCTAAGGTTAAACTATATCAAGACTACAATATGGAAATTAAATCTGATATTGAGTCTTTAAATGTTTTTAAATCTGACTTTAAAAGGGCTGAATCTGACTACCAAAGAAAAATTAAGGAGTTAGAGAAAACTGTGTCCCTCTTAAAACATGAACATACAAACTACAAGACTCAGATCAAGGATTTAATATCCAAATTGACTGAGGCTCAAGCCTAGCTTGTCACTGCTGAGGCTCAAACCAGGAAGTATGCTATTTTCGAGCAAAACTTCCAAGCCATTCTTGCATCATCCTCTCACTCAAAACTTTGTTATCAAAACAAAGGTGGGTTGGGAACCAATGAAATTGCTCCACCACACTCTTATGAGTCTATAAGACAACCAAGGTGTGGTACTGAAGAGCAAGAGGTTCCATCTGCTGACCCACCTTCTCAAGAGTCAAAGAATGATGCAACTATGGAGACCATCACAGGGAAGGAACAAGTAATTATGCCCTCCCCAGCCAATGATGATCAAACCCTGACCACCAAAGCCAGAAGAAGCAGAGCTAAGGCAGCCAGAAAAACTGCCAAGAAAGTGGCTGAATCTAAGCTAAAGATAGACCCAAAGCAAAAGGGTGTATTCATCTCAGCTGGATTCCAGGTGGTTGGAAATTCTGATTCAGGAAAGGAGTGCAGTACCAGTACTCCTATCCTATCAAAGGATCAGAAATTAAAGGGAAAGGTTGCTGATGAAGAGAAAAAGAACAAGAAACAACAATCCTCTCATTCCCAGAAAGTTAACATTGCATGCATAATGTGTGGTCTGCAAAACCACATGGCTAAAGATTGTTACTACAATCCTGCTAGCACACATTATGCAAATAATGTTAAAAGAGAAGGAGTCAGGAAAGGTTTCTTATTTGGACCATATCAAATGGTTCAAGTGATGAAAAAGGGAAAGCTTGTTTCCGAAGCAAGGCTTCTCTCGGAAGAAAATTCTTCTTCCGAAAGGAAAAAGGCTTCGGAAGTTAAAGTTGTAAAGACTCAGAAAAGCAAAAAGGTCCCCTTGAAACCATCCCAGAAGAAGACTGGTTCGGAAGAAAAGGTGGTGAAGGTCTCTTCCGAAAAGAAAGAAGCTTCGAAAGAATGCCAAGCTACAAAAGCTTCAACAAGCTCATCCTCTATGATCAACCAAGGGATGGAATGGAAGATCAAGGAAGATGCTGTAGCCCAAACCTCTTCTTCAAAGACATCCATTAAACCCCCATGCATAAATTTTGGTTCAATTATGTCACTATCATTGGAAGAACCCAAGACCAATAAGGCTTGGGTTTCCAATCAAAACTAATTATCTCACCTTATGTGCAGGGACATCCATATGATAAGAATAACAACATTTGGATTGTAGATAGTGGATGCTCCAGGCACATGACAGGGAACAGATCTCTCCTTCAACAATTTCAACATTATGATGGAGGTCCTGTCCAGTTTGGAGGTGAGGCCGGAGGATATATTTCTGGCAGAGGAAGTATATCCAATAGAAAGTTAAAAGTTGACAAAGTAAATTTTGTCAAACAGCTTGAACACAATCTGTTAAGTGTTTCTCAATTCTGTGATCAAAAGCATCAAATGCTTTTCACAGAACATGAGTGCATTATCCTCATACCCGAGATGACAATTCCTTAGGTTTTGGTGCTTCTTAGATCTCCCAGGAAAGGGGATATGTACAAGCTTGATATGAACAATGCTTCCCCAATGGGAAAAGTATCATGCTTTCTTTCCAAAGCTGATGGTGATGAGTCAACACTATGGCATAAACGAATGTGTCATGTCAATTTTAAGACAATGAATAAATTGGCTAAAAATATATTGGTACATGGTTTGCCTAAAAAGGAATTTTTCTGCGAAGATAACTGTGTTGCTTGCCTGAAAGGGAAACAACACAGGTCCTCTCATAAATCCAAAGTTGTTAACTCTATCACCACTCCATTACACTTATTGCACATGGATCTATTTGGTCCCTTAAGTATAATGAGCATTGGAAAGAAATCATATTGCCTTGTGATTGTTGATGTTTTTTACTAGATTTACATGGGTATTCTTTTTAAGAACTAAAGATGAAACTGCTGAAACTTTAAAATCTTTTATTCTTAAAATAGAAAATTAAGTTGATCACAAGGTTAAAATAATTAGAAGTGATCAAGGGACTGAGTTTAAAAACCTAGTTCTTGACTCATTTTGTAACTCAAAAGGGATTGCCAGACAATATAGTGCTCCTAGAACTCCTCAACAAAATGGTGTTGCTGAGAGGAGAAATAGGACACTTATTGAGGCTGCTCGAACTATGTTAGCTGATTCAAAGCTGCCTCTAACATTCTGGGCAGAGGCAGTTAGCACTGCATGCTATGTGCAGAACAGGGTTCTTGTAGTAAAGCCACATGGAAAAACCCCTTATGAGTTATGGAATAAGAGGCCACCGTTCATTGGATTTCTAAGGTCCTTTGGCAGCAGGTGTATCATACTTAACACAAAAGACAATTTGGCAAAATTTGCTGAAAAGTCAGATGATGCTATCTTTGTTGGATATTCCTCCTACTCCAAAGCCTATAGAGTTTATAATATTAAAAACCAACAATTTGAGGAATCTTTCAACATTGTAGTTAATGAGCACACTCCTTGTGTTAGGGGGAATGGCCCTGATCGTATCTTTGATTTAGAATTGTTTCCAAACTATTCTAAACCATCTTGTGAGAATGTTTCAGCTGGAACAGACTGTTTGAGCTTCCCAGACCTATTCCAAGTTCTCCAAGAGTTGCAGCAAATCAAGTTCCCACTATTGAAAGATCTGACAGTATAACCATTTCAAGAGATAGTGGTACTTCAATAAGGGATTCACCTGCTGATTTTCAAATCTCTTAAGGAGATCCTGCACAACACCAAGCTGATGGAAGCACCATCTTGAAGGAACATGCAACTGTTAATGATGCTTCACAGCAAAGACATGATGATGTTTCTCTTTCATTCAATCAGTCCTCATTGAATGAGTTTGAAACAACGGCTGGACCAAGTATTCAAGCTCCTGAGCAAAATATGTCCAACATGGACTTATCTTTGCAACTGCAGGTGATTCCTAGACTCAGGATTCATAATACTCATCCAGCTGAAAACATCATAAGGGAAGTCTCTGAAGGTGTGAGAACAAGAGGAGAAACTCATAATGGGAATGTCTGCTTGTACTCATGCTTCTTATCCCAAATGGAACCCAAGAAGGTGGAAGATGCCTTGAAAGATAGTAGCTGGGTTGAATCAATGTAAGAGGAGCTGCTTCAATTCAAAAGACAAAAGGTTTGGAACCTATGTCCGCTACCATCTGGTCAAGTACCTATAGGCACTAAATGGGTATTCAGAAACAAAAGAGATGATAGAGGCTTGATTATCAAGAACAAGGCAAGACTGGTGGTTCAAGGATACACTCAAGAGGAGGGAATCGATTATACTGATGTCTTTGCACCTGTTGCAAGACTTGAGGCAGTTAGGATCTTCCTTGCTTATGCTGCATCCGAGAATTTCACTGTCTACCAGCTTGATGTTAAGTGTGCCTTTCTATATGGGGATATAGATAGGGAAGTCTATGTATGCCAACCTCCAGGATTTGAAGACCCATAACATCCAAACTATGTGTGCAAGTTGGATAAAGCTCTATATGGGCTGCACCAAGCACCTAGGCTGTGGTATGAGACATTGTCTCAATTTCTCCTGAAGAATGGTTACACTAGAGGTACCATTGATAAGACTCTTTTCACCAAAAATGGACTTTTTCCTTGGAATTCAGGTAAAGCAATTGAAGGAAGGGTTCTTCATCAATCAATCTAAGTATGTCAATGATATCTTAGAGTGATTTGATATGAAGGATTGTAAAGCAGCAAAGACACCTATACCCAGAAAACACAATCTCTGCCCTGACTCTGAGGGGGAGGATACTGATCAACATCAGTACAGAGCAATTATTGGTTCTCTGATGTATCTCACAGCAAGTAGACCTGATATCATGTTTGCAACTTGCATTTGTGCAAGATATCAGGCTGCTCCAAAGGTGTCTCACCTAATTGCTGCCAAGAGAATTCTCAAATACCTCAAAGGAGCACCCAAACTAGGTCTCTGGTATCCAAGAAATAGTGATTTTAATCTCTATGGTTACTCTGACAGTGATTATGGTGGCTGCAACATCAACAAGAAATCAACATCAGGTGGATGTCAATTTCTTGGTGGAAGGATCATCTCATGGCAATGCAAGAAGCAATCCTGTGTCTCTACATCAACTGCTGAAGCTGAATACATTGCTGCTGCTAATTGCTGTGCTCAGCTGCTGTGGATTCAAAACCAGATGATAGACTATGGATTCAACTTCATGAGCACTCCTATCCACATTGACAACAACAGTGCTATATCCATTACTGAAAATCCAGTGAATGTAACATCCTGTATTTTTGAGTTAATTGAGAATTAACTTTGTTAAATTCTTGCATGGGCTAATTGTGTCATTCATGAAACTTATGGGTTGCTTATGAATTTTTCCTTAAATTGGTCTTAAGTTTGTAAGGTTATAATAATAATAATAATAACAATAATAATAATAACAATAATAATAACAATAATAATAATAACAATAATAATAATAACAATAATAATAATAATAATAATAATAATAATAATAATAATAATAATAATAATAATAATAATAATAATAATAATAATAATAATAATAATAGCTTAAAAAAATTATTAAAGTTGCAAGATGGTTATACCTTGGATTTAAGAAGTTAAGGGGGCCTTGTTGTCATTTTGTAAACATTAATAAAAAGGTTTTTTGCATGAAATAATAAAGAAGGAATCTTCAGGGACCAGAAGTGTAAATTCTTCAAAAAACCAACCCATTTCCCCTTTAAACCCTGTAACTCCGGCAGCCGGCCCGGACGCCCTCCGGCCGAGCTCCGGCAAGCCTTAGAACCCACGAAAACATCACCGATTCGATACCGAATCATTCCAAACCGTTCCAGAACACAATTCGAACTTAAACGCCTCGTTTAATCGAAGTTAAAGCATCGGTTACCACTAAACAATCACATAACCGAAACCTCTTGAAGATATTAGCCGTTTAAGCATTAAACTACAATTATAATTCAATTAATCGCACATAAACAGTAGATTAACTATCTCTAAACCATTACCAGATCCAATTTCCCCTGAAACAAACACTAACATCATATTCGACTACCCCTTTCCACCGTCACTTGCAACTTACTGGATCACCACCGTTTGAGCATTGAAACTCGAAATTGATAAGGGGTTTTTGTTCTAGTACATCAACCGAAGCTTCACACAAGATTAATTGGATTATCATCAACATTTACACATCGTTCCCTCACCTCTCGGTCGCGACTCGTTCATCGACGCGTGCACCTTCAATTGTTAATCAAACGGGTAAATTGTTTACATGTATACATTCGATTAATCATGGAGAACAAAAGCCCCATGGTTAACAATGCCCATAAAATCGATTAGTGTTTCAATTCGGGATCAAAAGAAATCTAGGGTTCATGGGAATTAGGTGGAGTTTGTGTTTGTTGTTTTTATAAAATTGAAACCAATACAAACCGCGGCTGAGAGCCTTGGTCCACTGGTTACCCATCCACCCTATCAAGCAGGAGGTCCCCGGTTCGAACCCGGGGAGCCTCACACATTTTTTTAGGCCTTTTTGGCATTTAAAATAGATGTTAAAAATTCCTAAAATTTATAGAAAAATTGTTTTATAAACCTAGTTTATTTTAAAATCAAATAATTAATTTTTCTGTAATTATTTGGTTAAAAATTACCTTCTTATTTTGTTAAAAAGATTCTAAAGCTAATGTTATAGTTAATTTATTTTTATTTAGAAATTAGATTTTAAATAATAGTTTTCATTATTTCAAACGTCGCCTTTAAATTATTTAAATCGTGCTAAATTCATTTAGTTATAAAATCTTATTTAAACTTAATAAAACTTATAAATTATTATAAATGTTCTCTCTTCTCATCTTTATATAAAATATAAATATATTTCTTAGAATTTATTCCAAGATAAAATAATTGATTTCCGTTCGTTAAATACAATTGGTTGTCAAAACCCCAAATACCAAATTAAAACCCTAGTCCCCGTTAACTCGTTAAACTTAATATAATTAAACTTAAAAATCTTATAAATATATATATATTATAGGTACATTGTGTAGGGCTATGTTGAATCGACGCTTGTTATTATTTCTTATTAATCATCCAATTTATACTTATTGATCATGTGAGTATTTCTATACCCCTTTTTGCACATTTATACACTTTGGGGTGAAACATGTTACCTTATAAACATTGCACTTGTAAACACGTTTGATGCTTGTAAACTTATGGCAATTCACTTGTATGTTATGGTTAGTTGATCATTGTAGCTACCATGTAATGTCGAATATATGTACAATCATTAAATATTGCTAGCGTGGCGACGTCATAGATCTATGGGCCTGACAAGCCTGCTTGGTTTATCCAAGTACACTTAGCTAATCGTATATGCGTGTAAACGTTTGAGACTTGTAAAACTTTGTCAAGGTTTGATTGTGCATTCTATCTTACATCCTAGTTACTTGCTCTCTAACTTATATCATGGATTGCCATCTTTTATATATCTATGTATTTCAAACTATGGAAATATCACCAACATCATTGTTGACATTTTTATTTTTAACATGTTTCAGGAAATACTCAAGTTTGATTTCTACACATTGAAGCTTGCACATCTAGGAATGGACCTAGATAAATAAATGAAATAAGAAGGACATGTTGCATTTTATGTTATGCTTTTAATTTCTTTGAGACTTATGATTGTAATGGTTCAATTGAAACTTATGTTTATTTATATTTGGGTTATTAATAGCGTTATGTGGCTGTGAACGATCTTAACTCTCACTCCTCGACGTTTCCGCCGTCAAGGTTGGGGTGTGACAGATTGGTATCAGAGCCCATAACTATAGGGATCTAGGTTATTGGAAATGGTGGCCTAGACTATAGTATGCATGAACCTTATAGAATTATATTTCTATCTTGTAAATTATATACTTTGCATGCTACATAATGCTTGCCTTCTTATGTGCAATTTGATGCCTTAGCATAGGATTGCCTAAACATTGTTACTTGTCTCCCTAAACTTAACTTTGACTCTTTGACTCTCCCCGAACATGAAATCTCTTAACCTTATTCTCGTCGACATGTGGAATCTTATGCTTATGTTATGACTTGGATCTTTAGACGTTATGTCTAATCTATATAAATCTAATCAAGGTTTTGATTCTATGAACCTAAGAAATATTGTGTGACACATAGACACCTGTATCCTGGTTTTCCTGGCAAAATGCCCTCGGGCTAAGGCAAGCATATCGCATAAATCCTACGGGACTAGTTATGCTTACCTGGGGATTTCTGGGATGAGTGATAAACTATGGTCAATATACACAAGTTT
This sequence comes from Flaveria ramosissima, assembly GCA_025215565.1. Classification (NCBI taxonomy): domain Eukaryota; kingdom Viridiplantae; phylum Streptophyta; class Magnoliopsida; order Asterales; family Asteraceae; genus Flaveria; species Flaveria ramosissima. The sequence goes on from CM046039.1 coordinate 68,562,995, forward strand.
CTAAGGTAAATGGGTCAATTCACCTTGATGTGTCAACGTTTCCAAATGGTAATGCGTTACCAAATAGAATCATTCCGTGTACCTTATAACCCTTAGCTTATCTTTGTTTACACTACTATCCTTGTTATCCTCACTCCCGTAACTAACTCATTTTTGTATATCCAGCATGTCTCGTCATCATGGAAAGCGTGGAAGTTCTGACCGTAAGCTAGCTGCCATGATTGCCCGACAAATGGCTGCCGTTCTCCCGACTATGGTTGCCGAACTTAATAGCACACTAATGGCTAATAGCAACAACAACACCAATGGGAACAATAGCGGTGCTAGTGGAGACAATAGCAATAACCAAAACGGGAACAATCAACAAGGGAACAATCGTACTTGCACATTCAAACACTTCAACTCGTGCCAACCCACTAGCTTTAGTGGAAAAGAAGGAGCCACTGGACTTCTCGAGTGGTTTGAAAGTATGGAGAATACGTTCATTGTTAGCGAGTGCCCCAACGAGTTCAAGGTTCGCTATGCCACAAGTGTCTTCAACAACGGGAACTAACATGGTGGAATAGTGAAAAGAGAAACCGTGGAACTGAGATTGCTTTGGCATTGCCCTGGGAGGAGTTTAAGGAGATCATGATTCAAAAGTTTTGTCTAAGGAGCGAGTTGCAAAAGCTAGAGGAGGAATTCTGGAACCTCAAACAAGATGGTGGAAATCACTTGGCTTATTCCACCCGGCATCATGAGTTGAGTATGCTCCTACCACACATGGTGGACACCGTGCCCCGTAACATTGAGAAATTTATCAAGGGGGTGCCACCTCAAATTCAAGATGCCATGGTGGGTAGTAGGCCCACAACTTTGGAGGAAGCAATTACCATCACTGCACAGCTCACCGAGAATCATATAAGAGCTGGCACTATGTCGGCAAAGGGTTCCAAGTCTATTACGAAGGTGACACCCGAGGCAACAAAGGAGGTAAAGGCCGAGTCATCTTCTCAAAACAAAAAGCGTAAGTTCATCCCGACGTGCAACTACGCTGTGACTGCACCTAATGCTCCTCAAAAACAAATGGTGGTTGCAAATCAAGCCCTTGTGGCTAGAGCTTATGTTGGTCCATATCCCATGTGTAACACGTGCAAGTACCACCATGCGAGCAACATTCCATGCCGAGTATGCTCGTTGTGTGGGAAGTATGGTCATTTGGTGGCTACCTGTCTTCGTGCGCCAAACAACACTGCCATGCCAACCGAACCTGCTATAACTGTGGCGAGCCTGGCCATATCCGTCCGCAATGTCCTCGCAATGCGGGAAGTGTGCCACCGGCTCGTGGAAGGGCTTTCAACATCAACGCCAATCAAGCCCAAGCCAACAACGATGTGGTGAACGGTATGTCGTTGAAATTCTTTTAATCGTTTCTTGTCTTATAGAAATTCCTATCTGTGTTTATCATACCAATAATGGGTTATTACCAAACAGGTATGTATCTTGTAAATAATCATTATGCATCTGTATTGTTTGATTTGGGTGCCGATAGGAGTTTCGTGTCCCTGGAATTCGAGCCTTTACTTTCTAAACCGCGCGTCAACCTAGAAAGATCTTTCACGGTCGAAGTCGCCGATGGAAAATCTATTGTCGTTGATGTTGTAATACATGACTGCACCTTAAGCCTTAACGAACACGAGTTCTTCGTTGACCTTATTCCTATGCAATTGGAAAGCTTTGATGTTATCATTGGTATGGATTGGTTAGCCAAGCATCGTGCGGAAATTCTATGCTTCGAGAAGTGTATCTGAATTCCTTTACCGACCGGTGATACTTTGAAGGTCTTTGGGGAGAAATCATCCCAAAGACTCAAGCTCATGTCTTGCATCAAGGCCCGCAAGTGCTTAAGTAAAAACTACATGGCTTTTATGGCATATGTAGTCAATACGAAGGCCAAGGGTAAGGAGTTGAAAGACATTCCTGTTGTGCGGGACTTTCCCGAGGTTTTTCCCGATGATCTTAAAGGGTTACCTCCCGTGCGAGAAGTTGAGTTCAAGATTGACTTAATCCCTGGCGCAAACCCTGTGGCTAAATCACCTTATCGTCTTGCACCGTCTGAAATGCAAGAACTAGCTAGTCAACTGCAAGAGTTGACCGATAAGGGTTTCATTCGACCTAGCTCATCGTCGTGGGGTGCACTTGTGCTGTTGTGAAGAAGAAGGATGGTTCATTTCGTATGTGCATTGACTACCGGGAACTCAACAAGCTCACTATCAAAAACCGATACCCTCTTCCTCGAAGCGATGATCTCTTCGATCAACTACAAGGAGCAACTCAATTCTCAAAGATCGATCTACGTTCTGGGTATCATCAACTACGTGTACATGATGATGACATTCCAAAGACCGCTTTTCGTACTCGATATGGACACTATGAGTTCATGGTCATGCCTTTTGGCTTGACCAATGCGCCTGCCGTGTTCATGGATCTCATGAATCGAGTATGTAAACCGTATTTGGATAAGTTCATGATCGTGTTCATTGATGACATCCTTATTTATTCCAAGACAAAAATCGATCACGAGACGCACTTGCGACAAGTTCTTGGACTTTTGAAGAAAGAGCAATTATACGCCAAGTTTTCCAAGTGTGAATTTTGGTTGGAGGAGGTTCAATTCTTAGGGCATGTGGTGAATAGCCAAGGAATTCACGTTGATCCTGCTAAAATTGAAGCCGTGAAGAATTGGTGTGTTCCCACAACCCCGACCGAGGTTCGTTCTTTTCTGGGCTTAGCGGGATATTACCGTAGGTTCATAGCGAATTTCTCGAAGATTGCTAAACCATTAACGGCGCTAACCCAAAAGAATCGACTCTTTGAATGGGGACCCGAGCAAGAAGAGGCTTTCGAGACATTAAAACGCAAGTTGTGTAACGCTCCTATTCTCACACTTCCCGATGGAAACGATGACTTTACCGTGTATTGCGATGCTTCTAATCAAGGTCTTGGTTGTGTACTCATGCAACGAGGCAAAGTTATAGCATACGCGTCGAGGCAATTGAAGGCTCATGAAGTGAACTACACGACTCACGATCTTGAACTTGGTGCTGTGGTTTTCGCATTAAAGATTTGGCGACACTATCTATATGGGACGCAATGCATAGTCTACACCGATCATAAGAGTCTCCAACACGTGTTCAACCAAAAGGATCTCAACATGAGACAAAGACGATGGATCGAGTTAATTAGCGACTACGACTACGACATTCGCTACCATCCTGGAAAGGCGAATGTTGTAGTCGACGCGCTAAGTCGCAAGGTTCACAACAAGACTGTCTCGCTTCAAGAGATTCGAGATCGAAGGCAATGGTTTGATACGCTAGGAGAATTTGATACCGAGATTCATGTGGATGTCAACGAGGCTACTATCATGCTTCAAAACATAAGGATCGATAGTGACCTCGAGTTATGCATTCGCGAGGCTCAACAAGCGGCATTAACCGACGAAGGGAAGGATGAATATTTGATGTCTAACGTTCGGTCGCAATTGGAGACAAAACCGAATGGCATGTGGTATTTTTTGAATCGACTTTGGATTCCAAATCGTGATAATCTTCGACACTTCATTATGAACGAAGCTCATCAAACCCGATATTCCATTCATCCTGGCTCCGATAAGATGTACATGGATCTGCGTGGTCAATATTGGTGGCCTGGAATGAAGAAGATATCGCGTCTTATGTTTCCAAGTGTCTCACGTGTGCAAGGGTCAAAGCCGAACATCAACGACCAAGTGGTTTACTTGAGCAACCTGAAATCCCTATGTGGAAATGGGAACATATATCCATGGATTTCATAACCAAGTTACCTCGTACACCTCGTGGTCATGATAGCATATGGGTCATTATTGACCGTTTGACCAAGACAACACATTTCATACCCATTCGAGATACGTACAAGGTTTCAAGGCTGGCTCGAATCTACATTGACGAAATTGTGAGTCGTCATGGCGTGCCTTTACACATTATTTCCGATCGAGATGCTCGCTTCACTTCACACTTTTGGTCTTCGATGCAAGAACTCTTGGGTACTCAATTGGATTTAAGTACGGCTTACCATCCTCAAACCGATGGTCAAACCGAACGAACAATCCAAACCCTCGAGGATCTACTGCGTCTTTGTGTCCTTGATTTTGGTGGTGATTGGGATACGCATTTACCGCTCGCGGAATTTTCGTATAACAATAGTTATCACTCAAGTATCAAGATGGCACCATTCGAGGCTTTGTATGGTCGTAAATGCCGTTCTCCGATCTGTTGGACTGACATTGGGGAAAATCTTATCACTGGTCCGGAACTTATTCAATAAACGACTGACAAAGTTTCCAAAATTCAAAATAACCTTGAGGTAGCTAGAAGTCGCCAAAAGAGTTATGCCGATAAAAGACGCAAACCGTTGGAGTTTCAAGTCGACGATATGGTTCTTCTTAAGGTCTCTCCATGGAAGGGTGTTGTACGTTTTGGGAAGAAGGGTAAGTTAGCCCCACGTTTTGTAGGACCCTTCAAGATTCTGAAAAGAATTGGGAAGGTGGCTTACAAACTGGAGCTACCTTCTGAACTTAGCGGAGTTCATCCTGTCTTCCATGTCTCAAACTTGAGAAAATGTCTGGCTGATGAAAATTTGCATATTCCATTAGAGGAAATACAAATAGACGAGTCATTGCATTTCGTTGAGAAGCCTGTTGAGATTATGGATCGAACCCTGAAGAAGACCCGAACAACTACCACACCGATCGTCAAAGTTCGTTGGGAAAACAAACGTGGAGCTGAGTTCACTTGGGAGCGTGAGGACCATATGAAGGAGAGATACCCGCATTTATTCGTTTAGTTCGTTCTTAATTTCGGGACGAAATTCTTTTAAGTTGGGGAGACTGTAACATCCTGTATTTTTGAGTTAATTGAGAATTAACTTTGTTAAATTCTTGCATGGGCTAATTGTGTCATTCATGAAACTTATGGGTTGCTTATGAATTTTTCCTTAAATTGGTCTTAAGTTTGTAAGGTTATAATAATAATAATAACAACAACAATAATAATAATAATAATAATAATAATAATAATAATAATAATAATAATAATAATAATAATAATAATAATAATAATAATAATAATAATAATAATAATAATAATAATAATAATTATAACAATAATAATCATAATAGTTTAAAAAAAATTATTAAAGTTGCAAGATGGTTATAACTTGAATTTAAGAAGTTAAGGGGGCCTTGTTGTCATTTTGTAAACATTAATAAAAAAGTTTTTTGCATGAAATAATAAAGAAGGAGTCTTCAGGGACCAGATGTGTAAATTCTTCAAAAAACCAACCCATTCCCCCTTTAAACCCCGTAACTCCGGTAGCCGGCCCGGACGCCCTCCGGCCGAGCTCCGGCAAGCCTTAGAACCCACGAAAACATCACCGATTCGATACCAAATCATTCCAAATCGTTCCAGAACACAATTCGAACTTAAACGCCTCGTTTAATCGAAGTTAAAGCATCGGTTACCACTAAACAATCACATAACCGAAACCTCTTGAAGCTATTAGCCGTTTAAGCATTATAATACAATTATAATTCAATTAATCGCACATAAACAGTAGATTAACTATCTCTAAACCATTACCAGTTCCAATTTCCCCTGAAACAAACACTAACATCATATTCGACTACCCCTTTCCACCGTCACCTGCAACTTACTGGATCACCACCGTTTGAGCACTGAAACTCGAAATTGATAAGGGGTTTTTGTTCTAGTACATCAACCGAAGCTTCACACAAGATTAATTGGATTATCATCAACATTTACACATCGTTCCCTCACCTCTCGGTCGCGGCTCGTTCATCGACGTGTGCACCTTCAATTGTTAATCAAACGGGTAAATTGTTTACATGTATACATTCGATTAATCATGGGGAACAAAAGCCCCATGGTTAACAATGCCCATAAAATCGATTAGTGTTTCAATTCGGGATCAAAAGAAATCTAGGGTTCATGGGAATTGGGTGGAGTTTGTGTTTGTTGTTTTTATAAAATTGAAACCAATACAAACCGCGGCTGAGAGCCTTGGTCCACTGGTTACCCATCCACCTTATCAAGCAGGAGGTCCCCGGTTCGAACCCGGGGAGCCTCACACATTTTTTAGGCCTTTTTGGCCTTTAAAATAGATGTTAAAAATTCCTAAAATTTATAGAAAAATTGTTTTATAAACCTAGTTTATTTTAAAATCAAATAATTAATTTTTCTATAATTATTTGGTTAAAATTTACCTTCTTATTTTGTTAAAAAGATTCTAAAGATAATGTTATAGTTAATTTATTTTTATTTAAAAATTAGATTTTAAATAATAGTTTTCATTATTTCAAACGTCGCCTTTAAATTATTTAAATCGTGCTAAATTCATTTAGTTATAAAATCTTATTTAAACTTAATAAAACTTATACATTATTATTATAAATGTTCTCTCTTCTCATCTTTATATAAAATATAAATATATTTCTTAGAATTTATTCCAAGATAAAATAATTTATTTCCGTTCGTTAAATACAATTGGTTGTCAAAACCCCAAATACCAAATTGAAACCCTAGCACCCGTTAACTCGTTAAACTTAATATAATTAAACTTAAAAATCTTATAAATATATATATATTATAGGTACATTGTGTATGGCTACGTTGAATCGACGCTTGTTCTTATTAATCATCCAATTTATACTTATTGATCATGTGAGTATTTCTATACCCCTTTTTGTACATTTATACACTTTGGGGTGAAACATGTTACCTTATAAACATTGCACTTATAAACACGTTTGATGCTTGTAAACTTATGGCAATTCACTTGTATGTTATGGTTAGTTGATCATTGTAGCTACCATGTAATGTCGAATATATGTACAATCATTAACTATTGCTAGCCTGGCGACGTCATAGATCTATGGGCCTGACAAGCCTGCTTGGTTTATCCAAGTACACTTAGCTAATCGTATATGCTTGTAAACGTTTGAGACTTGTAAAACTTTGTCAAGGTTTGATTGTGCATTCTGTCTTACATCCCTAGTTACTTGCTCTCTAACTTATAACATGGATTGCCATCTTTTATATATCTATGTATTTCAAACTATGGAAATCTCACCAACATCATTGTTGACATTTTTATTTTTAACATGTTTCAGGAAATACTCAAGTTTGATTTCTACACATTGAAGCTTGCACATCTAGGAATGGACCTAGATAAATAAATGAAATAAGAAGGACATGTTGCATTTTATGTTATGCTTTTAATTTCTTTAAGACTTATGATTGTAATGGTTCAATTGAAACTTATGTTTAATTTATATTTGGGTTATTAATAGCGTTATGTGGCTGTGAACGATCTTAACTCTCACTCCTCGACGTTTCCGCCGTCAAGGTTGGGGTGTGACAGTGAAGTACTCCAAGACAAAGCACATTGATATCAGGTATCATTTCATTAGAGATATTCATGAGAAAAATCTTATCAAACTAATCAAAGTTGATTCAAATGAACAATATGCTGATTTGTTCACCAAAGCCTTTGATGAACAAAGATTCAAATATCTCATTACAGCTATTGGGATGATAAATATTGATTAGTTCATCTCATTTGAAAACCTTTTAATGTGTAAAGTCTCATGACAAAACAATCTAAGCCATGTTACAAAAGATCTTTTTCAAAATTTTATCTAAATATGAATTCTTCCGAAGAGAAATTAACCCTCGGAAGATATCTTGCATATCTTCCGAAGCAAATTTCTCCCAGGATAATTTTCTTCTCGGAAGAGTGTTAAGTCTCGAAAGAAGCGATTGATTTCATATCAGATCTACTTCCGAAGCATTTAACACACTCCACCTGAAAAGCAACATATACTCTCGGAAGTAATCAATTTACCCTCGGAAGTAAATTTGCCTTCGGAAGAATATTACCTTCAGAAATGCTTTATACTCGGAAGAAAGATTTTACTGTGTAACGGAAATCTTTTGGGCCCCACACTGTAAAAAGTAAAGATTTTGTTAATGATGTCGGATTATTTAAATGGTCTAACCTTACCGCCCATGTCACATCATCCATTGAACCCTCACATCATCTTATCCAAAACACCCTTTAAACCGTCATTTCACCCATTTAAATACTTCCGGTTAATCACTTACATCCTTTTTACCCAAATTACTGCCCTAAAAGCTTTCTTCTTCTCCAATTTACCTTTTTCCGAACTATCTTTCTGTCATCTTCTTCAATGGCACTAAACCCTCAGCATAACCAGGTCGCACTCCTTGATTCTTCAAGGGATGTTGACTTCTCAGATATCATTTCTTTCCTGACCCAATCCTCATACTACACTACTCTGACTGTAAACCCTACAATTTATTCAAACCAAATGTCTGAATTTTGGGCAAATGGTCGGATTGAAACCCTAAATGGGGTTCGTGTTATAAGGTCGAGCATTTATGGCCAAGAGTTGGTCATCTCTGAACAGATCATCAGGGAGCATCTCGAGCTCCATGATGAGGGCGCTCCAACGGAATTCCCCAAAACAGATTTGGACAGTTCTTATCTCCAAATGGGATACGGTGGAGATGTTAGCAGGTCAACAGTTTACAAATTCAACTTCTCCTACAAATGGAAGTTCCTACTACATGTGGTTCTTTACTGCCTGTCTAATAAATCTGGGGGATGGGATCAAATCCCATATGAACTTGGGTGCTTAGTTCATGGGTTGGTACAAAGCCTCCACTTCAACTATTCAAGGTTTGTGCTGACTAACCTAATGGGAAATCTTCAAAGGGACACATTCTTCATGTATCCCAGGTTTCTCCAGCACATAATCAACTGTGAGCTGGACCAGGGCAAGCTTGCCTGTGCAGCTGCTCTGACTGCTCCTCAAATGAGGCCGACCATCTTCAAGACCTTGAAGAGAGTGTCTACCAACTTCACTGGAAGAGATACTGCACTACTTCCAGGTATGATTGAGCCAATGGCTCTCGGTGACATCCCTGTTAACCCCACAGGTGATGAACCCACACCAGCAACTACCCTCACCCTGCCAAATATACCTTCTCCACCCATTACATTCACCTATCAGAGACGTTCCAAACGAACCCTTATTCAATCTACTCTGATTGAACAAGCCCCTCCTGTTCAATCCAAAAAGGCTAGAGTGGAACAAAGGGCTCCCACTCAGCCTGAGGTCCAACCATCCTTCACAATTGACCTCAATATGGGTCTTGAGTCTCCTCAGTCTCAGACCCATGAGCCCGAAACCCAAGCTGATAGCCCTCAGGGAGCGTCTCTATACTCTCCTGAGCAGCCACAAAGGGACAGCTCAATGCCTCTAGACATTGATCAAAGTCCCGGGTCATTAGGTTTTATTCCCTATCTTTTACTGACCTTTTGACCGGAGCTGGTGAAGAGATTATGTCTCTTAAAGGCAATGAAGTTGATCCACAACACCCTCTCAAGGATCAACAGAGCCTAGAGAGACCCCTTATCTCTAGCCCCCATCAGCAAAGCCTTACTGAGGTGAGTCCCACTGATGTGGAGGGGACTCATGTAGATTCAGCTGCCACTACTGAAGGAGCCTCAATGGATCCTCAGGACAGTGGTAACGAAACTGAGACTGAATCTACGGCAACCGTGCCCTTTGATGACTCTGAAAGAGACATCATTGTGCAAGGGAAACCAGGGCGCCAAGAAACTACATCTGGTGGTGAGGATGAACATACCAGGTATGTTACCTCATCTCCCCATGATTCTTCAAAAGAAGATGAGGGAAGTATGCAACTCACCATTCAAGACCTACTTTCTAAAGTCTCAAACCTTGAATCAAAGGTTAGGACTTTAGAGGATAGGTCTGCCACTCAGCAACTTGAGATTGAAACTCTCAAGGCCAAACTACCTGAGAAACAGATTGAGAGGTCTGTTAGGCATGTACCAATTCAGGTCTCCTTGACCTCTTCCTCTAGCTCATCAAGCTCTCAGGATGATGCTACCAAAAAGGGGGAGAGTGTTGAGAGACAAAGTCAAAGGCAGGAAACCCAAAGTCAAGCTCTCACTTCTTTGAGCTCAAAGTATCCTATGCAACAAGCTGCTATTTTCCCTGAGCCTCCTCCAGTTGTTTTTCAAGTGGATCAAAGGATGCTCCAGGATCTCAATAGGTTCTTTAACAAGTTCCTATTTGAATCCCTCATAGAACAGCCCAGCCCTGATATGTTTGTGATTTACTTCGGAGCTCAAGAGCTTCAGAGGTTGAATGCACCTTCTACCACTATCGAGGAAGTTGGTCAACCTAAGGTCCAAGTGGAACCTGAGATTAACTCCGAAGGGGAAACAAGGACTGATGGCCCAGCAACCGAAACAGTTGGGACAGAAAGTGTATTTTCACAGACTTCCGAAGCACAATTCAAAGCCTCGGAAGAACAAACTCAAACTTCCGAAGCTGAGATTGCTGCTGCGGAAGGACTATTCTCATTATCCGATGATCTAATAGTCACAGATGCAATCCTGGAACTTGCATCTGAGGTTAATAGGGAGGACTTTCTCACCCAACCATTAGCTCTGACATCTGCATTGACTCCAGCTCCTACCTCTACTACCCAACCTGGATCTTCCATCCAAGAACCCCCAAAGTCTAGAACTTCCAAAGACATCAAAGGAAAGAGGAAGATGAATTCGGAAGAGCTTCAGGAGGAAGAAAGGTTGGAGAAGCTTAAAAGGAAAGGTAGGCTTCCAACTGGGAAACTGTTAGCTGCAAGTACCAAAGCAGCTACAGCCAACCAAGAGGCAGTCAACAACCGAAGAAGAGTAGAGGTCATAGATAGACTTGTTGGTCTAGGGGCTGCAACTGAAGATGTACTCCTGCTACCACTAGAGGAGCTGATAGAGCTGGAAAAGGCAACCTTGCTGCTAAAACAACAAAAAGAAGAAGCTGCAAGGTTGGCCTTAGAAGAGGAAAGGGAGAGAAAGGAAAGAGAAGCTGATCTGTAGCTCAGGAGAGAAAGGATAACCTTCCTAGTCTCCAGAGGTTTCTCTCAAGAAGAGTTGTCTCCACATAACAATGATACGATCTTGTGGCTCTTCAACAAAGAGCAAGATCAAATGGAGAAAGAGAGAAAGAGAGCTGCAAGGGAGAAGCTTGTGCAAAAGAAGAAGAAGGAAGAGGAAGTTGGACTGACCGCTTCCAAGAAGATAGGTGAGAAGGCCTGGATGAAGGGTTATCTCAAAGCTCATGGCTTCTCTGGCAGGCAGGTGGGTCCCATGTCGGAAAAGACTTTCCAGCGACATGTCAGTGACATCAAGGCTGACATTCGCGCGGGAAAAAGGAAGGAGATGTATAGAAGGGGACAGGGGATGACCTTCAAAGCAACCTCTCAACCCAAACTCCAAACCCAACCTCAACCTGAACCTATACCCTTTCCCTTCCCAATCAAAACCGAACCAACTTCTGAACCATTCACCTCTGAACCCACACCATCACACCTACCAACCTCCTCACCTCAACCACCTAAACTACCTATCCTCCAACCCAAAACCTTAGCCAGACTCCAAACACCTCAACCTACCCATCAACCAATCAAACCATCCCATCAGCCTTCTAAACATCTCTCCATGGAAGAATTCAAGGCAGTCAAGACAAAGCTCATAAACTGCACTACTCTGAGCGACATCTCCTGTGAGGAGGATTCAGTCAACTTGACTTATGTTGACGGATCCTCAAGTTCCCTCACAAGAGATCAATTTTTTGATCTACCCAGAGGAACTTGGGACCAAGCTGCAAACCTCCTTGGCCTCAATTCAGACACTTTGAATGAGGAAGAAAAGAAGCTAAGGAGAAAGCTGGTGACTCTACTGGATACAAAGAAAGGAGACAGGGTACCAAGACAACCTCTTGCACCCAGAAAGAAGATCATCCAGTGGAGGTTTGAAGACTCTCTCACAACTTTTGTTGTTGAAAGAGAGAATGGAGAGCTCAACAGGCTGAGTGCCTCATCTCTGCTACACTTGAGCAGGTTTGACATTGCTGAGTTAGCAAAGAAGCCATTCTCCAACCCTTCAAACTCCGATATAGCTGCCCATATCAGAAATCATCTAGGCAGCCTTCATATGGCCGAGCTTACCGCTAGAAGCAAGGTTGAAGAGGAGTTGAAACTGAGAGAGGAGGAGGAAATGAAAGGATCAGCAACCAAAGGCAAAGCCTTTCTACAAATGGTTGAAGGTCCTGAACTTGAGTCCATAGTTAGATGGGAGTATGACTATAACTCCCGTCAACTAACTCTCTTCAGGGGGACACAACAGAGGGTACATGTCATTCAAAGCGATAGACTGGATCTCCTATCCACCAATGACCTGTACAAGCTTCTCAGCACTACTTCAGGGAAAAACAAAGAGACAGACAAATACCTTTTGTCCATGGTGCTGAAGGCTTTGAGAAGCAGAAATAAGTGAAGTTTTGGTAGCATCAGCCTAGGGGGAGTTTGTTGGATCTAAAAAGGCTGTTGCAACCAAAACCAAGTCACTTAGAAGATTTTGATACCACAAACAAAGGACTTCCGAAGCTAAATATGGAACTTCAGAAGGAAGAAGGAGCTCTTCCGAAGACTAAGTGTAAAACACACTTCCGAAGGAAAACTCCAACTTCCGAAGACAAAGAACCTACTTCCGAAGATCAAGACTTAGAGAGAAAGATCTGAAGTCAACTTCCGAAGTACAAGAAGTCCTCAAAGACTCGGAAGCATAGAAGCCTCTTCCGAAGTATAAGTGGCTTCGGAAGAACAAGTTCTTCCGAAGCCAGTTAACCTTTGGAAGACACTCCTATTATCCAGTGGACATAAGTATGGCCTCTCTGACACTCCGCTGCAAATCTCTGAGATACTGCATGACGTTTTCTCAAAAGCCATGTAGTTGACCATACTTTAATCCACTGTTTACCTTTTTATGTTAGTACGTTGCCATCTTTAGTTGGTGACAAAAGGTAAGTCATGGACATGTCATGACTACCATATCTTAGATAATACTTTATCTAAGATACCTTAACTTTAGCATTGTAGTATATGCTTTAGTCTTAGGTTTCCAGTTGGTATCAAAGTATATTCGGCTGTAGGATCTAGTATATATAGTTTCTCATTGTAACTCTTGTTTCATGCTTGTAAGAGTCTTGTAATATCTTGAGTTGAGAAGTAATATATACAAGTGCCTTGAAAAATATATCTCTGCTTGTTCCTTTGTTACTTATTATATTATTATCAACTCTTGCAAAAGACATTACTTCATCTGATTTGAGTGTTTCCATAAGTGAGTTGAGAGAAATACAAGTGTTTAAGTGACAAACCCGATCCTGCATAAATTTATCTAAACCCATGAGTCGAACCACTCATGTTCAAGTTATTGAAACCGAGCCTTAAAATTTTCAAACGCCCCGGCGCATTGCCCGGGTTTCTTACTAGTATGTATATATGTATATCGTTAAGTTTGAATAACTGGAATACAGGATATCAAGAATAGATTCAAATAATGTACAAGCAAAATGCGAAAAACTTCCATACGTTTTTTTTTCGGGTTCTATGTTTTATACCCGAACCGTGAAGCCCTTTTTCGTCTTGAATCGACCGTACAGGTAGTACGACTGCGGTGTATTATCTCCGAAATTTCCGTTCCTTGTTTCGAGTTGGTTCGGTAAATGGGTCCGACGCTTATTTTATCGTTTTTTATGTTTTCTATCATTGCAAGTCCTAAAATAATTATGTGTTTTTGCATCAATCATCTTCTTAGAGGGAAGGAGGGGGAGTAATGAGTGAGTGTACAAACGATTCTAACCCCTCTCTCGATTCCATTGGATAATATAGAAACCCATCGTGAAGAAGATGAACATGAACAATTTTCTCAGATGTGTTTTTAGGAAAGAAGAAGAAGATGAATACATTTTTTAGGCTGAGGTTTAAAGGGTTTCTATTCTTTTAGTTTTTAAAAATTAAATTGTTGAAATCTAAAATGAGAAAAATGCCCTTGAGTTAACGACACAAACCAACTCCATTAACATTTTGGACGATGAATGAAAACAAAATAGAATATTAGGGACCGAATCCAAAAACTTTAAACACTAGGACCGAATCCAAAGTTCTAATGAAAGCACGGGGACCAACCATGTAGTTTAATCTTTTTTTCGTGTAGGTACTTTTGATCGAGTTTATGTATTATGTGTAATAATTTGCAATATTATATGTAGTGATTTTTCATACTATATGTAGGGTTTATTTTTTGTGTATATGTTTTTAAAAAGAGTTAAGTTCAATTTTACTACTTAATGTTAGTTAAAAATAATTTTTTTTCTTTAAAAGATTAAAACTATCAATTTACCTTCAAAAGTTTCTTAAGTTGTTTCAATTTCAGTTCAAAGGTTTTATTAGTTGTTTCAACTTTATCCAAGGTAATGAAAGTTTTGGAGTAAAATTAAAACAACATATTAAATCTTTGAAGGTAAATTGATGTTTTTAATCTTTTGAAAGAAAATAGTTAATTTAGTCAAACTTTAAGGAGCAAAATTGAAATTAACTATTTTAAAAATAGTGTAGGGTGATTATTTTTGTGATTTGAATGCCAAACTTTTAATTTAATGTAATGTTATGTTGTGCAGCATCCAGGGGCGAAGTTTAATAGGGGCTGGGGGGGCCGCCCCCCCCCCTCACTACTTTTTCGTCCGTAGTGTTAAATTTTAGCGCGATAGTGTAAATTTTTGGCCCGGTATTGTAAATTTTTATATAAATATCAAGTTCGCCCCCCTTAAAAAAATAATTTCGCCCCCGCCTCCCCTACAAAATTGGTTAAGCTCCGCCACTGGCAGCATCTCGTTAGTTTTTCTTCACATCTAACAACCCATTTAAATGTAAGGTTTTCTTCTCTCCAAATTGTTCTTCAAAAATCAATTTGCAGAATCATCCAAAAAACTAGGTGTTAGAAAACCAAGATACCATGTGTACGTTGCTCTGAGTTTAATATATATAGGACATTCTTAGTTATTTCGAGAGTTGATTTTTATCTTTTTTGGTGCTTTTGATTGAGTTTGTGTATGATGTGTATGAATTTGTAATGTTATGTGTAGTGAATTTCCATACTATCTGTATAGTTAGTTTAATTTGTATGTCGGTGTTTTAGAACTACCGTAGGGGCAATTTTTTGTGACCCAAATGTATAATCTTGTAATTGGATGTAATGTTATTTTGTGGGGCTCCTATGTAGTTTTTCTTAGCATCCAACAACCATTTAAATGCAAGTTTTCCGTGCATATCTAAAAAATATTGATTTTGTGCATGTTATTTCAATCGGATTTCATGGTACAATGTGCCAAGGTTTTTTTTATGTAGTTGTTATTAGTACTAGTGTAGAGGTTGATTATTTTTCTAATCTAAATGCGTCTTGTAAGTTGATCTGATATATTCTATATAGTTCCTCTTCTAATTTTGTTAGTATCAAACAAGCATATTAAACAATAGGTTTGTTTTCATATGTCAAAACATATTTTGTTTTGTGCATACTGTGTTGTGTCTAGAAATTTAAAAACGAATTATATTACTTGCAAATAGTTGGATCAACGTTTTCAAATAAAGAAGTTAAAGAGTATATATATATATATAACCATAGATCTAGATACATGGGTGTTACACAATCAATTTGGACATAAAAGGTTTGAATTTTAAGTTGAAATTAGTGAGTGACCAATGAGACTTCATTCGACGACACTCATAAGGCAACAATACCATGAATCTAGCGAAACTCAACAGACGGATGGTGGTGGCCACATAGATTCTAAGGTCTGCCAGTGATTAATTGGCCACAGTTGCAAAGGTGACAGTAGGTTTACTGATAGTAGTAAGTCCTAGTGCAAGTTAGACAATAGTGCCCAACGATACTAGCGACAACCAGGTGACACTGGCGACCTTATCGGCGACAGTGGCTACTAGTCAAATTTGAAGGTTTTGTGTATTAACTTTCATGAATGTTTTTTCCTAAGACTTATTAGCTAAGAAATAGTTACCTACATGCATGTAAGTTATAGATGCCCTCTTTTATAAGTTTAATGTTTTAGACTGATATGTATGCATACAAATAAAAATTATTATAGAGCTAAATGTTTTTCTCACAAAGATATATTCTCACACGTATGATAGAACTTATGGGAATTCATATATGAAAATGTGTTTGTATGTAATTAATGAAAAGACTATGAATGACATTGAACTTATAAACATTATCATAAAGTATCTACTAGGCGAGATAGGGATTTATGATTGTAAATATAATGTGCAACTAAGTCCTATCTCGTACATGTAATATTAAGTCTTGTCATTTGATGAAAAAGGGTCATGTACTATTTTGTAAATGAAAGGGATAAGTCATATTTCGTACAAGAAAGGGTAAGTTTTATCTACTTACAAGAAAGGGAGGTAATGGTCGAGTACTATCTTGCACTGAAAAAAAAAGGATAACACATGTTTCATATAGGAAGTGGTGAGTTTTGTCTGTTGATAAAATAAGGCTGAGTACTGTTTCATACAGGAAATGGATAAGTCAAGTTTTGTATAAGAAAAGGTTAAGTTTTTCTAGGTGGCATGAAAGGGAAATAAGGGTTACAAGAAAGGGTTAGTCTTGCTTTGTGCAAGAAAGGGTTGTTGGGGTCCCAAATCACTATGAAAATAAATGTAAACAAATCTATGTATACTAATAAAAGAAGGTTTTTTTGTTGACACGTGGCGTAATGATAGAGCTTGTAAATCTAAGTTTCCCGCTTCTCTCTCCTAATAAGTAATTGCATTAATTATTAATAATTTTATTTAATTTATTTATAAGATTCAAAGTATTTTTTTATTATTTAAGAAAAGTATCTTATTATAAATACAATTTCTAAATAAATAATATTTTTAAAAATAAGATTTTATTTTAAAACATCAAACTTTCTTAAAAATAAGAAATATTTTAAAAACGTGTGTTTTTAGAAAATAAAATTTTTAATGCAACAAAAATGATTAAAATTTCAACTTTTCATAATTTTTTTTTTAAAATAGCACTAAATGTTTAAGAATTACTTTTTAAAAATTAAAATAAATAAAAATAAAAATAAAAGTTTAAAAAATTATATTGTTGTTTATTATTTAAAGTATTTACTCGTATGTAGTTTCAATAATATCATATCTTAAAATATTGTTTTATAATTTTATAAATTTTCATTACTAAATATTTAATATTTATTTATGCAATCCGTGTATTACACGGGATACTAACCTAGTTATGCATATATGTTATATTAGCTAACTTGACTATGATACGTATGCTAAGATCATGCTATGCCATGATATGTTATGGAGGTATTTATGATGTGAACTATTATGTTATCTTTAAATAATAATCTAAAATGTTATTGAATGCTAAGTTATGTTTTAAGGATAAACTTAAACTCACTTAGTAATGTTGACTTGTAATATGCATATCAGGTTGAGTAGGTATGAGGTGTGAAGATGGATGTTTAGCATGGAATAAAATAGTGTATCAATGGATTTGACATTCAAAAATAACTAATTATGAAATTTTTAACAACGTGCTTGCATGTTTTTATGACAATTCCGTGATGTAGAGATAATTTAAATTCTACTCCAAAACGTTTGAATTTTAAAAAATATGATTCTAATGTATAAATTCAACTATGATGTCTCCCGGGAATAGGACCTTACAATAGTTGAAATTAATTTAAATGGAAAACATTGTTGAAATGATATTTTAGTCATGACCACTTTTGTTAACTCTCTTTTAAGTTTTCCGTAGCTTTTCTTAAATGTCCGTACCTTTTATATATGACATTATTTATTACAAAAAATCACACCATACAAAAAACAAGTGTGTTTTATCTTTAAAACAAACAAAATATCATTGTATACACAAAGTTAAAAAAATTTACTTATTCAAGCTCATTGTAATTTTATGCTTATCATTGTGTCTTTTCTACTCGTCATTAAGTCTTTTATGTTTAACATGTTTCCTTAACATCATTGTGATTTTCTAAAATGATCGGTTTCTAAAACATAATAGTGAAATAACACTATTGTTTACTTCTAATATGTAAAATAGTATGATTAAATCACAAAACTAGAGTGGAAGAACAACAGCAACATACGAACTTGAAAATACACTATAGTTTATATACCAAATGAAAGAAATAATAAGGTTAGTCGTATTTGTGGTTTGGCCAGCCAATTTTCCTAAGATGTATTTAGTTAGTAAAAAAGAGGCGAAGGCTCCCTATTATCCCATCCTTTTAATTATGGTTTGAACGGGGTCAAACCTCTTGTGGAGGTTGCCGCCTATGTCTTGCTTTCGGCTTCACTAACGTGGTGGGTTCCTCCATCTTTACCTTTCTTAATCTTTTTTGATATGGTGGTTGTTGTGGCTATGATCATTCCATCTTGGCTGAAATCGACATGTGTTGAGGTCTATGGAGCCCCGTTACCGTTAGTCCTTCGCTTGCATGGGTTGCCTTAACAGTAAGGGTGTTTAAAATCATATACGCAAATTTCATAAATACAAATTTATCTGAAAGTGGATTTACTATTCGAACCAGAATCTGAAATTTTGGATTCGGATTTGGAATTAGATATCTGAATTATAAAAAATATGTACTATTTAATAACTTTAATAAAATTTACTAATTCTTATTATAAAAGTTTTCAAATATCGGGAGTTATTATAAAAATATCTGAAAATCCGGAAATATCCGAAAATTCTAATTAGCATTTATTATTTATTATTTTTTATAAAAATTTTGTCCAATAATTCGATATCTGAATATCTAAAAGTCTGCAAAAACACTATCTGAATCAGAATCCAAATCCAAAAACTTGAATATGTGAACTTCTAAATATCTCGAGTCTGGATATTTCTGATTCAGTTTCGGATTCGAATATTTTTGAACAATCCTACTTTGCGGTGCCAGTGACCTATCTTCCTACTCTACCTTTTCCTACATGGGTTTCCTTGGCGGCGGTGAAGATGAGGTATCTCCTCTTTTGTTTGTGTTGGATTATACATAATCAAATCTATTTTAGATAAATGATAATGAACTTGATTTCATCTAAGAATTTTGTTTATGCGATGTTTCAGTTGTTAAGGTTTTCTTATTGTGGCCTCTGTCAGATTTCATTCCTGGTGATGGATATACATTCATGTGAGGCCACTTTTGTTTTTTTAGATATGGTGTTCATGGGTTTTTCTTTTGGAATAGCAACACTCAGACCCTTTATTTCATTTGAACTACCTGGTGGGTGTTAACCCTAATCTTTTGTTACTGTTCACTTGACGATGTTGAGTGTTTCTTATGAGACAATGATTTCATATTCTTGAGTGTAAACTCTAATTTTTTTCTCAAATGAGGATGTGTTTTGCCTTTTAAATTTGTGTTGTTTTAGGTGTTCTGAACTATACATTTGCGATTATGTTGATTGTGGTCATCTGAATTATGCTTGGGTTTTTGTTGGTTTTCCTATGTCGTTTGGTCGATGAAGTTGAAAGTTTTCATCTCATACCTTTATTTGGGTCTATTGTTTGATTAGTATGAAGTTAGGCCCTAATATTTTTCTAGTTTTTAGATAGTTTGTCAATGGTGTATGTATGTGGTTGGTATATTCTTTTAGTTGTCGGTGATTATTTGTAACTAGTCAAAGATGTTGAACCATTGTTCACTTGAGGCTTATCATCGGGTCTATGATGTTGAGTGCATGCTTAGCTAAGACGTAAGAGAAGGCAATTATGGATGTGGCTTCATGTAGTTTAGCTTTTTTGTTAACTAGGGTTATTCTTAGTCCTACATTTACAGTGGGGTCGATGATGATGAGTATAAACATATATGAGACATTAAAAGCCCTGCTTCATGGCTTTTCCATTGACATCAACTTTGATTTTTAGATGGCAGGAGGCCATGCAAGTAACAGGTGATAAGGTGTACCATGTATTTTTATACATGATGCAATTAACACCTATACAAATTTGTTCATTTCGTTATATTATATGTATTATTCAGCATCTCAATTGCATTCTATCATCGTGTAACGTAGTGATGAGGCATAAAAAAGTGCCGATCCTTTGGCGTGGCATTGTTTCCGGATTGTAGCCACAACATGGTGACTTATTTCGATATTACACGCGAAATACTCACGCAACGTGCGAGTTCGAATATTACTACTAGTTCATATTAGAATACCACTCGACATATTGCAAGCCAATGTTGGAAGTTGTTCTTTAACAAAAGAGGGAAAAGGCATAAAGTTGGGGATGGGAGTTCTCGTAGTAGATGCAATTCAATGATATATTTCTTATTTTCCGAGATGTTAATTTTTTCTATGAAGTTTTATTTTTTAATTAATGAAAGTTTATTTTATTTTTCTATTTTATTGAAGTTAGTTATATAAATAAAATGTAAGTACAATTTAAAAACAAAGTTGAAAAACATAGAAACGGGGAAAAACTGGTGAAAATAGAAAAAACTAATGTGACGCTGACGTATCACACAGGAAAAATAATAAAACGATGGCCAGATTTTTTGGGTTGCTCAGGTTACTGGAGGATATACCTCTTTACTTTTTATCTTTGCTCAAAACCCGGTTCGTATTGTTTACAAATTGGAACGAATATAAAGGAAATTCTTATGGGGAGGATCCTCCTCAAACTTCAATTTTGTTGGATTGCATGAGATAATATTTTCACCCTAAAAGAATTCAGGGGTTTGAAAAAATAAGTCTACTAGAAACTAGGAAAATATATATTCTAAAAATAGAAAATGAACCGAAGAATGTAGAGGTTGACATTGCCGTTGCGGGTAGAATAAAAGGAGCGACGGGAAAAGTACTTGAAGATTAAGGATTAACACCCCCCCCCCAACCCACCACCACTTAAAATTTATCATATTTTATCCTGAAAAAAAGAATTTAGATTTACAAGAAAAAAGTTTTTTCTTTTCAAAAAACTTTCGAAAACACTTTTCATACAACGATACAAAAATTATAAAAACAAAAATTACTAAAACAATCTATAAAAATATATTATAAACATTCTTAATTAGGAAAAAAAACCTTTCAATTAAAAGATTAAAAGTATGTTGTAGAATTGGAAATAGACCTAAACAAATTGAATTCAACCGATAAATTGATTTATTCAATTCGATTATCCAATTAAACCTATTAAACTGTATATTATTTGGCTTATACAGATAACCGAACTGAATAAGCATAATTTTATGTAACTACTAACCGAACCGAATACCGAGTTCACCATTTGATTTGGCTTTATTGGTTATGAATACGATTCAGTTTTTGTTTATTTTCTATATTTGACTTTTTTGGAACAATAAAATAAAAAAAAGTAGACTAAAAGAAAGAATAACTAGGTATAACCTAAAAGTTTATATAAAAGCAAGAAAAAACAAAAAAGAAATTAAAAAGAAATAATAAATAGATAAAACTTAAAAGTTATATAAAAGAAAAAATAAACTATTTTAAAAAAATTAAAAGAAAGAATATAACAAGTAAAAATAGTTTAAAATAAAACATATATAGCACGACCCTATATATTTTGTTTTGGCCTGATCAGTGGGTTAAACAATGCCCTCTTAGAGAGATTTTCCACCATTATTTGAGTTAAAAGCTTCAAAATCTTGTAAGTGGGATTGGAAAATAGCTCTTAGTGAAGCCATCAAACAAGCTGCGTGCAAAATTAATCAATTCATACAACTCCTCAAGAAACAATGACAAATGGATTTGATCGGTGACTAGCTTGTTGAGTATCTTTTTGGTGGCTGGTGTAGAATCGAAGTTCTAACGGGAGGTACAGTAAGTGAAGTTGTAGACCCACCCGAAGCTCTCCTAATGATGCCGGCACAAAAGAAGGTGATACATGCAATTTTTCTCTAACCATTTGGCAATCAAGAAACGAAAAATTTTAAAAAAATAAACGTCCCTATATATGCTTCTAAAGTTTAGATTGGTTAAAATAATGTATTGTTTCTAATTATCAACATTTCCTTTCAAGTTGATCATGCAAGTAGTTTGGTGTTTCCTGCTATAGCATCTTGCTAAGCAATGTTTATAATTAAAATTACCTCCACGTTAATATGTGTATGTATTAGTATATATTTATTTATATCGTGTAGACTATGATGCATGTGCATCTAATTATTGGAGCCCTACATGATATTACTTGGTTATTCACAAGGGAACAAAACACCATGGAGTTGTAATATGGGTGATAGCGATGTAATATTAATAATAATATTGTAGCTATTGGGTTTAAATTGTTTTTGTCTTGCGTTTGCTGTTCATATTTCTTAATGCTACTAGTGCGATTTTGTCGCGGTATGGTTTAATGTATACGTGAATGTCGTAATGATAGTTTTTTTGGGTTATAAAAGTTGAAAGATTTAATCTGATGATTTATACGTTATTACTGAGCGAAACACTGATAAATATGTAACATAAAAAAAACTATAAAATATATATACCTCAAAACACATAAGAAAAATAATAAAAATGCATATATGATGACTTTATTATAATTAACGAGCTATATCGTAAATTTGTTAAAAGAAAATTTTGATATAACTCAAAAGCTTATATATAAAACTTTAAAATATGTCAATAAATGTAAATTTGACATAACTTGAAAATTTATGTATAAAATTAAAAAAAAACTTATGATGATTAATTGTAAATTTAACATAACTCGAAAAATTAAATATATAATAAATAAACAAAATGAGCAGACATCAATTTGAAAAGAGAGAGAGAGAAAATGTTATGATTAGTTTTTAAAAAAATTCTTAAATGGTTTAAATATAAAATTTACAGAAAAAACAAAGTAAGTTTTTTATTAGTTTGGAGAAAAAAGTTTATTGTGATGACATTGAGTAAAAACCTTAACATTCACTTCTCATAATCTTTTCTATTTGTTATATATAGTGATATGGTGAGTTGTATCTAGTTTTTTCTCTGACTTGTTTTAAACACTGATATATTTGAGTATTATTATTATAACTATATAATTATTTAGTGATTATATACTTAAATGCTTAAATAAGATAACACTTAAATCAAATAGTATTAATTAAGTTATAAAAATAATAATATTAAATGTATGTATTTTAATAATATATACTTACATGCTTAAATAATATATACTTAAATGTTTAAATAATATAGTACTTAAATAAACTAATACTTAAATCCTTAAACTGTTTTAAACACTGATATATTTAAGTATTATTATTAGGTACTATTGGATGGGGGAGGCAGTACTAACTGCTTTATCCCGTCCTAAAGGGCTCCTTATTTAAACCTCACTATCGACGCCTTTTATCGGTCTTAGTTAGAGCATTCACAGTAGTTTTCTTATCTTTATCCATATAATTACACTAAAAATCACTACATTTACTCTCTCCATTTCAATTAAATAATACTTTTTATACTTTTATCATTGTTTTTTTCTCTCTCCTCCACTCAACCACTTTAAAAAATTTTAAAAAATTTATAAGAATTAAACAGTGATTCTTCAAATATACCAATCGACAATAATATTTTCTCTCTCATTCACTCACAACTACTCAAAATCATTCTATATAATATACCAAACACACTCACATACTTGTAAGGACTCCACTGTGAATGCTCTTAGGGTGGTAAAAAACTCCCTTTATACAAGGTTGGCTAAACAAGTGGAATTGGTTATTCAACACGATTTGTTTTTCGTTGATTTCCATGTGTAACCATTGCAAGGTTGGGATGGTATTCGGGTTGGTTAAATGCTGTTAATGAGAATAGTAATTCACTATTCTTAACAATAGGTCCTGGAGACTTTTTGGTTCATCATGCTATTGCTCTGGGTTTACATACAACTACGTTGATCTTAGTAAAAGGTGCGTTAGATGCACGTGGTTCCAAGTTAATGCCAGATAAAAAGGATTTTGGTTATAGTTTTCCGTGCGATGGCCCAGGACGAGGCGGTACTTGTGATATTTCGGCTTGGGACGCATTTTATTTGGCAGTTTTTTGGATGTTAAATACTATTGGATGGGTTACTTTTTATTGGCACTAGAAGCACATTACATTATAGCAAGGTAATGTTTCACAGCTTAATGAATCTTCTACTGATTTGACGGGCTGGTTACAAGATTATTTATGGTTAAAGTCTTCACATTTACGGCTGACCATTACCAGTTATGCTTTAGCTCGTTTTGAATTCGATAGTCAAGATGTTCAGGTTATTTTACAAGGGGATACTACTCAAATGGCTCAATGTATTCGTTTTAATGGGTTGAAACGCTTGTCTCAGACAAGTTCCATAGTAAGGTTATTTAATTTATCCCTCCCAACTATACATTAACCTACCAACCCAGTTAGATTGTCCTACTAATCTTCAACCTATATAATTAGCTTATGCTGATTTATTCCAACCATAAAGTGGTTTGCCGTCTGCTCATTCCTAAGACCATAGTATCACCTGCTGGTTTCCTAACAATGATGCGGTTTGTTCGACCTTATCGTTACCCACACTTTCAAAAGAATGATGTTAAACGCTTAGTTTCTAAATGTTATCTCAAGAAATTCTCCGCCCTAATAGTAGTGAGTTTTCATCCTATCCCTAGCTTTTGGTTTGTAAGAAAGATGGTACATGGCGGTTCCGTGTTGATTATAGGCTAGGTATCATCGAACTCGTCTTAAAGCTGAGGATGTTGCCAACATGTTTTTTCAAACTCATAATGAGCATTACGAGTTCTTGGTTATGCCCTTCGACCTTAACAATGCTCTACCGACCTTACAACACCTTATGAATAAATTTTTTTGCTCTCGTTTCGTCGCAATTTTATGTTAAGATTTTTTCGATGATATTTTGATTTACCTCGTCTTGATCGACTCAACTTGAACATAAGGGCATTGTTCTGCGAACTCTTCGCCACACACCAACTAGACACCAAACATTCCAAGTGTTTCTTTGGCCGGCCAAACATGGGTTGCTTATCTATGAAATTTCATTTCTTATCAAGGAGTTTCGGTCAGTTTCACTAAACGTTCTATTATTCAGCAGCGACCAACTCCTACTAGTGTTAAGGATGTGCGTAACTTTCTTGGCGTGACGGGCTACTACTGTGGGACCTTTGACTGGTCTATTACAAAAGTATTCGTTTATATAGAACAAAATATGTTGTTGTTATCTTTTCCTCTGAAACAGATTCTTAGCACCACCAACTTCTAGATTTCACTAAACCTTTTACCATCGAAACCATGCTTCAGGTTTGCATGGGATGGTGTGAGGATTTGGCGTTGGGTGGTGGTGGAGGTGGTGCTGGCGGTGAGGGTGAGGGTGAGGGTGAGGGTGGCCAAGTTCTAAGAGGAGATGCGTACACTTGATATTGCTTATGGATCGAAGTTTGCATTTGGCTTTACTGTTTTAAGAGGAGATGCGTGGATAAGGGGAAAAATACCATTGGGTTCGGCTTTACCGTGACCATGGC
Source organism: Flaveria ramosissima (assembly GCA_025215565.1). NCBI lineage: Eukaryota > Viridiplantae > Streptophyta > Magnoliopsida > Asterales > Asteraceae > Flaveria > Flaveria ramosissima. Next base: position 68,588,577 of record CM046039.1, read on the forward strand.
CTTTGCCGCGGCCCTAACCTTAATATTGAGCTTCGAAGTTCATTGAAGGTCATTGGGTAGCGAGGTGTTGTGGATCAAAGGCCCGAGCAGTGGTTGGGGCACCATCATGGGTGTGGTTAGTGGAGGTAATCAGGTGGTCCAATAGAGGTTACGATGTAAGCTGCCTGGTTTGCTTTTCGGGTCTCTTTAAGAACCAACTTTGATAAAGCTTCATAGAACTTCGGGAGAGAATTGTTTGTTGTATCATCATTGCTACGCCATCATAGAAATCATTTGAACCGACAATGAGTTGAAAGCAAAAGTCTTTGGTTGGACAGTGAGGACCCGAAGTTTGCGAGTTAGTTGGCTAATATTTTCAACGCTTGGCAATAGGAGATATTGGGAAAGTTATCAAGCTTTGTGGTGACAACTTGTGTTCCAAGTACTCTAGAGTTTTGGTTACTCAAAAGATGTAGGCGACGACAAGCCATGCTTGGGATGCGGCATTGTTGGTTTTAATATGGTGTGCAGTAGGTCATTCAATATTGTGCTATAGATCCATTGGACGAGTGTAACATCTATACAAGACCATAATTTGGAAGTCATGGATTAGGTTCAAGGTGATCACCGACTTTAAGGGCGCAAAAGTGGATTCGGAAGAGTTCCGCCCATGAGCCGTACTACTCGTTTTTTTAGTAACCATGATTGCTGGATGGACTTTGGTATCCATGATTGCGAAAAACCAAAATAAGAAAGGAGAAGAAGATCGATGGTGATGGGTGGCCAACCGGTATGGTGGCGTCAGCATGTGACAGCTTATAAGGTTTTTAGACATCAGAGAGGTTCTAATATCATAGTATCATTATAGAGATTATGAAATTCATTGCCTTCTTTCATCAGAGTAGCCCACTATTTATAATCACAAGAGCTCTAACTGTGAATCATATCAATAATCAAAATCCTACACAAATATGAATTCTAATATATTAAATCAATTACATCCTAGTCTAATTCTTTGATGTGGAATTAACTCCATTACATTAACTAGCTTAGTTACTCGTAAGACTAATAGTTAAATCATATACTATAAGCATAATGTTAGTCGAAATCAATCACTTTTAAAAATCAACAGTTATATGTTCATAATGTGTATACATTTTACGTCTATAAAAAGATATATAGAACATATAATTATACTATCCCAAATATGCAAAGGTATGCATAAAAACTTATGTAAATAAGAGTTTAAATATTTAAAGAAAAATTTAATTAATGACTTTAATTGCAACAGCCATCAAAGAACATAGTTTTGCATCACTATTACAGTAACGAAAAGAAATGAGATTCAAAACTATGTTGATAATAATATCCCCACTTGTTCTTGTTCGAAAAGTGAGAAATGCAGTTTATTATTTTCATTCAATTAAAATATATAAATGATGATGTTACATGATCTATCGAAATAGCAGATTGTGACAACTCTTGTCGCATGGATACGGGCAGTCTGTTTCTTTCACGCTTGATCTATCGAAATACCAATCTCCCACAGCCAATGCTATCGGCTGCATCATATCAACACCATACACATAAATTTTTTTTTAAAAAAGTAATGTACTGAATACAGTTATAAAAACTAAACAGTACTTTTGTCAATAGTTATTAATGATTTAGGGGTTTTCTTGTTTACGTTTTTTATATTTATTTTACCAGTTTGACCGTAAGAGATGTAAAGTAACCTGAATTGACACGCGTACCTTGTTGTTAATAACAGGAGAATCATCTGCAAACCATGTATCCTGCCTCTCTGTTTGGCAATGGGCGAAACAAGAATTTACAAACAAGCCGTTTTGTTTGGAGGTAGAGAATCCTTTAAGTGCATTCAGCATCTGGTTTCTGAAATCTGATTATACAACATCATAAAAACAACATCAATTAGTCAACATATCATCTCCTACTACCAGACGTGTAAATCAAACCGGTTTGGCTGGTTTGAGATTTACACAGTTTGGTTTTCATGATTAAAAGGTTCGACTAACGGTTTGGAACTTGGAACTGACCATGTAAACAGGTTTAACCTTTTTAATTATTTCTTTTCATTCTTCCAATATGCCTTTATGTATGAACATCATGTCCTTTTAAATAAAATTAGTACAAACTTAAGATCTAGAAAAAAGAAATTAAAAAACCAGTTTAAACTGCAAACTGCCAAAACCAAACCGTTAAACCATCCATGAATCTAAGCATCTCAACCCAAACAATTTGGTTTGATGTTTTCCGAAACTATAGTTAGTGGTTCGGCCTAAAATTTTTACCAAAACCAACCAAACGGACCATGAATATCCGTGGAGTGATCCTAGTTTCTTTTCTTTTATTTTATATATAATGGGAAGAATGACATGTTGATACCTTGAAAGAAATTCATTTGAGATGGTGAACAATTGCCAGGGTTGCTCCTGCATGCCTTCCAAGCACCATTAGGATCAGCTGCTGGAGTAGATAAACTCGAAACCACCTGAAAAAGTATAAAACCAGATTTATTAAATATTTAAACATAATATTATTATTTGCTTGAAATATTGCAAACTCGAGAGATGAAAACGTTTACCTGCCAAGAATCGTATGCAGCATTGAGAATGAACATAGGGGTTTTGATGTGTGAAACTATGTTCTGAGGAAAAAAACACTAGAACAAGAAAGAATAGAATTTAGAACGAAAACAAGTGTCTATAACCCGTCAAATGCTAGATTTTGATGACTTACTGAAGTCGGGTTGAGTTGGCTGATGCATGCTGGCGATAAGATTTTAGAAACTCCCTGTTGACAAAATCAGACAATTATCATCTGTTACAACTTTTTACATGTTTCTCTAAATCTTATTGAACCCTAAATAAACAGAAAATATAATCATAATCCATACTCCAACACCTTAAAGTAATTTGAACTTTGAAGTACCTGCAAAGTAACAACACCTTCATACATGTTCCTTAGTGTATGTCCACCAGCAACATCAATCCTAAAATTTTTATAAAAAGTAAACATAGCAAACTTAGAAAATAAAGATAGTAACATAAATCATTATGCTTGAGAATCAAAATATGTGGATCTTACGCGTCCATAAACATTCCAGCATCGGCCAAACACTTGATTTTGGTGCTTCCTGGGAACAAAGAACTGAACTCATCACAGTGTAAAATAGATGCCAGACCGCCAGCCGAGCACCCAGAAAGAAGTGCCTGCAACCAATAAATTTATTTTTGATAACAAATCTTTATAAACGAAATAAGCTAAAAGAATGATCAATCAAAGAAAATACCTGGTTCGCGTTTCGCATTCCCTTTGACATCAAGTCTTCCATTGCTGCCAAGAATATTTTGTGGCCTCTAAATTGTAGGTTATTAGCCTGTTACCGATATACAAGTTTAAAAACAAAAGTGATTTAAACAAAAACTAGAAAACTTTTAGAAGAAAATGTGAACAAGAGAGATGAAACAATGCTACCTACCTTATCTTCTGAATCTCCAGCAAAAGAGGCACCATCACAATAACGAACCTTGACTCGATTCCAGTTGAAAAAATCTGAACAGAAGTTCAAAGGTGAATCAAACAAATAGTGGCAACAAATGAAATTGAATTCTCTTTACTATACAGGTGGCAAGATGGGCACGTTGGGTAAAAGATCAAACGGGTCAGATTGAAACAGGTTGAGTCGAATTGGGTGATCTTTTGTCCATGTTTGATAAATAACTGATGCCTTAAATATGCTTGGAACCAGAAAAATGTAAAACATCGAATAAAACGATTTTGGAGGTTGTATGTTTGTTAAAAACAGACGTTGGGCAACTATCAACACATTAAACCGTTTTCCCTTCTAGTTTTATCTTTTGAGTTGACCCGTTTGAAATTTAACATAGCGCAATCCGTCCGGACCAAAATTTCCACCTCTAATATTCATGATTAATACGGCCTGGTGAGGATACCTGGATTATCTTCAGCTTTATTGCTTAAAATTCCTGTGAACGCCAACTGTTTCTCAAAAAATTTGGATGATCCACGCCTTGTAGTTTTCCGGTAAACACAAGATCTAATGGTGTTACACCATCCTCCACCCTTTAATTATGATATGTTTAACTAAATTAATTAGTCTGAGAATGCAATAATATTAACTATGGTATGAAGTACCATATGAAGGTTAACATCAAGAATTATTGATACTTCAATCGTAGAAGTAAGTATAACAAATAATTCAATAGAGTTGTCGTTATCGATTAAGCTGTCACAAACCTCCAATTGAATGAGCCAACTGTTTGCACCCGATCCGAATCCTCGATGCAAATGATACCCGGGTAATGTTCCATCCAAACATACTGTAAAAACAGAAACAACAAAGTAACCTTTAAAAACATTCCTTTTGCATATCAAAGCATCAAGCACTTTCCAGAAAAACAAAAGAAAAACTACTATCATATATGTATCTTGAAACTATAATGATGAAATTCAAGACTCAAAAAGTTAGCATTTTTTCAAAAGATTGATGAAAAAAATTAAAATTAGAAAAAAGAGCAAATAAGTTGTGAAAAACATTAATCAGCAATTAACAAGAACAAATTACAAAACTTTAAAACAAAATCACCCAAATTGTGTGACACAAGAATCAAATATACAGACAACAGGTTAGATACAAAAACCAGTCACCTAAATACAGAACTACAAATGGTAGCACAAAAACACCTAGCCCCAAACAAACCCTCAAAACAGCAATAATTAAGCTATAAAAAAACATCAAGTTTGCTTTAATCTAGGAACACAAAACTTGATCTAACATCAATCCATCAAATCTTGCAGATTCACATCTTCAAGAACCCAAAAACAAGAAAACCCACACAAATGCACATACAAATCTTGCAAATCCCATCAAAACATCCACAAACAGAGCTCAAAAGTCACTGAAAACTGAAGATTTTGCACACCACAGATACATACAATCTATACATATACATATAGATAGAGAGAGAGAGAGAGAGAGAGAGAGAGAGTACCAGCTCCTTTAGCAGCAGCTTGAGGAATAAGAGTAAGAGCCACAAACAGAGGCTTAGGGGTTGCAGCAGCAGAAGAAGAAGCTTCCAACAATGAAATGGCTTCAGTTGTATTATAATGAAACTCTGTTTCATCAAACTCATATCCACTCACCAACTCACCGGAAACACCAAATCCAATTGCAAAGATCAGAACCCATTTACAAAAATGAATCCACATTCTCAAATCTTGCATCTCCAAGAGTATTTTATTGTTGTGTATGGTTAGATTGAATTATTTTAAGAAAAGATGTGAGATTTTGTTATAAAAATCATGGTACCTTATCAACTAGAACCAGAATCTATGTCTAGTTGAAAACATAAGCAAGGGAGAATGGTACAGAGAGAGAGAGAGAAAGAGAGAGAGTTTAAAGTGTTTGTTGCGGAGGCAAAGTAGCAAAGAACGATGTGCTTTTATTTCTTTCTTTTTGGCCTTTTAATCTGTATTTACGTGAGCTAAGCTAAGAATATTTCTGAAAAAAAAACAATGTTAATTGGTATTCTGCCCCCTGCACTTTCTGTAATATAGAAAAATTTATAACAAAAAGAGAAATAATGAAGAATATTGTAAAATATATGAAAAAATAGTAAACATATTAATTTTAAATAATTATAATAACTACAATTTAATCTATGCATATTATTAATAATAGTAGAGAAATAGAATAAAGAATAATTGTCTCATGCGATACATAAATTTACTCATTTATATTAGATAGAGATTTGTGAATATAATTATAAATATGTAAAGTAATTAGTTATAAGTATGAGTCTAAAAAGCTTTTATTCTAAATATATAAAAATGAAAGATGTAGAGAAAAACTTGAGGTTGTAAAGTGCTCACAACTTTAGCTACATCTTAGAACACATACTTGAGTTGGCTTATTTGCATCCTGTCTGCAAATCCCTTAAAAACATAATTACAAGTTTTAAAATTTGGTAAATTTTAGTCACGGAAAAAGCATCATACAAATGACAATTTGTAAGAAAAGATTTAAAAAATGATTTTTTTTAATCTGAAGTTCAAAAATGTTGAGGGAGGAGAGAGATTTGCTATTAAAAAGCCATAAATTAAATACTAAATACTATATCTTTTTTCTTAATTAGATATTACATTAATTGCATATATATATATATCTATAGATATTAATAAAAAAAGATTTCTTTTGCCACATGTCATATTTTTAAACCACCTTTTTGACACTTGTCATTTTCTTAAACATTCTCACTTTATTTTCCCTCCAAAAGGGTATTAAAGTAATTTAAATACTCAAACAATTTCTCTCTCTTCATAAAAATTAATTTGGTCAATTAATATATTTTTCTCTCTCATCTATATTTTTTTAAAATCAAACTATGTTTTTAAAGTTAATTTTTATTAAGAAAATTAAAATTCATATATTTTCTAAAACATTGAATAAGTCCTTTTATAAAGTAATTATAAAAAATATGGAATTTTCTAAAAGTAGTTTTATTAAAACAACAAGAATAATTAGAAACTTGAGTTTTTAATAAACAAGATTTTTATAAACAATAAATTTGTATAATAAAATCTTAAAATAAATATTTAAAAATGAAACTATTTAGATAACAGATTTATAAATAGTATAATTGTTTTATCTCTTGAACAAGTACGTATATATAATTTTACATATCTTATATTAAAATATCGTACTGTAACTTTTCGTTTTTATTATTAACTATAATCCGTTTAACTAGACTATCTATTTATCTATATATCTATCTGTCTATAATCTATATATTGTTTATTTACTTGAAATAGCTATTCATATGCAATTAAAATCATATTTTATCTTCAAACATGGTTTCATAATTCATAAATTTTTATTACTAATTATTTATTATTTTATTTATTCAACCCGTGTAATACACGGGATACTAACCTAGTATATATATATATATATATATATATATATATATATATATATATATATATATATATATATATATCAAATTAATGTGTTGTTAATAGAATATCTCTTACTATTTAATAACCTTAAGTAACATTTAGTGAGCTCTTTAGCTGATCTCTTTGACCGATTACTATTATTAGGTTTGACTGGCTATACTAACATTCGACTTTATATTCTACCGATTCATATAACTTACCTGAACGTTTTCTGATCTTCTATTTTTATAACCACACAAAGATTTACTATTCCTAAATGTCATTCTATATAAAGTTTGATAAATAAATATATTTTGGTAATAAATTAAAATATAAAATGTTTGAACATTAACTTTCAATATCACGTTTATAAATTAGCAAGTTTTGGTAATAAATTAAACGGTTATTGGATTTTAATAATTCTGATTTTCATTTATTGGCTGGGATTAAGCTAAACTCAAGAAATGTTTACAATACTTTTAGTTTGAACTTATTTTCCTCTAGTGATCCCTTACTAACTGAGAGTTAACCATCGTTAATTTCGTTGATAAAATGAGACCAACTTTCAACCATTTTTTCAACTCCAGTACCATCTAATCTCAATTAGGTCTGTTTTTCATTGTCTAACCTTCATAATCACCTGAAATCTACCTCGAACGAGTTCGGTGGTTCAAATCAGGAGGTGGAGATTGACGGGTTGTTGTGTGCGGAAGTTTTAAATTGACAGACCTGATGATAGATTTCAACTTTTTGTTTAGTTTTTAGCCACAAAAACAATCCACGTCATCAAAAAACTAACGGGGTTAACTCTCAGTTAGTAAGGGATCCTTGAAGGAAAATATATTCAAAGTTAGAAGTATCTGTAACATTTGCTTAGTTGGGATTAATCCCGACCAATAAATGAAACTTCGGATTATTAAAATCCAATAAACCTAAATTAAAATATAAAATGTTTGAACATTAACTTTCAAAATGATTACATGCTTGAGTATTAAAGTTAACTTTTTACACTGTTTTAACAGAAAAATAACAAAAGTAATATTTAGATATTAATATTTCACCCTAATATGAAAGAAAAGTTAATGTTAATACACTAAACTCGTTACAAAATTATAAACTACCATACAAGCCTACTACATTTTTGTTTAGTATCTAAATCTGATACTTTTCACAAACAACAAAGACTATGTGTGTAATTAGTTCTTTTAGATATAAAGGTTATTTGTTATTTCTACTTTTATATCACTGGAAATCGAGCTGTCTGCTTGATGTAATGAAGAAAATAACATGTAAATTTTTTAACATGAAAAAAAATACTATATCAATTCCATAATCAAATTAGGAAAATAAAATACTCTTTTTTATCATGCATATTTTAAAATATATTAACGTATCAAAAAATTATAAACAATTAAAATCATAGGATGGGGGGTTTGATATAATATCAACACCTGTAATTACAAATGGGTTTTTGGATTTTAATAATCGCAACTTTTATTTATTGGTCGGGATTAAACCCAACTCGGAAAATATTTACAGGCACTTCTAACTTTTAAACTTATTTTTCTCCAATGATCTCTTACTAACTGAGAGTTAACTATCGTTATTTTTTTGATGAAATGAGACCAACTTTGAGTCAATTTTCAACTTAAGCACCGTCTAGTGTCAATTAGGTCCGTTTTCCATTGTCTAACTTTTATTATCACCTGAAATCTACCTCCAACGAGTTCGGTGGTTCAAATCAGAAGGTGGAGATTGACGAGTTTTTGGGTGCGGAAGTTTCAAATTGACGGTCTTGATGATAGATATCAACTTTCTATTTAGTGTTTTGGCCATAAAAACAGTCCACATCATCAAAAAACTAATAGGGTTAACTCTCAGTTAATAAGGGATCATTGGAGGAAAATAAACTCAAAATTGAAAGTGTCTGTAAACATTTACTGAGTTTGGATTAATCTCGGCCAATAAATGAAACTTGAGATTATTAAAATCCAATAATCCTTATATAATTGACATGTTTGTACAAAATATTAAGGTAGTAAAATTAATAAAAAGAAATTATACACCATTAATCTTTAGAGGTTAATGTAAAATTATAAACTAGTTCTATTTAAATGTATTCTAACATCCTTATCTTTAGAGGTTAATGTAAAAATATAAACTAATTCTATTTAAATGTATTCTAACATCCTTATCTTTATTGTAATAAATAAAAACCTAAGAGGATACATGAGAATTCTTATGAGGTAAATTTGTGATTTTCACGTCCATTTTTGGTGAGCGGAGAAATTTGTCAGTTTTAAAAAGAGGTGTTTAAAATTGGATATTCGTAATTTCATCAGCTCTATTATTACGGGATTTTCAAATCAACATTTAATTTACCGTCTATTTTATATCATGAATGAGGTTGTCAGTTAAATGTATATTATTTCAGGTAGATTCTAGTTATTATACACAAATTTTATTTACAACAATGCTTATGTTTAATATCTGTTTTATTTATTCTATATAGTGGAGAGGCTTTTAACATAATAATATATAAAAGTATGAGTAATAATTACAAAGTGTAAAACAATGCGTGGTTGATTTTTACATCAATAAATCATTGATGATGGGTAGTTTTTCTTCCCATTCATTACATCACCTGATTTTTGATATATTCCAAACGCTTGCCTCTCTTGCCCATTCTTCTGTTTTCTTTTTTCTTCTTTTTATTTCTTTTATGTTTTCTTCATTGAGCTTTGTTTGTTTAATTATTTCAGTCCAAAAAATAATATCTTAACATACTAAGCCTTAAGATTCACCTTTTATAAAGGTTTTAGTCCCTAATACTAATTTTATTAGATTAGAGTTAAATCTAGGGATATTTAGGGGGCGTTTGGTTGGAAGGAATGAAATAAAATGGAATGAAATTAAGAAACTAGTATAATTTTCAAATAAAATTATGTTTGAGTGGGTAATGAAATGTAAAACCTAAGGGAATATTTCACCTCAAATTCCTTTGGTTGTACGATTTCAAATTCCCTCTCTAGTTGGAAGGATTTTGAAATCCTACAACCAAGGGAATTTGAGGTGAAACATTCCCTTGTGTTTTACATTTAATTACCCACTCAAATATAATTTTACTTAAAAATTATACTAGTTTCTCAATTTCATTTCATTCTATTTCATTCATTCCAACCAAACGCTCCCTTTAGTCATAAGAAATTGTTTATTCAAATTGCAAAGATTTTTTAACAGTTAAAAGGTTGTTTACGTAATTAGCTCAAAATAATAAAAGAAAGCAATTGAAAAACAACTGTCCACTCACATCCCACCCCACCACCTCCAAGTCTCCAACGATCTCCGACCACTTGCAAAACAATTGCCCAACATAGTCCTGTGCGTTTCACCATTACAAAGCTCTTTTATAAATTAATAATATATGGACTTGACTTAATAGACAACATAATGAATAGATCCGTTGTAATCATGCTTAATTATAGAGTTTAACATCACATCGGGCTTCAAAACCTCATTAACATAAATAATGTTTATATACAACTGCTTTATTAGTGATTTTTGTCTTTATGTGCTCATATTTTACCGTCATTAGCTTTGACTTTTCTTTAAGCATTATATTCTCTTTTTAATTAATCTGCTACTTATTTTCTTTTATGCTTGTTCGTTGGCTTCCCATCATTTTCTTCAAAATTAAAGAAATTTCGATCTTAAAATCATAGAAAAGATGGCAACAGTTTGTGGTAGTAAATTATCTTATGTTTAGCTACTGATGTTAATTATCTATCATCACATGTTCCTTTGATCATTTAAGCAAAATATTGCTATTGAAAATGATTGGAGCCTGAACTTAATGAAATCGACTGGATGGTGTTAGAAAAGAGATGGTGTATAGTCGGTGAAGCGAGGAAAGCAACTGCCCTATTTGTTTAAAGAGAAACCCAACTGGAACAAGAAACCCATACTTGAACCTGATCCGAATACCCAAATGGACAATGATAACTAAAAGATGAGTTACAACAAGTACACAACTTTTGTAATTTTTCTTGTTTGGGGATACGATATTTTGAAGTCTATTTTTCTCATTGGCCTTTCGGCATGTTGGTTTCACACGAGGATGGTGAGTGAAACCCATTGAATAAGTTGTCGTTGTGGCAATTGCCGGAGAAGAAGATAGAAACAAGGTGGGGTTGGTCTATTGTCTCCGGAGAAAGTTGGTAGGTGTTGGTTTTTGTTAATATTTAAATAATTACACAAATAACCCCTTTAATACTAAAAAGAATCTTTATAATACAGATAAAGTCCCTTAGTTGTAAAAGACAAGAATATCCATAGATTTAACAAAATAATCTAACAGAGTTGGTATCACTGATCAAAATCTTTATAAAATACACGTGAACCTCAGGACTTAGTATGTTAAGGGATTCCTTTTTAAACTAAAAAACCAAACCTTAGGGACAAAAATGTAATTTACTCTTTACTAAAACACATCATTACTTTCCAAAGGTTTATCATATATGCATATTTGATGATTGGTTTAGACAGGCCATTTTTCCATTTAAAAAGTGACATCCACACTCTATATTTAGTCTTAGTTTTCCATTTACGTCCTTAGTGGTTCCAATGGTAAAAATGTTGAGATAAGAGAATTGGGACCTTGTTGAGACACCATACCTCTATATACGAAAGGGTCATGTTAAACACCTATATTTCCCTAATAAGTCGAATATACACATATACAAGAGAATACAAGAGTGTACAAGTTGAATATAAACATGTACATGTGTATAAAGATTAAAACAGGTGTACATGTTTTTTAATCAAATACATAGCAGCTTATAATAAGTAATAATTGGTGTATATCTAGCTAACGCTTATATGAATATAAAAATATAAAAATAACAGATATAAGTGTAAATACAAAAAGGTAAATAATGATTAAATATAAATGAGTCTTAGTCGGAGCCGATTCCGAGCTTATAATTGACTCATGAGTTGAAGTCGAGCTTAATCAGATTTGCACTCGAATTGACTCATTTACATCCTATCTACAACTCCGTCATGCAATAAATGAAACGAAAGTGGATTAATTTTATGTAAATCATTAATAAAACTAATAAAAAATTCATAAAGATAATTTTCTTTTTTTTTTATTTGCAATTTACACTTTGCAAATGTTGAGTATTTGCAATTTCACTGTGATTTGACGAAGAATATGTGGAAAGAGAGAGAGAGAGAGAGAGAGAGAGAGAGAGATTTGTGAGATGAGATGCGAGCAAGGAGCAAGATCAATATGAGTGGTGGACCTCGCAAGCTAGATGAAGTTATACAATGTCAGTTGGAGTTATTATTTTTCTTCTTTTAACCATTTAATAGTTAGCATTATAAAGTTATACAATGTCCAACACTGATAAAAGATTATTTTTCTTAATGATAAGACTATTTGTTATGACTTCATGAGAAGTGCGTGTTACTGCCATCGCAGCTGCTAATAGTGAGGAACACCTCCCTCAGGGCAGTGGAAGGGGCGTAGGGTTGAGCCATGAGCGTGAGACAAGAGTTTTTTCATTTTGTTAATTAATTGCTCACAACCGTAACGTAAGAGTTTTTCTTTTATTTTGTTATTTATTAACTTTTTTACTTTTAACTGATCACCAATCACGATACTACGTACACTTCATAATCTGTTATTAATTATGTCTCACGTTCACATAAACATAGTTCACATAACAATGGAACATCAAATGGATTAACATTTTTGATAATGTCTTGAAATTATGTATTGTGATATTAAGTTGTCATCAAGAACGAACATATATTACATCATGTACTAAACTTAGAAATCATTAAGTATGAAGACCTAGCTCAATATAAAAATTACTTACTAATAGATTTTAGTGATTAGCGAAATTCAACGCCTAACTTATATATATTAGCAGTCAGTATAAGTTATCTAAAACTCTAGACTAAAAAGTTAACACAAAATGTACGTTATTTCTAAACATCATTCGAAACTACATAGCTTATTTGTCTTCACTGTTTTTTATTATTGAAATATGAGTAACGTAATTATATGTGAGAAGCACTTCTTTTTATGAACGTAAAGAAGTGAGTAGTTAATTTCCCATCAATTTCATTGATTCATGGTGGGTAGCTTTTCTTCCAACTCATTGCATCACTAATAATTTTGGATATACCCCATTCGCAAAACGTCTTCATTACTCATTTTAAAATATTCCAAATGCTTGACTCTCTTTCCCATTCTTCGATTTCTTGCTTTTGTTTTTGTTTACTTGACTCAGTCACATCATTAGTTCATTACAGTCCAAAGGTTTATTATAAATGCATATTTCTGATAGAAAGTGACATCCTCATTCTCTAAATCTCTATATTAAGTGTTAGTTTTTCATTTACAACATCAATAATGGATCCTATTGGTAAATGATACTGTCATCTGCGACTTTATGGAAAGTTGGAAACTTCTTGCACGATTTGTTATTTGTTGTTGTATGAAAGGGTCAAACTAAATGTACTTTTATATATTCATAACTAATTTTAATAAACTCGTGTATTGCACAAGTTTAATAAATAAAATATTAAAATAATAAAAATTTATTAATTATAAAATAATATATAAGATAAGATATGATTGAAATGTTTATTATTATAAATAGAATAAAACATAAAAACATTTATTTAAACTATCAATTTTACTACTTTTGTTATATAACTCTCAATTTTAATTATTTTTTTTAAAAAAATACTTATAAAGACATCAATTTTAAATTATTTTGTATTTTAAAAAAAGTCTGATGTTTTAAAAAAAGTTCTCAGTTTAAAAAAAATTATTTTTTATAAACAACATTAATTAAAAGATTTTCTTTTTTAATTTATTTAAAACCTATTTTAATCTAAAAAAGATTTAAGTAATATTATTAGTATTTAATATATTTTTTTAATAAGAGAGATAAGCGTGAAAAATTTAGTGAGGAATAATGTGATGTTGAAACATGTTCTCATTAGTTACCCTTTTATTTTAGTACTAGGTTAGATACTAGTATGTTACACGTGTTGAAATAATAAACATTATATTCGAAAACATGGAATTGTGAAGATGAGATTGTGAGGTACTAAAACATACTTAGATTTGAGAAGATGGAATCGTGATTCACATTAAAACAGAGATGCTTAATAAGTAATCGCTAATTATAGCTGTGTTTAATTTCATGAATATTGAAAGTTTAAAAAGAGTAAATTACACAGATGGTCCCTGTAGTTTAGTCAAAACTGTAAATTTTGTCCCTAAAATTTATAGTTTACATATATATTCCCCAACTACCTACTTCATTTTCACAAATGGTCCCTGTATCATAAAAGATTACTATTTTGCCCTTCTTGAAGTTACACTTTATCATTTTTCATTACTGTTATTGATCTACGTCTATTTTAAAATTTACGATCTTCCCGGGCGAATTTTTTACTCTTGATGAAATGTAAAGTCCTCGTCACGATCGATTTCACATATTGTTGCACTTGATAATCAAATTAAGACGGATGTGTGCGTGTGTGATATCAACAAACATTAAACAAACTCAATCAAATATTATTAATCAAATGATTACAATACCAAAGGAGTTTACGTTGTTTAAGCTCGAACACCCGAGGTGAGCTCCCCTCGGGTGGCCTTCACACAACTCTCTGCTCTCTCACTCTCAGAGAATCTTTACAAATGAACACACATAATGAAATACAAATAAAAAATATCTATAAATACTATCCAAATGTTCTCGCACGAGAACATCAAGTTCTTGCACGATGACAATATTATCTATCATCTTGGAGTTCTCGCTTCCTTGTATTTCTTGCATGATTTGAGTTTTTGCTTTTCACTTGATATTGTAATCCATAAAGGCTAGGTCCTTAAATTTCCCCCTATGGATTATGATATCAAGTTATGTTTGGCTTGAGTCACTCATCTTCAAGAATTATCTGATAATCGGGTGTCTGTCACTTCAGTCTTCCCCATCAGCTTTAACCTCCTTTAAATGTATAGCTTCATAAAGGATATCACGTCTGAATCAAGATTAAATTATTATATCTTGATTACATACAACTTAAGATGTATTAGGCATATGACAGAGAGATCCAACTTCCATTTAAGATTCCCGAAAAAACAGATTCTTCAATCCGATGATAAGATTCTATGACGACGAACTAGATCATCTAAAGTATTCTTCCCCCTAAGTAAGATGTAATAAACCCATATTTTTAGAGCAAGAATACCAAACAATCTTGATGCTTCATTTAATCAACCCGTTCGATCATTGTCCCCATCAGTAAGATAAGATAAGTCAATATTGTCAAGTTTCAATTCACGGACGGCCCGAATCAAATGTTGTAGATATAGAATCTTGAACTTGATCAAACATCACAAAAACCCCTTGTCTAAGTAACATTGTGAAGTTTTTGATGAGAAAATTTTCGCAAATTACGGTTACTGCTGCGAAGATTTTGCATAAACTTTTATCATGAAAAGTTTTCTCATGAAAAGTTCTCACATGAAAAGTTCTCACATGAAAAGTTCTCACATGGAAAGTTCTCATATGAAAAGTTCTCACATGGAAAAGTTCTCACATGGAAAGTTCTCACATGGAAAGTTTTTGCATGAAAGTTTTTGCATGAAAGTTTTCGCATGGAAAAGTTTTCGCATGGAAAAGTTTTCGTATGGAAAAGTTTTCTCATGAAAAAGTTTTCGCAATACGGTTATTTTTGCCAAGTTCTCGCACGATGCAGTTACTCCCGCGAAAACTTCACCCAAAATCGACTTTTATGATTTTGAATCACTGCTACGGTCTGACATCTTCGTTTTCCATCAAAAGTTAAAGATACCGAGCGTAATGATGTAACAAAGCCAATTTCATGTGTGTTCACACTCGGTTTCACCTTCTTCTCCTTCGAAACCGGTCCAAACTCGATCTAAACCTTTAGATCTTCAACCTCCATGTTTAACGTCTTAAACAGATGATCGCGAAATGAAAATCCGTGTATCAAGAGCAACACCTTGCTCTGATACCAAATGTAAAGTCCTCGTCACGATCGATTCCACATATTGTTGCACTTGATAATCAAATTAAGACGGATGTGTGCGTGTGTGATATCAACGAACATTAAACAAACTCAATCGAATATTATTAATCAAAGGATTACAATACCAAAGGAGTTTACGTCGTTTAAGCTCGATCCACCCGAGGTGAGCTCCCCTCGGGTGGCCTATGCACAACTCTCTGCTCTCTCACTCTCAGAGCACCTTTACAAATGAACACACATAATGAAATACCAAGGAAAAACATCTATAAATACTATCCAGATGTTCTCGCGCGACAACTTTAAGTTTTCGCGCGATGACAATATTATCCATCATCTTGGAGTTCTCGCTTCCTTGTACTTCTCGCATGATTTGAGTTTTTGTTTTTCACTTGATATTGTAATCTATAAAGGCAAGGTCCTTACATGAAAGTTTTAGTAGGATTGTAGGAAACAACAATTCTTCACTAGCCAATAATATAAAATCAGTGGCAAACAATAATAAATTGTTGAGTAAATTACCATTTGCATCCATAACGTTTTTTCATTTTAACCGTTTGCATCCCTACGGTTTCAAAATTACCATCTGCCCCCTAATGTTTCATGTTATCTTCATTTGAGTCTATATCATTTTATTTTTATCTCCATTTGTGTCCAAATAACTAACACTGATAGTTTTTCTGTTATAAATATTTTTGAAAAGACTAAACTATCCTTAATATTATATTAAAAATATAAAAAACCTTATTGGTCCCTCCATCAACATCTTCTTCT
This sequence comes from Flaveria ramosissima, assembly GCA_025215565.1. NCBI lineage: Eukaryota > Viridiplantae > Streptophyta > Magnoliopsida > Asterales > Asteraceae > Flaveria > Flaveria ramosissima. Next base: position 68,605,395 of record CM046039.1, read on the forward strand.
TCTTCTTCTTCTTCTTCAAATCACCACAAGCACAACCACCCCCATCACCACCCAACGGTCCGGTTGCCACCACAACAACCACACCAACGCCACAACCACAACCACCCGGTCACCACACAACAGCCACATCACCATCGCCACAACCATTCGGTAGCCATACAATAGCCTCATCACCATCGCCACAACCACCCGATCACCACCACAACTGTCACACCCCAACCATGACGGCGGAAACGTCGAGGTGTGAGGGTTAAGATCGTTCATAGCCACATAATGCTATTAATAACTCGAATATATATTAATCATAAGTTCCAATTGTACCATTACAATCATAAGTCTCAAAGAAATTAAAAATCATAGCATAAGATGTAACAAATCATTTTATTTTATTTATTAATCTAGGTCCATTCCTAGATGTGTAAGCTTTAAGGTGTAGATATCAAGCTTGAGTATTTCCTGAAACATGTTAAAAATAAAAGGTCAACATAATGTTGGTGAGATTTCCATAGTTTTCGATACATAAGTATATAAAAGATGGCAAATCATGTTGTAAGTTAGAGAACAAGTAACTAGGGATGTAAGACAGAATGCACAATCAAACCTCGACAAAGTTTTACAAGTCTCAAACGTTTAAAAGTATATACGATTAGCTAAGTGTACTTGGATCAACCAAGCAGGCTTGTCTGGCTCATAGATCTATGACTTCGCTAGGCTAGCAATAGTTAATGATTGTACATATATTCGACATTACATGGTAGCCACAAAGTTCAACTAGCCGCAACATACAGGTGAAATGCCATAAGTTTATAAGAATCAAACGTGTTTACAAGTGCAAAGTTTATAAAGTAACATGTTTCACCCCAAAGTGTAAAAATATAAAAAGGGGTATAGAAATACTCACATGATCAAATAATATATAATTGATGATTAATTTGTATAATAGTAAGCAACGTTTCTACGCAGTACCTCACAATGCACCTAAAACATATATATATTTACAAAGTTAAAGTTTAATAATATGTTTAATGGTTAAACGAGACTAGGGTTTCAATTTGGTATTTGGGGGTTTTGACAAACAATTGTATTTAACGAACGGAAATCAATTATTTTATCTTGGAATAAATTCTAAGAAATATATTTATATTTTATATAAAGACGAGAAGAGAAAACATTTATAATAATTTATAAGTTTTATTAAGTTTAAATAAGATTTTATAACTAAATGAAATTAGCACGATTTAAATAATTTAAAGGCGACGTTTGAAATAATGAAAACTATTATTTAAAATCTAATTTTTAAATAAAAGTAAATTAACTATAACATTAGCTTTAAAATTTTTTTTAACAAAATAAGAAGGTAATTTTAAAACCAAATAATTACAGAAAAATTAATTATTTGATTTTAAAATAAACTAGGTTTATAAAATAATTTTCTATAAATTTTAGAAACTTTTAACATCTATTTTAAAGGCCAAAAAGGCCTAAAAAATGTGTGAGGCTCCCCGGGTTCGAACCGGGGACCTCCTGCTTGATAGGGTGAATGGGTAACCAGTGGACCAAGGCTCTCAGCCGTGGTTTGTAATGGTTTTAATTTCTTAAAAACAACAAACACATAAACCACCCAATTCCCATGAACCCTAGATTTCTTTTGATCCCGAATTGAAGCACTAATCGATTCTATGGGCATTGTTAACCATGGGGTTTTTGTTTCCCATGATTTAAAGAATGTATACATGTAAACAATTAACCGTTTGATTAGCAATTGAAGATACACACGTCGATGAACGAGTCGCGACCGAGAGGTGAGGGAACGATGGATAAATGTTGATGATAATCCAATTAATCTTGTGTGAAGCTTCGATTGATGTACCAGAACAAAAACCCCTTATCAATTTCGAGTTTCAATGCTCAAACGATGGTGATCCAGTAAGTTGCAGGTGACGGTGAAAAGGGGTAGTCGAATATGATGTTAGTGTTTGTTTCAGGGGCAATTAAAGCTGGTAATGGTTTAGAGAGAGTTAATCTATTGTTTATGTGCGATTAATTGAATTATTATTGTAGTTTAATGCTCAAACGGCTAATAGCTTCAAGAGGTTTCGGTTATGTGATTGTTTAGTGGGTAACCCATGCTTTAACTTTGATTAAACGAGGCATTTAAGTTCGAATTGTGTTCTGGAACGGTTTGGAATGATTTGGTATCGAATCGGTGGTGTTTAATGCCTCCTAGAACCTCGCCGGCGCCGCGCCGGGCTTGGCCGGCCGGCGACCAGAAAAGCGGGTGAGAGAAAAGAGACGGGGGTTGGGTTTTAAAATTTACACAAGTGATCCCTGTGGTTTGTATTTTGATATTTCATGTTTAAAAACTTTCTTTTGAAGTTTCAATAATTGCAATATTTCCCCTCAAACTTAGTTATCTTATGTTTTCTAAACACAATTATTATTAGTATTGCTTTTATTATTATCACTTTTATTTTTGAATGTTATTATTATTATTATTACCATGATTTATTATTATTATATTACTATTATTATTATGATTATATATATATATATATATATATATATATATATATATATATATATATGTATATTTTACTAGTAATATTATTATTATCTATTATTATGCTCAATTTATTAACTTAATCATTAACTTCCTAATTAAAGGATTTAAAACAAACTAAGATATGAACATAATAACCCATAAATCTCATAATTAGCAATAGTGATCCTTACAAGAATTTAACGACATTAACTTTTAATTAACCAAAATTACAAGATGTCACAACAACATCCCCGTCACTTCCGCCACAACCACCCCGTCGTCACCACAACAACCCCATCACCACCGCCACAACCACTCGGTCACCACCACAACAGCCGTATCACCACAACCATAACTGCCAATCACCACCACAACAGCCTCCTTCATCACCACCACAACCACATCACTAATAGAGAAGTTGAAAATTGCAGATCTGAAATTGAAGGGATGGCTGAGAATGGTTGTAATTAGGGTTGTAGCGGGTCTTATTGGTGGTGGGTGACGACTGTTGTGGTGAAGAAGGGTGGTTGTGTTGAGTCGGTGGGTGGTGGTGGATGTAGAGAAAAGAGGAAGAAGAAGGTGTAGGTGGTAGCGTCGATGGGTGGTGGGTGGTTGTAAGGCCCCGTTCCCGGGACGCTTACTGTTGGATCCTCATCGCACATAAAACATATAATTACATTTCACTTTCATAAAACGTTACAGCGGAAACATTAAAACAACATTTTCATTTCATCAAAATACTTTTGCAAAATAATACAACCGTTCATTTCATAATTTCATTTTACATTTAATTACAAAAGCATTATAACATTGGATGCCATCCAAAATAAGCTGAGTAGCCGTCCCGTACCATCCTCAGCAACGTACCTGCCAACTGGAAACACATCAAAGTCAGCGTTGCTGAGTGAGTTCTAGTTTTATAATAAAACATACTTTTCTTTCGTTAAAACCATTCTTTACATACATGCGGTCACACATCATACGTACACATAGATAATGTTTATTATCTTCATCATTACATTCGTACTTTAACTTTTGTTCGCTCATACATTCTTACTTTCATTAGTTCGTTAATTTATTACATCTTTTCTTTCCATTAAAACCATGAACTTTACCCTTCAGTTTCCTGGTATTGGGCCTAAGCCTATCATAGACCTTCTTTAACGGTGCACAGCACCTCTGGCCACAGTACCTAAGGTAAAGTTTAGGATCATTACATTTGTTATTTCATCACGTTCTGGATCAACGTCAACAGCTATGCCCCAAACTATATGGCTGTTGGGCCGAAGTTCATAAACGACTTCCACACGGCACATAGCCTGGCACTAGCACCGGGGTAAGCAAAAAAGATCTCAACTATATTCTTCACCCCTAACATTATGGGTAACTCAAGTAACCATCATATGCTACACCCCCAACAATATGGGTACTACACCCCCAACAATATGGGTACTACACCCCCAACAATATGGGTACTACACCCCCAACAATATGGGTACTACAACCCCAACAATATGGGTACTACACCCCCAAAAATATGGGTACTATGACATACTACACCATGCACCACACTGATGGTCAGTCACAAAGACTGGATCCCCTGCGTGCACCCTTAAGGATTAGCTGAACCACACGCGGTTGAGCTTAAGGCATTTAGAGCTGTGCACTTTGGTACACTTTGCTTGCAAGCCTTTCACCTTTTCATTCGTTCATTAATGATGCATTCATTCATCATATTTCTCTTTTCATTATCTTCCACTTTATGTTACATAATACTTTCATTACATTCATTAACGTTCGACGCAAAGCCACGGAAAGATACATATACATAACAGGAATATAAACATAAACATACACACATCACCATACATGGCATCATCATCAACATGCCGAACATAACGTCTATGACCTCGAAAGTCAACTTACGCAAGCCTCCGAGAACCTCCCGAGTCAAAACCCACAACCGCACTTTCCCTCGAAGGTCATAAGATAAACCATTGTTCTTTCGGGCGTATGAACCCTACTTGGGCGTATGGACACCCTCCAGTCGCATGGCCTTCCGGGCGACTGAACATTTACGCGAATGGACATCAGGCGAATGGACCCTATGCGAATGGACCCTGTGCGAATTGACATCTATGAGAATGGACTCTCAGTCGCATAGCTTTCATGCGTATGGCCTTCAGTCGCATGACTTCAGGCGTATGGGCTTCAGTCGCATACTCTTCGTGCGAATGAACCTCAGTCGCATGGCCTCCAGGCGCATTGACCTCAGTCGCATAACCTTCGTGCAAATTAAACTCAGTCGCACAATCCTTCAATCGCATGCCTTACAAGCACATGAACTCAGTCGCATGACCATCATGCGTATGGACCTCAGTCGCATGGCAATCATGCGCATGGACCTCAGTCGCACGCCAATCGGCCGTATGGCCTCCAATCGCACTCCAGTCGGTCGCATAGCCCTAGCTGATGCAGAATGCAGTTTCAGTCGAATGCAAACTGCCCCTTTCGGCCTCCAAGCTCTTCCAAACTCTATTTTAGCCCAAATCAACCATCCTAAACCTTAGAAACACCTACCACAACATCATTCAAGCATACACAAGCCCGAAATCCAACCCCAAACGCACCAAACACATACACATACGCATAAAAACGGGTTTACATTCAAGCTTGTGTCCACAAGATCATTATTTTTTCTCTTTCCTCACTCACAACCACTTAAAATATAAAGTAAATTACAATTTTGGCCGTTAGGGTTAGGGCCATTTAACCCTATCAACCAAAAATGAATATTTTGACATATCAATCCCTACGTTTCGTTTCTTAACACGTTTTGACATATGACACTAACTCTGTTAACTTTTTTCTGTTAAGTGTAATAGCATTTTGGTCATTTTCATCTCAAGGTCTGTTAATGTAAATTCTTTAGCTTTACGGTTATTTATGCAAATTTTTTAAATTACAAACACAACCACCATACACCCCCACCCACCCCCACCACCTAAAACAACAACCACCACCACCACCACCACCACTTAACATAACCACAACTAGATGGCATCAATCCTAACACAAGTAGTGTCTCAATCTAATAACCCCTACTTAACAAACTAATAACCATGAGCGTTGACCTCCTATCCTCAGCCGGAGCCACTATAAACCACCAACACCACCTTGGATACCTTAGATGTAGATCTGTTGGGGTTACGGAGGGGACGCTAGCTGTGGTGGCCCTTTGTGGCGGACTCGGATGTAGATCTGTTTGGGTTGATGATGTACTCCTTTGGCCATGGATGTTGTCGTGCACCATTTCCTTTTGCTTTTGGTGACCCAATCGAACACCTCTTGGGGTCAAGAAGGGTTTCTTGGCGGTGGGAGTCGCAAGTGACTAGTGGTGGGAGTCGATGAGAACATATGTTTTTATTTTCCAGCGATTATGGTGATTGTATATGCCAGTCGATTGTAATGGCGGCGATGGTGGATACATCGAATCCGAGTCCCTTCGTTTACGATGAAAATGATGATCGTGTTGATTAATGTGACAATGATGGCGGCCTACTACCTAGCATGGCAACCCCCTTGTAGCCGTGGAGCATTTGGGTCTTTTGGTTTAGCAACAACGATGATGATTGTAGATCTGAGTCGTTTGGTTTTATTAACTTTGCTTGCGATGGTTTTGTTTTCTATGACCATTTTAGGGTTTATAATGGAAGAAAATGCCAAGCAAGATGGTTTTAGGGTGGAACGGGGTGGTGGCGGAGGAAATGATGCATGTGGTGGCGGTGCCAAAGCCCTAAACTAATAAAAGATGTAGATCTGTTAGGTGGTGGTGTGATGGTTGTTTTAGGTGGTGGGTGGTGGTTGTGTTAGGTGGTGGTGTGGTGGTTGTGTTAGGTGGTGGTGTGGTGGTTGTATTGTTATTTTTCAAATGTATGTAAATAATCCTAAAGAGTTAGAATTGACATTAACAGTCCTTAAAGTGTAATATGATCATAATACCCTTATATTTAACATAAAAAATTAACAGAGTTAGTGTTAGATGCCAAAACGTTAAGAAACGAACCGTTAGGAGTTGATATGTCAAAAGATTCCCTTTTAGGCTGAGTTAAATGACCCTATCCCCAGGGGCCAAAATAGTAATTTACTTTAAAGTATATTAAAAACATCATACAGTTTTGAATAGTGTTTTTCAAAAATACATATTGAATAGTAAATTTTCCCTATCTTTAACTTACAACAATTTTAAACCATATCATATAATATAAGGAATACATTGATATTTATTTAAGGAAAGAAGTGTGAATACCTTTAGGAGAAAATAACATGATAATGTCCTTCTAGGATTGTCAATGATTTCTTGGCCTAGTGATCAGGGGGAGGTGGGAAGCTTTGCCTCTCTTGGAGGTCCAAGGTTCAAATCTTGGCATATGTGAATATTACTAACTTGGTAATACTAACAACTAACCAGCTTGTAAGGCTTATTGAAAGGCTGATGCACCCAAAACAGACCAAAGTCTTTCCTGCATGCATGCACTCAATGCAAAGTAGAAGTTGCTTCGGAAGTTTTACACCATGCATTAGAAATTATTCTAAGTGTAAAATCTTCTGAAGACAAAAATGAAGTCTTCCAAAGCTTCAAAGACAAAGTCTTGCGAAGCCTAAGAAGTGAAGACAGATTTCTTTCGAAAACTTTGAAGAACTTGCTTTTATGATGTACTTTTCATAAAGCTGACCAACTTTCCGCTGCAACTCTGAAGACTCACCAACTTATACAAGTTGGTGAATGGTCCATGCTTTTTGTAACTGTACATTGAGATCTTGAGTCTGTAACTTTCTACCTTATGTACTTTTATCCTTTTTGTAATATATTAGGATGTGAGCTATGACATGTCATAGTCAGTAGTCAAAAGGAAGATTTGCCTTTTGACTCTACATTGATTGTGTTGTCTAGATTAATATTTCCAGCTGGCCTTCAAAGTATGGTCGGCTGTATGATGTAGTATAAAGTATCTCAGGTCCTTGTATCTTTCTTTATGCTTTGTAACACTTGTAAAAGAACTTGAGAGCAATATACAACATTCTTGAAAACCACATAACTTGTTGTTTGTTCTTAAGTGTCTGTCTCATATTTTACTTGTGTTCTTAGTAGCATAAACAAGTGTCTCGGTTCCCTATTTGATCTGTTAAGTATTCTAACACTCTCCTCATTGTGTGATTGTTGCATTGACCATCCCTTAACCGGTCCTGCAATTGGTATCAGAGCTTTCCAGGCTCTTGATTGTAAGATCATATCATCTTAGATCCCTTAGTCTCACAAAATACTTAACATTTCAAATGGCATCTCTCAATAAAGCTGATATGAAAACCGAAATCATGACAAAGTCTCCACTGATCACTCCTGAAGATTTTGATACTTGGTGCCAAAGAATGGAAGGCTTCATCAAGTCTCAAGACTCTAGGATGTACTAGTTTGTTGTCTCAGGACCTCACATACCAAGCACCCCTTCAACTGCTGTTGGGCTTGTATGATACCAAAGGTGCCAACTGACTTTTCTTAAGAAGATAGGAAGAATATTGACATAGATCAGAAAGCCATGGCTTCCCTCCAAACTGCTCTTCCAAACTCCATATATAGGGGCTTCAAGAAGTGTAAAACTGCTAAACAATTTTGGGATGCACTGAAGCTCATGTATGAGGGGTCCAATGAAGCAAAAGAGAACAAGAAGGACCTCTTGAAGCAGCAGTTTGAGAATTTCACCTTCAAAAGACAGGTGAAACCATGACTCAACAATATTTCAGGTATATTGAGATTGTGGATATTTTAATGGATGTTGGAGTAACTCTTGAAAACAAGGACATTGTAAGGAAGTTCATGTCCTCTCTTCCTAGACAATGGACACATTATTATGTTGTTATCAAGAGAACTGAGAACCTTAAGACTCTCACTCTTATAGAGTTGTATGGTATTCTTAGTGGATACCAGATGGAGATGAATTTGCAAAGTCCATCTGGTAGCTCCAACAATCAGCAGAGTTTAGCCCTTCATGTGGTTGAAAGGGATTACAAAGAACCACAACGTCATCTTATTTACTACCCTGACAACTCACAAAAGGGTCCTTTCATCACCTTCCCTGAGATACCAAGAGAGAGCTACACTCAAGGAAGCCCATCCTAAGAGACAAGCTCTTCACATGCCTTTGTGTATGCTGATGAAAGCACAAGCAACTTTCTCTTCACCCTTGAAGATCTTGACTGTATCCATCCAGATGACCTGGAATACATGGAGATAGTCCAGCAAATGGCTCTTCTCACTTACAGAGCCAAGAAGTTCTACAAGAGGACAAGGAGAAATTTTTATAGCAGTGCAACTAGTGGAAAGTTTGGACTAGATAAAAGCAAAGTGAAGTGTTACAACTGTAACCAAATAGGACAGTGGCCAAGCACAAACCAGGCCAAACTACACTGATAAAGCCAACCGGAATGAGAAGCCAAAGCAGTAAGCTATAGTTGTTGTTGAAGAAGGAGGCTTTGACTGGAGCTTTCAAGTGGAAGATGCATCTCCAAATCAAGCACTAATGGCTGACCATGATGAAGCCAAGGTATTTGAACATCTCTATACACCTGAATGCATTGCTAAAGTTAATAGATATAGGTCCTATAACTTAGAGATGAGATCTGATATTGAGTCTTTAAGTATCTTAAAATCTGATTTTAAAAAAGCTGAAAATGATTATAAACTTAAAACAGAAGATTTAGAGAAAACCATTTCAACTCTTAAACATGAGCACACCAATTATAGGACTCAAATCAAAGATCTCATCACTAAGTTAACCGAATGCCAGGCTAAGCTTGTGATCAGCAAAGCCAGGGCAGAAACTTGTGTTCTTGAAGAAGAGACCTTCAAAACATAATATCCTCATTTTTTTCATGCAAAAGTTTGTTATCAGAATAAGCAAGGACTGGGATCTACTGAGATAGCTCCTTCATACATAATATTGTCTGTAAGATCTCCTAGGTATGGAACTTGTGAAGATGAGCTTCCCCTCATAGACCCCATGAATGAAGAGGATGAAGAAGAGATAGTGAAGGATGACTCTGGAAAGAGTGAAGAAGAGCATCCTAAGAAGGGTCACTATTCTTTTGAGGAGAGAAAAGAAGTTGGATGACCAAGTCTAGAAGAAAGAACTTGATGAGAAAAGCCAAGAGAAAGTCCAAAAAGGCTCAAGAGATCAAGGCCACCTTTAACTCTATGTGGAAACAAGTTTTTATCTCTGCAGGTTTTGAGATGGTTAAGGCTGAAGACTCAAACTTGAAATCTAGTACCAGGAGTTCTAGTTCTTGTCCAAATCATCCCAGCATCATGAAGAAGGTTGATCAGTTGTGTACCACTGCTACACAACCTGAACCATCTAGTTCCAAAAGTAGTTCTCACCCTAAAAGAATTACTATATCATCTGCAAAGATGAAGATGGGAAAGGAAGGTGATCAAGTTCAGCCTTGTTCTCAAAGGAAGATTCTCAGAAGGAAGAAAATAGATTGTGTCATGTGTGATAGTACTTCTCATCTTGCAAAGGATTGCATCTACAATCCAAAAAATACTGTCCATATGATCAAGAAAGAAACTTCTGAGAAGATGAAGAAGAAGCAAGCTTCGGAAGGAAACTCTTTTCTTTTCGTAAGCTCCAAAATGAAGAAGAAGACAAGTGAAAACTTGTCTTCGTAGGAAAATTTGGTCTCGGAAAAAAGGAAAACTTCTGAAGTATTGAAGCATGTTGCAGTGTTAGCAAGATATTCCGAAGGTTCAGTCTCCAAAACTTCCGATGTGCTGAAGGTCAAGTGTTAGGTCTAGAATCAGTAGATCTAGTCATTATGTATAGGCTTAGTACTTGATTTAATATCTGTAATGAATTTTTGTATTTCATCATTGTGTATGCATTAAATATATAGGTTAAACCATTTATATATGTGTTGTTTTATGTATGGTTGCAGGAACAAGCATTATAATTGGTCAATTTATGAAATTGACCAAGTGTAAGAAACATCTACGGATGAACATTTTGTTCTTCCGTAGATATATTTCTTACAAGTAATTCTACATCCGAAGATCTTCTGCAGATGAACAACCAGAAATTACCCTCGGAAGAACAAGTTACCTTCGGAAGAACAAGTTACCTTCGGAAGAACTAGACTCCTTCGGAATAACACATCATCTACGGAAGAACAAATTCCTACTGAAGACAATATTCCTGCGAAGTCCAAACACTTGTATTATACAAGTGGTACAAGTCAACAAGTCAACAAGTCAACAAGGCGGTTATGCGAATCCCGAGAAATCCGATGATTCCTTAACTGAAACAAATCAAATCCCAAGAGATTCAGTGTTTCCTATAACTGAAACACCTCTGTCTATATATATGGATCCTAGGTTTCGATTCAAGCACGATTGAGTTAGACGATTGATTGATCGAGAACAGCAATAGCAATACGACAATCACCAAAGTCTTTCAATCAAACCTTAGCAGCCATCACATCATAGCATTCTTTAATATCATTCATTCAATACTTTTGTAATCATTAACACATTATAATAAAATACTGATTAATTATTAATTGTGTTTTGTTACATGAGTTCTTGATCTTTTATTGATATTTAAAGTTGTTTAACTCAATTAAACTAAATCAACGTTAATTCCACAAACGTTGACTTGACATCGATTGACACTGATAATTCATGTTGACGATCCTTAGATTCACAGGTGGTATCAGAGCCAAGTGCTTATTGATTTAGATCAATTGATCTATCAGTGTTAGTTGTGTTTAATTGTGTTTAATTTCGTTTAACTGCAATCGTTTTTAATTAACTTGTTTCTATATTCAAATCAATTGAATAGCAGATCTTGTTAACATCATGAGCAACTTCAGTGGTTCATCTTACCAACCTCCGAAGTTGGAAACAAAAGTAGACTTCAAGTCTTGGAAAATCAAGTTCAGGAATCATGTAAACTATACTGATTCTGATTTATGGACATCCATCACTGAAGGTCCTTATATTGCACCCACTCTTGGGCCGGATTATAATGACAAAAATCAACCAATCAGTACCAAAGATCTATCACCTGATGATGTCAAAAAGGCTAAAGTTGATATAAAAGCATACAGTTTGCTTAGTATGGCTTTACCTGAAGAGATATTAATCAGGTGTGAGAACTATAAAACAGCACACTTCTTGTGGAAGATACTTCACACTCTCTGCGAAGGGAGTGATGAGATAAGAAGTATAAGGAGAGACACCCTCAGATCACAATATGAACATTTCATCATATTGAGGGTGAATCAATTCCTCAGCAACTCCATAGATTCATGCAGTTAGTCACTGAGATGAATATTCTGGAGTTGAAGTATACAAGTGAGGAATTAAACAAGAAAATGCTCCACACTTTGCCAGAAAGTTGGAAGCATACTGTGTCCATGTTCAAGAACACTATAGATCTGAAAGCAACTGGTTTAGATACTCTGGTTGCAAAAGTGGAAGCTCTTGAAATGGACGAAAAATCAAGAAACAAGAGTGTGAGAACTCATGTCTCACCCTATCACTTCAAAGAAACAAATAATGTTGGAAGTGCATTTATCTCAAACAATGAAAGTGATAACTCTAGTGCTAGGAGTGATGATGAGGAGGAAGTTAGCTTCTATGCTTCAAAACCCTCAAAGAAATCATCTCAAGACAAGCAGCAAAATAATAAAGGAAGAACTACTGATAGACAAGATACAACTACAACAACAGCTAAGTCTTCATTTTCAGCAAATCACGTCAGAACCAATAACTGTGATATTGGACTCTGAAGAACAAAGAGCAGCCTCTGCAGCTTTTAGTTCCAGTTTTCAAGCCTATCTGGGAAGCTCTCTAACTTCAGCCAATATTTGTCAACAAGACTTAGAAGAACTGCCTCCTGATGTAGTGGAAGAAATGGATCTACAATGGCAGATGGCCATGATTGCTTATAGAGCTAAGCAATATCTCAGGAGAAATAAGAACTTGGCTTCAGCAAGCAAAACATCAAAGATTGGCGTTGACAAATCAAAAGTGAGATGCTACAAATGCAATATCTATGGACATTTCTCAAGAGAATGCAATCAACAGTCATATCCAGAGATGAGACAACACCAGCAGCATCAACAACATCAGATTCAAGCTCATCAACAATCAACTTCTCAAAGACCTCTGTACAAACAATCTCAACTGATCAATGCATCCCCACCAGCCACCAAAGAATCAGCTGGACCTAGCAACTCAAAGGAGTCAGGGCTGATCATACTTCAAGATGGAACATGTGACTGGAGTGTGTATGAAAAGGAAGTTTTGGAAGAGAATCAAGCATTGATGGCTCATATGGATCAAACAGTTCCACCAATGGCAAAAGAGGTAAAAGAAAGATTGTGTTCATCAACATGTGTTGAGGAAGTTGAACGATATAGAGTCCATGCTCAACAATTGGCTGACAAAGTAAAAGAAACAATGATTTTGAATGAATCCCATGTTAGAGAACATAAATTGTATCAAATAAAAATTAATTCTTTGCAAAAGGATTTAGAAAAAATTGTTTCTGAAAACTATAGTCTAAAAGCCCAAGTTGAGCATCTGACCACTTCCTTAACAAAATCCATGGCTGATCATGCATCAACTGAAGTGAAACTTCAGAAGTTTCAGTTATCATCTCAGCAATATGAGAAATTACTAAATTCTCATATTGAATCAAAGAAAAGGTCTGGGTTGGGTTATAATGCGGTTGCACCACCTATAAATGATAATTACACATCTTTACCTACAACAATGACCAACACTCTGTCAAATCATTTTGTGCCTGGCACTAAGTTTGAAAAAGATTCAACTCAAACTAAAATTAATGATGAAGCTGAGGTGAGTGAAACTGAATCTTCTGAATCAGAATCATTAGATCAAAATGATTCAGAATTTGATTATGATAAGTGTGATGACTTGGATGATTCTGATGAACATGATGTTGATCGAACAAGCACTGGTAAGAATGTTCATCTGAAAACTCATATCCCAAAAGTGCTTGAAGAAACAAAGTTGTCATATCCTCCTAAACAAAGAAACATGCTGAAGACCATCTGCAAGAGGATAGCTCAATTGAATGAAGGTCTTCAAGAACTAAGTATGCAAGACTCCTCCAAGAAATTGACTGATGAATCTGTCATCATTGAAGAAAAAGGAAAATTCAAAGAAAAAGGGAAGAAAAAGTCATCAGCAGATCATCAACTGAAAAAGAAAACTGCAGCTGCTGATCTACGGAAGAGGAATTCAGCAACAAACAATCAAAATGTGCACAAAGTGGAAAAAGGAGAAGCACATCTAAAGCTGACGAAGAAAGAACAACAACAAAAATCAGCAAACAAAAGGAATGATTCTGAGAAAGAATCAGAAGAAAAGTATTGCAAATGGTGTGACATGAAAAATCATAATACTGAAGACTGTTACTTCAGCAGCTACTGCTCTATTTGCAATATGAACAATCATATGACTGCTGATTGTTACTTCAACAAACACTGTGCTATCTGCAATAAAAATAATCATTCCATACAAGAATGTTATTTCAACAAAAAGAACAAGACAAAAGGGTCAAAGAAGAAAGAATCAGATAAGTCTGAATCAGATTCTCAATCTACGGATTCTGAAAAGGGTTCAAAACTGAAGAAGTTTGAACAAAAATCAAAGTCAAAATCACAGGACAAAACATCATCAAGTGTTCATATACTGAAGAAAAGACCATCTTTCCAGCAGTCAAAAACACCCCACAAAAGAGTAGATTTGTCAGATAAGAAATCAAAGGATGATGATTCATTCTTGATAAATTTGAAAAGGGCATTCATATACCTCATTCAAAAACAAAAGATAGTGAGACATTTAAAGGTTCATTATCAAAACAAAAGACTCAAACAAATGAAGTTGATCTGAGTCAAGCAGAAAATATGAATCATGAATCTACTTCATCAACATCCCATTCAGCAGAATCATCCTCATCTAAATCAAATCAGAATGAATCAATCAAATCTGAAACTGAAACTTCAAAAACTGTTCATGAAAGAGTAACTGTTTTAGATCCTGTTGACAAACCCAAGATCACTAAGACTTGGGTTGTCACTTCTAACTGATTTACTTTTCTGATTGCAGGAACAATATTGGAGAGCTGACAACAAGTGGTATGTTGACAGTGGTTGTTCCAGGCATATGACAGGAAACTGTTCTCTTCTCCATGATTTCAAACATAAAAATGCTTCTTATGTGGCATTTGGTGGGGATAAAATGGGAGGTAAAATTGTTGGTGAAGGAATGATAACCAATGGTGTACTTAAATTTGATAAAGTAAATTACTGTAAAAATTTACAGTATAATTTACTTAGTGTATCTCAAATTTGTGATCAAAATTACACTACATTGTTTGATGAAACTAACTGTTACATTCTTAAGCCATGATTTATTGCCCCAAAAGATTGGATTCCCCTCAAAGCAGCAAGAAAAGGAAACACTTAGGTTTTGGATATGAACAACACTTCTCTCACAAAACATGTAACTTGCCTTATATCTAAACTCTCAGAAGATTTGTCTCAATTATGGCATAGAAGGCTTGTCTATTCTAACATGAAGAACATGAATAAATTGGTGAAAAATGACGTGGTCATTGGATTGCCAAATAAAGAGTTTCATTGCTCAACTCACTGTTCTTCTTGTTACAAAGGAAAACAACACAGAGTGTCACATAAATCCAAAACCATCAATACTAATACTACACCACTCAAATTGCTTCACATGGATCTTTTTGGTCCCACCAATGTAATGAGCATTGGAAAAAGGCAATATTGTTTGGTGATAGTTGATGCTTTCACAAGATTTACATGGGTCTTTTTCTTAAAACAAAAGAGTGAAACATCAGAAACATTAATGGACTTTGTAATCAAGATTGAGAATCATATGGTACTGAATTTGTCAATTTTGAACTGGATTCCTTTTGCAGGAGCAAAGGTATTGCAAGATAATTCAGTGCACCAAGGACTCCACAACAAAATGGAGTTGCTGAAAGAAGAAACATAACTCTCATTGAAGCAGCAAGAACAATGCTAGCTGATTCACAACTACCTATCACCTTTTGGGCTGAGGCTTTGAATACTGCATGCAATGTTCAAAACAGAACATTAATTGTCAAAGAACATAACAAAACTCCTTATGAGCTCCTATTTAAAAAAAACCATACCTAGGATATCTAAGAGTCTTTGGATGTCAAGTAACTGTTTTGAACATAAAAGAGTCATTAGGAAAATTTTCAGAAAAAGCATATGATGGTTTCTTTGTTGGATACTCTTCAACATCAAAATCATATAGAGTGTATATTTCACAACATAACATTGTGGAAGAGACTCCTAATGTATCTTTTGATGAAACTGTATTTACTAAGTCAGTTAAAGGATCATCATGGTTATTTGACATAGATGCTTTATCTAAATCATTTAACTATGATCATTTGACCAATGCAGGATCTGATGAAGTATGCTATCCATTTGTTCCACCTATTATGACTGAAGTAACCTTATCTGCTGATCCTCCAAGGATACATCCATCTTCAGATGAAAACACTTCAGTAGAAGCATATAT
Organism: Flaveria ramosissima; assembly: GCA_025215565.1. Classification (NCBI taxonomy): domain Eukaryota; kingdom Viridiplantae; phylum Streptophyta; class Magnoliopsida; order Asterales; family Asteraceae; genus Flaveria; species Flaveria ramosissima. The sequence continues at coordinate 68,621,609 of CM046039.1, forward strand.
TACATGTGGAATTGAACAAAATGCATCCGGAGAAGTTCCTTCGGAAGACCAGAATGCATCCGGAGAAGTTCCTTCGGAAGACCAGAATGCATCCGGAGAAGTTCCTTCGGAAGACCAGAATGCATCCGGAGAAGTTCCTACGGAAGACCAGATTGCTTCCGGAGAAGTTCCTATGGAAGACCAGAAGCATCCGAAGTTCCTATGGTAGACCAAAATGCATCCGGAGTAGCTCCTACGGAAGAGCAAAATGCTTCCAAAGAAGTTCCTACGGAAAATCAAAATGCATCCGGAGAAGGTGCTACGGAAGAGCAAAATGCTTCCGAAGAAGTTCCTGCGGAAGAGCAAAACACAACTGTAGATACTTCTGTAGCCCAATCAACAGACTCTCAATTTGATTATTTCTTGAATTCTCAACTTGAGATGAATCAATCAGAGGCAATGGAAATGACTAACCTGGAATCATCTATTCCAGTTGAATCAACTCCTTCAATGAGAATTCATAAGACTCATCCACTTGACAACATCATTGGAAATCCTGAAAAGAGAACTACAAGGAGCCAAAGTAGTACAGCCAACCTTTGTCTCTTCAACTGTTTTCTTTCTCAAGTGGTGCCTCCAAACATTACAGCTGCTTTAAAAGACAATAGCTGGATTGAAGCTATGCAAGAAGAGCTTCAACAGTTCAGAAAGCAAAAAGTGTAGTCTCCTGTTGATTTGCCTGAAGGTCAACATCCTATTGGAACTAGATGGCTATACAAAAACAAACTGGACGATAGAGGGATTATTGTCCGAAACAAAGCAAGGTTGATTGCACAATGATACACTCAAGAAGAAGGCATAGACTATGATGAAGTTTTTGCACCAGTTGCAAGAATTGAGGCAATAAGAGTGTTTTTGGCATATGCATCATATAAGAAGTTTACTGTGTATCAGATGGATGTCAAGTGTGCATTCTTATATGGGAAAATTGATGAGGAAGTTTATGTGTCACAACCCCCCGGATTTGAAGATCCTCATTATCCTCACAGGGTATACAAACTAGATAAAGCCTTGTATGGTCTTCATCAAGCACCAAGAAAATGGTATGAAACACTATCATCTTTCTTACTCAAGCGTGGCTACAAAAGAGGAACTATTGATCAGACACTTTTTCTCAAACAAGAACATCAAGATCTTTTAGTAGTTCAAGTATATGTTGATGACATTATATTTGGATCAACTAATAAGAGATTGTGTGTGAATTTTAAAGAGCTGATGAAATCTGAATTTCAAATGAGCTCAATGGGTGAATTAACCTTCTTCTTTGGCCTTCAAGTTCATCAAAAAGCAGATGGAATATTCATCAATCAAGAAAAATACATACATCAAATACTGAAGAAATACAATCTTGCTGAAGTATCCTCATGCAAAACACCAGCATCAACATTTGATAAGATTGCTCCTGATTCCTCTGGAAAATCTATTGATCAAAAATTATATAGATCTATGATAGGTTCACTTATGTATTTAACTGCCAGTAGACCTGATATTATGTTTGCTGTGTGTGTATGTGCTAGGTACCATTCTGATCCAAAGGAGTCACATCTCAATGCTGTAAAAGAATTTCAGATACCTCAAGGGAAAACCAGGACTTGGTCTTTGGTATCCCAAGGATGGAGACTTTACACTCTACTCATACTCAGACAGTGACTATGGTGGATGTAATAGCAACAGAAAATCAACAACCGGTGGATGTCAATTCATTGGACCAAGGCTAGTATCATGGCAGTGCAAGAAACAAACCAATGTTTCTGTATCCACAGCTGAGGCTGAGTACATTGCTGCTTCAGCTGGTTGCTCTCAAGTTCTTTGGTTGCAAAACCAATTGCTTGACTATGGTTACAACTTTCTTCAAACTTCAATCTATATAGACAATTCTGCTGCTATGTTTATCACTGCTAATCCTGTGCAACATAGTAAAACAAAACATATTGAGATAAGATATCATTTTGTGAGAGATTGCTCAGAAAAGGGGTTGATCAAGTTAGTCAAAGTGGATACATCAAATCAGCTTGCTGATTTATTCATTAAAGCCTTTGATTCAGTCAGATTTAATTTTCTGATTGAGTCTCTAGGCATGATTAACTTAGATTAATCAAACAAACAAAATGCTGTGTGTAATGATGCATCAGCATGACATATGTATAAGAAATGATAGTACACTATAGATTTGCCTATTCCTGAATAAATACATAACAATAAATCTCAGCAAGTTTCTTGATATGTGAGTAGGTTCATCTTGAGTGGAAACAAACCTGACTGCATGCAAAACATAATACTAAAATGATTGTTTGTGGGAAACTTCATTTTGAGAAAAACAAAGTGAGTCTTATCCTAATGTGATCAAATCATTCATCTAAACACACTATGTAAAACACTTTATACTATCTATCTTTGCAAATCATACTCCCTCTGTTTTGTGTGAACAAAGACCTGGGTGTATGATCACCATACTGAATATCAGTTGGAAAAGGTGAAAAGATCATGATCCACATCATCCCTCTGTTTTATGTGAACAAAGACCTGGGTTAAAGGCACCTCTGTTTTACGTGAGTAAAGACCTGGTGACCTGATGATGATCATATCTAAAGCTCTCAAAAGAATCCTATGTGATCAACTGTATATTATCTTGAGCTTTTACATCATTGCATCAATGAGATGCCAAATACATCTCAAGATAGATATTATACTTAAAGTACATAGTCTTAAGTGTGAAAAAGTGATGATTTGACTTGCAAAGGGAGGATAAAACCTTTGTGAATTGAATGTGAAGCCCATAACAGTTATTTCCAAATCAATATGAAAACATGATAAACAGCATGCCTAGTTGATACATGAGCTCTTGTATGGATTTATGTGGACAATATACTTGCAATCAGAACTTGTTCAGGTATTAAATCAACAAAATAACTCATCAGGAAGAGACTTAGAATTATAGTATGATCCCATCTTATGTGTATCTGATCATTATCATACAGTTAAAATTCATGTTATTCCTCTTAAAGAAATTTATGATAAATGCTTCAGTTCACCATTAATCACAAATGTAGGGGGAGTAGAATACATGAAAAAGTATCTCAATCAGCAGCAGCAATGTCTATATCATTATCAATTTGAAGAAATTGGAATCTGAGCATCATCTTAGCTTCTGGATACATGAAAATTTTTAGTAAAAATCATAATTTTAAATTTTCTTGTACTAAATTGTCATGTATACAAAGCCAACAAGGTCCTAAAGCAATAAATGGTTCTAACCAATGGAGTTGGGCCATACATACAACAATATTTCTTTGCATTGTACTACTTTAAGCATCAGCAGAAGCTACAATGTGGAAATCAATCTTAAATGTTTATCCGTAGATTGGTAAACTACGGATGAATAAAGATCAATAAGTAATTTAATGTTACAATTTCACATCATCAGCAGATGTTGTTGATCCGTAGATGTTCTACGGAAGAGTACATTGAGGATCCCACTTAATTAATGAGAAATTACTTCTACAGAAGAGTACATTGAGGGTCCCACTTAATAAAACAGAGAAAATTAATGTGTCTGAGGGTATATATAATGAGGTTTGACTTGTCAAATTTATTATTCGCTTTTTCAGCTCACTTTTTCAGACCTAGAAAATCTCACTCAACAAAATTTTTCCCACTTCCTCAGCATTCAAAATTTACCAAATCAAAACCTTAAGCAAACATATATTTGTGTTCTTAATCAGCGTTTATTAAGGTAAAACATGTCGTAATCTTCAAGAATGAACCATTCGATTCTTGTTTTATCTCACAACTGTTCGTATTCTCATATCAATAATGTGATTTTAACGAAGTCTTTTCTTATGAACAGATAGATCATCGATTCGCAAAAGAACACAATGTGTGTGCTTTCTTAAACCCTGACGATCCTATGTCAGAAGGATGTCAAGAAATTATGAGATATCTGAGAAGATCGAGGATATTCTATACCCTATCAGCAGAGCCGGTGATTTATCGAGCTCATATCATTGATTTCTGGAATTCTGCATACGTAGAAGAAGATGGTGAAGGCATTATTGCTGAAGTTAAGAATCGAAGGCTGAGAATTGATAAACAAACAATAAGAAGGGTTCTTGAACTAGGAGATGTTGAAGCCGGACACCCTGATGTATTTGAAAATGAATACATAGAAAAGGTTTTTCTCTTAATGGGGTATGATGGAGACTTTGAAATCGGAGAAATCAAGAAGGGAAGACTCTGTAAGCCATACAGATTTCTGTGTCACACTTATTTGAAGTGCATTTTGAACAGAAAATCTGGGCTTGATAGATTTTCAAGACACATATCATCTGGAATTATTGGTATCTTTGAGGGAAGAACATACAATTACTCAAAGTACATCTTCAATTGTCTGTGTGATCACATTAGAGTACTGAAGGCTGATAAGATGTACATGTTTCCAAGGTTCATTCAACTTATCATTAATGCGGACTTGCCTGGAACATCGGTGGAGGGTGGTGTGTTTATTCAAGCACACCTTGGCAGATCTGTGCTGAACAAAATCTCTGAGAAATATGAAGGAGGTGACATAGACATGTTTGCTCATGTGATTGATGCTAATGCAGACATACCTTAAGAGCTTGTGTGGGAAATTGAACAAGAGAACTCTACAACCAACTCTGCTCAAGACACTCACTCACCAGATACATCACTCATACATCAGCAATCTCCTCCCAGCCAAAATACAGAACCAATCTCACCAATCCTCCAACAATCACCACAACAACAACAAACACCCCAACCACAATCTCCAGCTAGCCAAAACACAGAACCAATTTCACCTATCCTCCATCAATCACCAAATCAACAACAAACACCCCAACCACAATCACCAGCCAGCCAAAATACTGAACCAACATCTCCCATTCAATCCCAATCACCAAATCAGCTTCAAATGCAAATTTACCAACAACCTCCAAATCCTGAAAATTCAACTATTGAGAGTATCTACACTGGGGAGACAGAATTAGTCTCACAAGAAAGTACAGTTAAACTGTCATTATCAAAAACTGAATCCCCTGTGCTTTCAAATGAAACTGAAGAAGTATCTCCAGTGACTGATCATCAACAACAACAAACTCATCAAGAGCATGTAGATCAAGCCACTGAACCAAGGTCAAGCTCAGCAAGTGTTGATCAAGAGGAAGTTAAAGATGATGAGATTGATTCTCAGCATCAGGAAGTAGATGCAGCAGCAGACCATGTTGATGTTATTGCTTACAATAAAGATGATCTAAGTGATAATGATATCCCTGTCAGCAAGAGTTATCTGGTTGCTGAGTACAACAAGCTGGTACTCAAATCAAACAAAAGAAAGGAAAGAATACAAGAACTGAAGGGAATGATCAAAGAAAAGGATGAAGAGTTGATGAGACAACAAACAAGAATAAAAAGACTGAGAGAAGATGCTCAAAGTGATAAAGAAGTCATTGATGCTTTACTGGATAAGGAAGCTGAGCTTAAAGAGTCAGTAGAATCTAAAAAGATAGAAAAGGAAAAGATTATGATGAAGTTTGAACAAGCATCTAGCACTATGACTGCTCAGTCAAATGTGATAAAGAGAAAAGAAGAATGAGCAGCTGAAATTGAAGATCAGTACATTGGAATCTAATGCTAAGGATTCAACTGCTCAAACAAAACGATCTACTGACTCATCAAAAGAGATGATCCTGTACTCAAGAAAAAGAAAGTATTTTGGTACTGCAGAGAAGAAGATAACTATGGATGAAAGTGCCTCCAAGAAACAAAAGCTGACCTCTCCTGAACACAGACCTTCAGTAGATTTATCTACTGTGAAGCCTATCTCTCAGCAAGAGGATGAAAGTGATGTAGAGTGCGAAGAACTAATCAAAGAAGACTCTCCACCAGAACAAGAAGTCTCAAAGGCTGATGATCTTCTGACTACAAGAGACATATTAGAAGAGAGACCTGAATCAACCATGTTCATGACACTTATAAACCATGGTTTCCCTTATGACATGGTTGAGAGACTAAACATGACTGAGATGAAGAATCTGTTGAAAGAATTTGAGCTCGCATGCTTTATGATTCCAAATTGTGATTATGAAGCCTTCAGCACCTTTCAATCCATTCAGAATACAAAGAAGGAGTTGGGACATTGTGACACAGTCAAGCTGAGCAAATACAACATGACTTGCTAGTTACAAGGCCATAATTACAAACCTCATGAGCTTAAAGGAAGATCAGTAGGGGAACTTAGAAGGATGATGGAGCATGTTATGAGAGTTGAGCTAGATACTGGAGTAAGATTCAGAACTGAAGCTCCACATGCATCTTATGAGGAACAAAGCAAATTTCCTGCTGAACCTATAACAGTTGAACCTAAAAATCAGCACAAAGGAAATGAGAAATTGATCAGAGAGCCAAGAGAAGTAATACCTGGCAAAGTATGGCCACTTGGGACTACTGTGAGAGAGATAACCGAGCAGAAGTCCACTCTGATTCAACTGATAGACCACCTCACAACTCCCAGTTCTGTGGAAGAAAACAGGATCATGGCCTGGAAATATGATCCAGACTGGGATTGTGCCATTATTAAAAGAACATATGGAAGAGTTGAATACTTCCATGATGTACTCTCAGTGGTGAGTCTGCCAGAGAATGACATCAAAGATCTTCAAAGTCTAATCATCAGCAATTATCCAATTCACCCTAGAGGAAGAGATTTTTCAACTCTAGTGGGAAAGTTGAAGACAAAATTTAAAGATGATGTGTTGATAGAAGCTAAAAGAGAAGATATAGAACATCAGAAGAGAATCAAAGGGCTCAAAAGATACAAGTCCAATGCCTCAGAACATGTAGATGATGAATTCTTGAAGAGGGTTGGCTACAACAACAGAAACAAAGCAGCAATCAAATGCATTGAAGGGACTCAATTCACATACCCAATCACTGAATGGGGTTATGTTGAGAAGACAAAGGAGTTAGTCGTGCTGAGAAATGCTGAGAACAAGAAAGCTGACAAGATCAGGATCTTTGATCCTGTTGAAATCAAACTACTCCATCCCAGCTACACTTCATATCTAAATGACAAATTCTTTCCTAAGCTGACTGATGAAAAAGCACAAAATGATCTGTTCCTGCATGTCCATGTGATCCAAGTAATTGACAAACTACATGCCAAAGCATACAAAAGAAGAAGATTCAATGCTGGACTGCTGAAAGGAACAACTTTTGATGAAGTAACAGAACTCAGAATCTCAGAGCAAGATGAGCTAGAAGTGGTGAATAACAACAAGGTGTTAAACACTCTCACTACAGAGGAAGATGTTCTGGGAATCAGTTTTAAGACTCTAAAGAAGTTCAGCAAGATGAAGATCAACTACAAGTATGATGATCAGAAGACTGTTGTTTCTTACTTCTACAACAAAATCATTGCCAGAGTCAAGGAACTTTCAGTTTTGAAGAACTGATTGCAAGTATCTAAGCCTAAGGGGGAGTATTGTTAGGTCTAGAATCAGTAGATCTAGTCATTATGTATAGGCTTAGTACTTGAATTAATATCTGTAATAAATTTTTGTATTTCATCATTGTGTATGCATTCAATATATAGGTTAACCCATTTATATATGTGTTGTTTTATGTATGGTTCCAGGAACAAACATTATAATTGGTCAATTTATGAAATTGACCAAGTGTAAGAAACATCTACGAATGAACATTTTGTTCTTCCGTAGATATATTTCTTACAAGTAATTCTACATTCGAAGATCTTCTGCGGATGAACAACCAGAAATTACCCTCGGAAGAACAAGTTACCTTCGGAAGAACTAGACTCCTTCAGAATAACACATCATCTACGGAAGAACAAATTCCTACTGAAGACAATATTCCTGCGGAGTCCAAACACTTGTATTATACAAGTGGTACAAGTCAACAAGTCAACAAGACGGTTATGTGAATCCAGAGAAATCCGATGATTCCTTAATTGAAACAAATCAAATCCCAAGAGATCTGGTGTTTCCTATAACTGAAACACCTCTGTCTATATATATGGATCCTAGGTTTCGATTCAAGCACGATTGAGTTAGACGATTGATTGATCGAGAACAGCAATAGCAATACGACAATCACCAAAGTCTTTCAATCAAACCTTAGCAGCCATCACATCATAGCATTCTTTAATATCATTCATTCAATACTTTTGTAATCATTAACACATTATAATAAAATACTGATTAATCATTAATTGTGTTTTGTTACATGTGTTCTTGATCTTTTATTGATATTTAAAGTTGTTTAACTCAATTAAACCAAATCAACGTTAATTCCGCAAACGTTGACTTGACATCGATTGACACTGATAATTCCTGTTGACGATCCTTAGATTCACATCAAGTCTAAGCTTCCAAAGGTGGCGTGGAAGATAAAGAAAGACCATATGACTGAAAGTTCTTCATCAACATCAGCAAATGATGCTTCAAACTTGACAATAGAATCAATTACTGTTGCATTGTCTTCAACTTCTTTTGATAAGCCCCAGACCAATAAGGCTTGGGTTTTCAAATGTAACTAACCATCTCTTTTGTGCAGGATCATTGATAGTGGCTGTTTCAGGCACATGACAAGCAATAGCTCTCTACTCCAAAATTTTGAGAAATTTAATGGAGGGCCAGTTGCTTTTGGAGGAGATGCTGGAGGTTACATTACTGGAAGGGGCAAGGTCACAAATGGTAAGCTCAGCATTAAAAAGGTAAACCTTTATCAAGGAGCTTGGATACAATCTCCTGAGTGTATCTCAATTTTGTGATCAGAGTCATAACGTGCTTTTCACTGAGTATGAGTGCATTGTTCTCAGGCCTGTGGTGGTCATTCCACATGAGTACATCCTGCTCAGAGCCCCCAGGAAAGGGAACATGTACAAGATGGACTTGCAAAAAAACATCTCTTTCAAGAGAAGTTTCATGCTTTCTATCTAAAGCAAATAGTGATGAGTATTTCCTCTGGCATAAAAGAATGTGCCATGTAAACTTTAAAAATATGAACAAATTAATTAAAAATGACTTCGTAACTGGAATACCAAAGAAAGAGTTTACAAGTGATGACCGCTGTGTTGCATGCCTCAAAGGGAAGCAACACAAGGTATCTCACAAGCCAAAGAAAAGAAACTCAATCACTAGACCCATACACTTATTACATATGGATCTCTTTGGCTCTACCAGTGTAATGAGTCTAGGAAGGACCTCATACTCTTTGGTGATCACAGATGACTTTACAAGATTCACTTGGGTATTTTTCCTTAGAACTAAGGATGAATCTCCTGAGATCTTGAAGAGTTTTATCTTAAATATTGAGAATCAATGTGATCACAAGGTCAAGACCATAAGATGTGATCAAGAAGCTGAATTTAAGAACCAAATCCTTGATACATTTTGTGATGAAAAAGGTATTACAAGACAATATAGTGCTACCAGGACTCCTTAGTTGTCCATACTCAGCAACCTCCTCAAGTTCACATTGATGTGAACTCACTCATTCATAATCTATTTGAGGAGGGAATTTCAAGGGTAATATCCCCACCCCAAGAAGCTTCAAATTATATACTAGGGTAGAGGTATGATGCTTAAAGAAGAGCTCTCATACTTTATAGACTTCAAGGGCAACAATAGATCTTAAACTTTCAGACCTTGAACTACTATAAAGGTCTTGATCTTGTCAACATGCCATTTGCCAATCCATCTCATAATAGGCAAGCTGAAAGAATGGCTGCAAGGATACAAGACATGATTGCTGAAGTGTTCAAAGCAAGGAGACAAATGTGAGCAGGCAATGTCATTGGTCAACTGGATGTTTAGGTGGACCCTAAGATTAGCTTAAAAGGGAAAACCTTGACTGATGGCCCAGTGATAGAACCTGTGAGCACTGTCACAGAACCAACAACTTCAGCATCCCATTCCCTTAGTGAAACACATGCTGATGAAGGTGTCTCACAACCTCTCTTTGGCCTGAGTCTGACTGCTACATCAGACAATAAAGGCCAAAGCTCTTTCCACTCTGAGTCACAAAGGTCTATGGGTGACAAAGGGAAAAGGTGAGGAGATTGAGTAGGAGGAGGAGGAGAGAGAGAGGAAGAGTAAGCTAAGAGGAGAAAGTTCAATTGGGTCCTTAGGCTTCATGAAAGCTGCTATCAGGGCTGCTCACAGACCAAACACTCAAAATAATAAGTTGAGAGCAGCTAGGATACACTATCTGGGGATCAGAAACTATGATATTGATGAGATCATCTCTCTCCCCTTAGAGGAATTGAATGAACTGGCAGACAAAGAGTTGTTTAAGGAGAGGAAAGAGGCAGAGGATGCAAAATTGTTTTTCAAAATCTAGGAAGAAAGAAGGCAGAAAAGGTTGTACAAACATGCTCCTACCCTCTCTCTAGTTCAAGAAAGTCCTACAAGAGAGGCTGTGGCAACTGAACAACCTCAGGTAGACAAGGAAGCTGACAGACAAAACATGATCAACTACCTGAGTGCCACATGGCTCTACCAGGCAGTTGTACTTCTTCCCTTATCCTATGAATACAGAGAGTTTGAGTACCTCAAGCATCTTGAGAGGAACATACAACATTCTTGAAAACCATATAACTTGTTGTTTGTTCTTAAGTTATTGTCTTATATTTTACTTGTGTTCTTAGTATCATAAACAAGTGTCCCGGTTCCCTATTTGATATGTTAAATGTTCTAACACTCTCCTCATTGTGTGACTGTTGCATTGACCATCCCTTAACCAAACCTGCACAGCTGTTCAATAAGAAAATATCCTTTTAGGATAGACTTTGTTGACCTTCAATATCTACAACAAACCCGTTGGAGTATGAATTTCAATCCCAAAACCCACGTTCTAATAATTTATACCCTCTCAACCCAAAATCAAGGTTGTAACAATCTTGTTGAGCTCCTCTGTCTGCACCTTCCAAACTGGATTCGATGATGACATATTGTTTAGGTTGTTTCGGTTATTTTTGTCCTTTTATTATGCTTATTAAATATAACACTTACAGTTATATAGTAAAAATAATAATAAACAGCAAGGGTTAGAATTTAATTTTTAGAAGAGTGAATGATTAAATATAAAGTAACAGTTATATAATAAAAATAATAATAAACAGCAAGGGTTAGAATTTAATTTTTAGAAGAGTGAAATGATTAAGTGTTAAAATAAAACGGGTAAAATAGTAATCTTATCTAGTTTAGGGACCGAAAGCAAAGTAGGTAATTGGGGACTGTATCCAAAATTTTCAAACTTCAAGACCAAAGCTATGATTTTAATCAAATCTCAGGGATCATTTGTGTAATTTACTCTTTTAAAAATGTTGTTTAAAAAATACGATGTTTAAAATATTTTAATTTTATTACGATTAGCTAGAAACTAAGTTAAATTTTAACAAAATTAACTCTAATTAAAATACTTTTGATGCAACATTTTATTTATTTTTAGAAAAAATTAGTTTAATCAACATAATAATAAATTGGCATTTATTAAGCAAATTTATTGAGGAAGCTATATTTATATACTAATCTATAACTTTTATTGTAGTGAGAATGCATGTCCAAATCATAAGTGTAGCCTAGATGAACATCCTAAAATGATATGTGGTTTAAAGAGATTTTGATATATTAATATAGATTAATATTGATAAACTACTAAAAATGGTAGTATAATAAGTCGAATAGGAACATATATAAAGTGGAATATAAAGGGGAATACGGGTGTATTCTAGAAGTATGGGAACACACAAGGTGATATAGACTTATAAGGGCGCATACAAAGATGAATACATGTATCTAGGCCTTTTCTTAAACAAATCAGAATCAAATATATCAATAGGAAGTTGTAACAAATAATAGAAAATGTATATTTAGCTGATGCCTATATGAAAAAATAAAGTAGAGCTAGAAAAACTGAAGAAAATTGATTAGCCGATTGTAACTTAAATTTGTTGATTAGTGCAAAAAATAATAATTATTAATGAAGAAAACCATTAGTAGCCTTGTGATAAGATTGAAAGAGATGAAACGCTTAATCCAATGGTCCATTGCCAATAAACGGACATCATTACATAAAAGTACCCTAAAATTACCTTAAAATGATTTGTAATTTTTTGAATTCAAAACTATCCTAACACAAATTTGTCAACATTTATCAACGGATTCATTAGCAAGTTCATGAACACGATCACCTTACCTGTAGGCACTCTCGAGATACACGAGACAGTTTACCCGTGATACCCATAGGTAACCAAGGTAATACTCACTTCCCATCTCGTCCACCCTAAGAGTCGAATACTCTCTGCAGACTACTAACATTTAAACCTAATGAAAATAGTATAAATGTTTTTGAAATATGGTATTGTTGTTTAAGAAATTTAATGGACGAAAAGTTTTATATTAATTATTCAAAATAATTATATTATATTAATAACGCAAAAGAAATGTGGACGACACTTGCGGATAACATCTTCGTCACTGAATGATTTGAATAGGAAGTAGGCCTACCGACAATATTAGTGGACACCTTCAATAGTGATCACCATTTTCCCTACTCCTTGCAACTTCCGTTTTCCAATTAGTGGTCTTCATCCATTCAAAGAGCCGAGTCATTTTCAAAAGAAATATCAAGATCTGTCTTAGTTTTTTGTTTTATATTTGTTTTTTTATGTTAAACTAGTCAATATACTCACGCACTAAACATGCACCATACGCAATGTAATAGAGTATATACTATAATGGTCCTCACTTGTTTTCGATCTAAGTTTATGTTGGAAAGTAGAGTCACTCGAATTTGTATCACCGAACGAAAACATATTATATTTGAACTCACTCGATTTTAAATTAAATCTACATCGGTACCTAGACTAACTCAAAACTTACATAAAATTAGCACGAACCATGCTCGCATCCAAACAAAATTTGGGTAAAAACATAGACGAACTCGAACTTACACCAACACATGCATAAAAATAAAGACGTAAAAGTTAGTTCTTTTAAATAAAAATGTACAATGTGTAAATCCATGGCTTTAAAAACACAAAGGGGGCAAAAATGATATTTCTCAAAGTCTTACAAAAAGTTTAGGGTTACAAGTGTTAATTCATAAAACTTAAAAGGGGAGTTTTTGGGTCAACAGGCCATTCTAATTAAGGATATAGCTAGATGTGATGGCTTGACGCACGTTGCACGTTTTGAAAACGGAAAAACCGAGGCTCAGACAACGCATCATCACAACCACAAGTTAATTGCTTCATCGCATCACAAACTAACAGGTTAATATAGGAGACAACTTAATCGTCAAAACGCGACCCAAAACTAATTACCGATTATGGAATTGACACCAATTTTTGGGTCTCATCACAACCAATTTGTGTCATTTACGTAAGCGAACACCTACCACCAATTATCAACATCATTCAATAAAGTTTTTGTAACACCCGGTTAATTTAAAAAGACAAGAAACGAAGAATAAAAGAAGGAAAAGCAATAAAGTCCAAATGGAGGGACTAAAAGTGTCCAAAAGGACAAATCTTTAAAAAGATGGTGAATAAAGCAACATGGCCGCCCATGTTGCTACTCTCACCTTTTCCATTTCGGCTTATAGAGAGAGAGAGAGAGCAGAAAACTCTCAGTTGAAGATAAAGAAGAAGAAGTGAACGAATTCAAGGTAAGAATTCGTGGTTTTTAAGTGTTTATGACGGGTTTTATCCCGCTTACATGTTTATGTGTTTGTGTATGTGCTCGGGGGTGTGTGTGTTTGGTGGTGTTCTAGGTGTTTGAACTCATTTGCATTCGGCTTAGAAGGAAGATACACCCAAAGTTGCACCAGGTGAGTTTCTAGACCCCGATTTCTACTTGTTTTAAACATCTTTGGGGCTGAAAATGTATTTAAAACGTTTTTACAAGTTTATGTATGTTTACCCGTATGAATTATGCATGTTGAATGTTGGTTCTTAGATTCTTATAGGTTGTTCATGTTTAGAATAACCATGTTAAGCTTAGAGCAGATAGGTTTGATGTTTGGATTCGAAATCATGCTAGAAACAAGTTGAACCGAAGGTTCATGCGCCTAAATAAGGTCCATGCGCGTGAAAAATGCCTTAGACAAATTTAAGTATAAGCCCATACGCCTGAACATTAGCCCATGCGCCTGAAATTGTCTTAGAAAAGTGTAAGTGTAACCCATGCGCCTGAACAGTAGCCCATGTGTCTGAGATTGCCTTAGAAATGTCTAAGTATAGCCCATGCGCAAAATGTGGCCCATGCGCCTAAAGTGTCTCATGCGCCCAAGTGGCCCATGCGCCTAAGTATTTTCATGCGCCTGAATGGTTCATGCGTCTAAGAGTAAAAAGGGTTAAGTGTTGGCTAATGCGCCTATATAGTGATGAAACGCCCAAACAGAGCTCATGCGCCTAAATAGTGTCAAAGCGCCTAACCCTTAGAATTTATTACAGAATGTTTTGGGAGTCTGTGTTCTTAGGGTTTTGACCGAGGGTTGACTAGGGCATATTAATGAGGGGTTTCATGCATGATTATGATTGCTTATGATTGCCTTATGATTGTTCCTTATTATTATTATTGCTATTATTATTATTACCTATAGAATGTGACTTTACGTGGTATGTTTATTATCGTAACGTAAAGTATATTGTAATAATAAAGAGAAAGAGCAATAAAGAAAAGAAGAGGAACATTAATAAAATGTTAACAAGTCTTGCAAGCTTATAGGAGGTACACGGTCGTGTTGTCGTGAGCTCAACTGTGCTGCGGGTTAGCTACCCTATTATGCACACAGGGCCAGTCGTGGAGATTGGCAGGACCCTTGCAGCGTACTCTGGGTGATTGGGTCGGCCTTGTATACAGTACACAGCACCCTTTCGAGGGATACAGCTGACCCTTTCGAGGGATATAGTTTACCCTTTCGAGGGATATAGATGGCCCATCACCCGTTTTCCACCGCGCATATAGTTGGGGTATTGCTCATTGGTCCATACAGACAGTGAAAGATAAAGATAAAAGAAAACAGAGTAAACAAGGCATACAGTAAAGAGAACGAACAATATTTGTTCATATAGTTAATGCGTGCTCGCATATACAGTAAAGAGTTGTATTTTAAAAGAAAAGAGTATTTTCATATACAACGTACAGAAAATATTTTATTACTATAAAACTAAAACTCACTCAGCAACGCTGACTTTTATACATTTTCAGTTGGCAGGTAATTATTGCTGAGGATGGCACGAGGGTGAAGCTACTCGGTAGGGAAAGACTGACATCCATTCGTGTTGTCGTTAGCTCAACTGTGCTGCGGGTTAGCTATCCTATTATGCACACAGGGCCAGTCTTGGAGATTGGCAGGACCCTTGCAGCGTACTCTGGGTGATTGGGTCGGCCTTGTATACAGTACACAACACCCTTTCGAGGGATACAGTTGACCCTTTCGAGGGATATAGTTTACCCTTTCGAGGGATATAGATGGCCCATCACCCGTTTTCCACCGCGCATATAGTTGGGATATTGCTCATTGGTACATACAGACAGTGAAAGATAAAGATAAAAGAAAACAGAGTAAACAAGGCATACAGTAAAGGGAACGAACAATATTTGTTCATATAGTTAATGCGTGCTCGCATATACAGTAAAGAGTTGTATTTTAAAAGAAAAGAGTATTTTCATATACAACGTGCAGAAAGTATTTTATTACTATAAAACTAGAACTCACTCAGCAACACTGACTTTTATACATTTTCAGTTGGCAGGTAATTATTGCTGAGGATGGCACGAGGGTGAAGCTACTCGGCAGGGAAAGACTGACATCCATTCGTATTTTATGTGCTGTTGTTTTGTAATGCAGTAAACAATTCTTTTGTAATCAGTTAAACGATGATGTATTGCTCAACAACAATGTTTAAAATGAAATGAATGGTTTTTGATAAATTATTTCCGCTGCTTAAGCTTGTATAATTATAATGATTAATGTTTAACTGCTGTGATTGACTAACTGTGAGGTTTCCGGGAATGGGGCCTTACAGTTTTTTTGGAGGTTCAGAAACACGAGCAGACTACGGCTGCAATCTAGAGGATTGCCACACCCATACAACCATAGTTTTGTTTGTTTAACATCATCACCCTTTGATACACATCATAACAACCTCTCAAATAAGGGAAACTTCTCAGATAAGTAAAACGGTAAGGCAAACGTCACAATCACATAGGGAAATACACAAAGAAGATAATGAAAATCCCATAAGTTCTCAGATGCGCCAACCCCCATCTTCATCGAGCATACCTTGAATAGTAGACACCCAACCAGCGCGACCATTGAAGATCCGAATTAGGGTGGAAAGAGGGGCAACAGACATACCAACCAAGCGAAAACATGCAGAGAGAACCGATAATCGCCGCCTCAACATCACCGCCTTAAAACACCAGAATCAAGCCGGAGAAGAAGGACAACCAATAGATTCGTCGATCGCAACCTTGGTTGATGTGAGCGACGACCATCGCCCTAAAACGGCGGCGACACCCAACTTACCCGAAGAGCTAAAAACATAGTGATAATCGGTGACACAGGACCAAAGGAGACCAAATCACCACCGCCATGGCTATATACGCCACCAGAACCAAAAGGTCACATTACCGGAAATGGCATAAAAGCCGATGCGTAGCCACACACCCACCACCTAGCCACTGTTGGTGACGACGGAAAGCGGCGACAAGGCCGACCCCCAAATCGGCACCCACACCTACTCTCTCTCTAGAATAGCACGAAACACCCAAATCAAGCCACCGCCTAATCAACCGGTGATATAGAGCCACAATAGCTCGTCGTAAGGGACACTACCGCCGATGATGACGACTGCCAACAACGACGATCGCTGGCAACGACGACTACCGACAAGGACGAATACCCAGGCTGTCTTCCACATCGTCTTTCTCCTTAAAGCATATCCATCCTTGTCTCTCTCTTAAAAAAAGATATATAGATGACAAAGAGGGGGCTCAATGCAGGAAAGCTTCGTGGCCAAACTTAAAACCACTAAAAACCAACTATTCCTCAATTTGGTTTTTTCATATTACTAGGCATAATGCCCCGACGCGCGTTGCGCGTCTTTAAAGCGGAGAAAACCGAGCCAAGCCTCAGATAAACGTATATTGCTTTTACCATCGTAGCCTTTTTTTAAACGAAGCTGAATTTGTTCTAAATAACAGACATGAACAAACGTGATTATTGATCTCAAGTTAACGTTTGGTTTCCAGAAAAATAATTTTTTTTGCTCAGATCTAGGTTTTCTGTTACCATGGCAGCAACACAGGTTACAAGTACAGAACACCACACTTGCCGTCACTGAGTATGCCACGCCAATCAACCACTCAGCCACAGTCATCATAGCAATGGTTGTAGCAAATGGACTCGAGAATCATAACCGATCAAGTGACTTTTGGAGCCAAAGAATGGATACTGTCATCAACGTACCACAACCACGATCATCAAATTTCGAACAATCAACCAAAAGTAGCAGAGGTATACGGGTCTCAGATGACAGGTCACCATCATCATCGACTCATGAACACCGATTGATAAATGATGTGAATGGGAAAAAGTTCAGCCTACTTCCCTCACTGCTCGGTCTCTTTAACAGCAAAAAACCACCGCCATAAGTCGGGTCATGGAAAGGGGAACATCAACCTACCACCGCTCGATTTGGGTAAACAAACCTCAACCACCACCATGTGGACACTAGGGCATCACGGCCATCACTGGTACACTGGTATGACGGAGCCTAGGTTTCCCCTTCCCCAAATAAACCCTAACAACCACCGTGCACACACTACGGCACAAACCCAAATTACGACCGCGCGCACACTGCGGCTACGGTATAACCATCACCGAAAGCAGCAAAACGGAGGCCGGTTGGCACACCAAAAAATCCCTGTAACGACCGACGACGGCGGAGACGGCAACGACTCCCCTCTCCCTCCACAACAACCCAAAACCCCTCTCGCATAGGCGGTAGAAAGAGCGGCCGGATGATCGGCGTTCATCGCCGCAAAACAGAGACGCAGAAACACCGGCGGCATCATCGCCTCCACCGGCAACAACACCCGAGACACACCGCCCAACACCAACACAAAAAAACCGCCCAACATCAACAAACAAAACCCGAGACACACCGCCCAACACCAACACAAAAACCGCCCAACATCAACACGAAAACCGCCCAACACCAACACAAATACCCCTTATAACCTTTTCAATTGGAGGAGGGGGGTAAAATGAAAACCCCTCAAAACCTTGGTGGCCAAACCATCAACAAACCAAAATCAACTGCCATGAACTTACAAATTTCATGCTAGTAATATGATATAATATTAAGACCTTGAAATGTGCTTGGTGCATAGTTGTTGTTGTTACTGTCATGTGAAGGAGAAGACTTAAAAATGACCTATATGATATTTATAAGAAAGTAAGAAGTTGAAAAACCTTACTTAAGACTTCCTTTACATCTTTTTTTTTTTAACTCTACGTTGTTGGTTTTTGATAACCTGTACATTGTGCAAAACATCAATTATAACATATTTCCAAGAACCTAAACAACAAATAAATAGCTCACAGAAGTGATAAACTAAATCGACATTCAATGTTTTTAAATTTGATATAAATCCAAACAACTTCAACATGTCTCTAAGCTTGTTCTGCAGCTTCAAAAGTTACATGTAGCTGCTCTTTCATTAAAGATATGTCCCCATTCATTCTGTCAACTGACGCAGTTGCAACCGTACCGGGCACCAGGCTCAAGTAGTATCCTTTGCCCTCGACTCCACTTAGGGTTCACCATTTTTTTAGGTCAATCCTTTCCCTCCAAAACTTTGTGCCTCATGCGATGAAATACTGAGAAAACCCCTAACAACCCAAAACAGAGGCGGCAACGGCTCCCCTCTCTCCCCACAACAACCCAAAACCTCTCTGCCATAGTCGGTAAGAAGGAGCGGCCGGATGATCGGCGTTCGTAGCCACCAAAAACAGATACCACCTAAAGCGGCATGCAGAAACACCGGCGGCGTCATCGCCTCCACCGGCAACAACAGCCGAGACACACCGCTAAAACCAACACAAATACCACTTATAACCTTTTCAATTTGGGGGAGGGAGTAAAATGAAAACCCCTCAGAACTTTGGTGGTCAAACCATCAACAAACCAAAACCAACTGCTTATGAACTTGCAAATTTCATATATAGGATAACTAGTGTTTTTCCTCTATGCGCATGGTAAACTGATTAAAGCAAAGCTTAGATAAACGCGATGAATTCAATGATTATAACATCTCACTATTTAATATGTTATCATCAAAGCCTAAAATTGTAAATTATACTATCTGTTAAAAAACCAAGTGTGAAAGGGCATATATCATACATTGTTAGGCTCGGAAGCATAAATGGAATGAGGGCATCATGCCTGCAGAGGGTTGTAGGTAACAACCTGTCGTCCTAAAGATTGTCACGCTAAGGTTGCACCTGATTCAAAGTCTATCTATTCCGTTCAAGGTCATCATAGCCATGTAATGAAACCCAACCAACAAATTTTAACTCTAGAAGGATGGAGATCTCAGCGATGTCTTAGACGATCTAATACTCGCCTTCGTCGGCCTAATAATAGACATAAGGGTAGCCACATCAGACATTTATAAACATCAGATTAGTCTCGTACGCGCCCAACCAACATCCGAAATCACAAAAATGTCTCAGACAAACAAATCTACGACCACAGACCCAACATACTCAAAGCAACCATGAAGAGGACGCTGGTGGCGATTCCTCCCAACACCACCGCAAAGGCACCGCGCCACTGCGTGCCTCTTTCTCTCTCTCACAACAAAATTATAAGTCGATAAAGAGTTGGTAGATGGATGCATATCTTTTTTGTACATGATGCAATACCTATACACCACAAAATGTAAAACTCATGTGGCCAAAGTAGAAAACATGAAACTCCTCTGTTCCTTTGAGTTGTTGTTTAAATATTATGTAATAATGTAATAATTATAAATTTTAAATATTAAATCTCTCAAATATATTACTTTTCCGGTAACAATTTAATGAAAACAAAATTAATATTTTACATGTTATGTAAAAGCTTGATGTTCAAATCATGAAAACACAATAAAGAATAGAGTTTTGTTTAGTTAACAATTTGATACTTGAATATAGTTTAGTGTTGGTTAAACCGCTACAAAAAGCTCACATCAAATTGGCTCAATTAATTCCCTAGTTGGCCGGCACAATCAACTTCTTTTTTTTTTCCTTTTATACTAGTACTTTGATACTGTATTATTTAAGAGTCATATGATTCAAGACTGTTGTCTTCTTCTTATCTAAGCGTTCAATAGAAATGAAACATAAAAAACAAAACGTTAACAAAAACAAGATATACCATTTACCAAGTTGTCTTGGGCATGAGACAATTTTGAATAATAGCGTAGCTTCTCTAAGCGAAACCTTGAAAGCTTGAGCGCATAGAATGAAGAGACTTTAGCAAGAAACTACTAATGTTTTGATTTTTAAATGTAAATTTAAAATCGATTTGTCGAACATGTTCTCTGTGCAATTTTACGTACATCAAGTGTTTCATTATGTAAAAACATATAAGATAAGTTGATTTGTTATAAGTACTTACTATATGAATCATTAATGAATAGGATATACAGAATTGTGTGATGTGTAGATAACTGAGTTCTCACTTCTTGACTTTCAAACACTCAAAAATCTCTCTTTAATCAATATGACGTTGAAGTAATAACTTGTAGGTTACGTCAAAAATTGATGTTGCCTAATTAAGACACCTTTTGTATCGTCGCTATCAGTCAGTCGTTGCATTGTAAACATATTTAGTAATCAAAATTTTAAAAAGTATAATTTAGTTGTTTGAATAACAACTATGCTAACAAAAAAAAACAATGATGTGACTTTTTGGGAATGATTAGTTGGTGTTGAGGTTTTAATTTTTCCCAAATACATTCAAGTGTCTAATTCCACATATCGTGTATGTGAAGCATCTTCAATTGATCGGGTGACCTTTTCACCTATAAGAATATCATTTTAGCAATGAACTAATAACTAATTGATATTATGTTTTAACTATTATAAGAATCCCAAGTCTAATTAAAAATATAATAATTAGTAAAAACATATATATTATGCACACACAAAATACTTGATAATAAATTATTTTATGTTACTAATAGACGTTGTGAACAAAATCAGCATGGTACCAATTAATCTATGGACTTTTACCTTTATAAATGGTGATATTCAACAGACTTGATGCACACCATCTTGTAATCATCATCACTACTAACATACACTACAACAAATTGGTTAAAAAGATATGTATTTGTATCAATTCAATCTTTTTTTATTTATTTATTTTCATAAAGTTTTTATATCATTTTGTTTTCTATATAAGTACTCTCTTATATACTTTTTGTTTATTTTGTGAGGACTAGACCTTAAATGCTATTAGGCTATTGATCTTATTGGTGATGGACTCCTTACTTTCATTGGGCTTGTCCAGATCATTGAAGAAAATCACGTATTTGTTGGGCGACCCATATTCTATTGATTCTATTAAAATAAGAGAGAGGACATACAGTTCACTTTTGCATCATTCACATGCACATGTTCTTTATTTTTCTCTCAGTTCTTCATTGTCTTCATCCAATCATCTTCTAGGGTTTGCTTTACAACCTTGAACTTATCATTGTAGGCTTGAGTCATTTACATTATTGGTAAGTGTTAAGATATGTGATGACTCTTGATTTTACGTATTTGAGTTTGTTAATTTAGTCATTTATCGTTTTCACATTATCAGTCATATTATAAACAATTCTTCATATATTGGTGAAAGTAATGTGGACCGTCAACATGCTAAACTTGCTCTTAATTCTTCAACCATGTAGAGACTGAAGCAATACGAGTCATACAAATAAACAAAACATACACAAACATATATAAGATTGAAAGATGATGTATTATTAATGATAACTAGTCATCACGGATTAGATCATACATACGTCTATAAGCTCGATTCCTACCCTAGGTGAGCTTCCCTAGGGTTAGTGACCCACAATCTCTCGTTAGGGATCCTCCGTTCCAGAGAATGTGTAGCCTACAAATGAAAATAACATGTTCTATTTAAAGGTAGCATGCACAACAGCCCGTCTAGCACAAACAACACCCGGTTTAACCTGACGTCATCATGTGCAACTAATCAGTTTCGCCTAGTGCTGCAAACGAACTGAACGTTTAGCGAACAATTCGTGAACCGTTCGGCGGGAAGTTCGTTTATGTTCATTTGTTTAGTAAATGAACAAACATGAACAAGAAAATTTTGTTCGTATAACTAAATGAACGAACATGAATACAAGTTGCGTTCGTTCATTTATGTTCGATTATGTGTTTGTTTATGTTTGTTAATTTCCATTCGTGAACGTTTGATAATGTGTTAGTTTATGTTCGTTAATGTGTTCGTTTATATTCTTAATTTTTGTGTCAGTTATTATTATTATTATGACTATTATATCAAGTATTTTTTTAATATTTATGTTAAGTACTTATTTATTTTTTAATTGATTTTGTGTAATGTTGGTAATAAAAATATAAATTTTATTCTAAAATAAATTTATAATCATTTGTATTCGTTTGTGTTCATAAGTTTCTTTGTGTTTGTCATGTTCATGCACAGTTGTTTGTGTTCGTTTGCCTTTGTTTGTGTTCATTTGTATTCGATAAGTGTTCGTGAACAATTCATGAACATGGTTCATTTTCTTAATGAACGAACACGAATAAAGAATCTCGTTTGGTAAATGTTCGTGAACAGTTCACGAACAAGTTTATTTCTTAATGAACGAACTCTAACAAGGCCTTGTTAGTATTCGTTCGGTTCGTTTGGCAGCCCTAAATTCGCCTGATCTTAGGAATGTGAACTTATATCAATTTCGCCCACATAAAATTATATCAAACATTTATATTATCTACATCTACAGACCCCCTTGAGAATTTTGTTACCAATTTTCACAAAAACTAATAAATTATCGGTCACAAATCTGTATCAATAAACTCCCCTTTGATAAATGATACCATGTCTTCATTGGTAAGACTCGATCTTTTGGCATTGCACTATGATCTTCAACCTTCAAGGAAATTTTAACCTTCATGGCAAGCTTTCTTGTGACACCCGACATTTTCAGGTCACTTTCTGATCAACACAAATATGGTTTCTGATCATATTAAATGCGTCATTAATTGCACAAACATTCACGAACCTTTTACTAACGGTAATTCAGAGAATTGCCGAATCGCACACGGACTGTCCCCGAACATTGGTTATTTGTCAAAATAGTTTTCAAACAATCATAATTGGTGAAATTATGTGTATTTGTTTATGTGGTTGAATATGTAGCTTTGTTGTGAAAATTAGGAATTTTCTGTCATATACGCGTTTTCACGCATTTAGGGCTTTTAATGTCTAATTATTATAAATATGCCTTTAAAGTAGAAAAATGAATATTATTTCATATTATTAATGTTTATTTGATATTATGTGATCATTTGGTCGTTTCGGTGTAGAAAAGTTAAATCAAGTAACTTTAAAACGATTTTTTATAAAACACGGGGGACTTTCTTGTAGAAAAAGTATAAATCTCAACCCCAACCCTAATAACCTTATGGGCGTCCCCTTCTCCTTCCCCTTCAGCTTTTTCACAACAAATCACACACACACACACAGAGCATACCTTCTTTGATCTTGTTCTTGCATATTGGTGGTGATTTCCATTGTTTCTTGCATCAAACGCGTACTAGGGATCATCGTCTAAGCATTTCAAGTAAGTTTTTACGTTTGATTTCATGTTCTTTGATATTCATGATGAAGATGAACCCCAGATTAAACAAACAAGTCAAAACTTGAAATTGATTGAAATTGATGATTGATTATGCGTTATTATTCAATATAATGATGTTTATACGGATTGGTTTTGTGAAATTGTGTCGTTTTGATCAAAAACCAAGGCTTACTTATTAAGAAAACTTTAAATTATGGATTTTGTAGAAATCATATGATTTTGATGAAACTGGATCGAATTGATGGTTTTAGAATGTTAGTTGATGCTAGTGGATGAAAATTCATGTTTCAAACTTTTGATTTTGACTCGGTTTTCAAGTACTTTCCATTATAGGAAAATTTTTAGGTAATATATATGATCATTTATGCATATTTGATTAGTTGTGATGACTTTTATATGATGTTTAGAACCTAAGAATGTATTGGGGATAATCGAATGGTGAAAAATGCTTCGTATGAACATGCTTGTTATTCATGAAAACTTTTGTGTGCCGATGTATTCTATGATGAGTATGATATGTGTAGAACATGTTATGGTGATGTGATTGATGTTGAAATGATCATAAGAACATGCTAGGAAATTTGGACGAAATTCATACAACTTGTGTTATTACGTTTTTAATTTTGGGCAGTTTTGGCATGATGAAGTTTCTAGTTTATGTTAACATGTTGTATATGATTATTGTTGGATGTGTTACATGTATATTTGAGATTTTTGTTGTGTTATAAATCATAATATTTAAACGGATTGCACATGTGTAAGGATGTCGTACTTTCAAAAAATAGAAACTTTCCAAAAATAGATCTCTGACATGAAACTTTATGTGAATCATTATTTGAGCTATTTGAGATTGAATAAACATGTTTTTACTTATTTGAGTTACCAACGGGTCGTCGGGTCAGTCCGGTCAAGTTTGATCAACAAAAGTCAACTTGGTTAAACTTGTTAAACATTTCTCGAACACGCTAACCCTTACGTAGTTTGGATACTACGGGGTTCATCCTAACCATTATGTACATACACTCATTGACCTACTTTTGTTAGGTAATTATTAGCTTCTAGCTTTTACACTTCATGTATTCATACGCATATAAGGTGAGTTTACACGGTCCCACTTTTACTTACTTTCCTTTTGGGGAGAGAAGCAAGAAAACTATTTATATTTATCTGGTTTTAGTATTATTGGTATATTGCCTGTTACTGTAGTGAAAACATTATCACGAAAGTTCTTACACACTCGAACCGTTAATAACAAGCTAGCGAGGTAATTTTGAGTAGCACCATCGGGTTTGACAAACCCCACCCATGTTAGTCACTTAACTCGACTGGAGGTTGAACGGGTGTTTAATTTACCTAGAAAGTTACCATTGTTCTGTGATAAGACATGGCGGAAGGCAAAACAACTCACAAACAGTCAGCTTCGGTTCGAAACGCTAAGTAACGCGATATATAGGCTAGCTACCTATGGTATACCTTTGTTTACTTTTACCAAACAAACGCTCAAACATATTTACTTATTAAACCTGTGAATTTACCAACCTTGTGTTGACATGTAACGCCCGGAAATTTATTATTTTGAAGCCGACGAAGAAAGAAAAGAAATAAAGTCCAAAGTCGAGGGACCAAACTCGCCAACGAAGAAAAGTTGGGGAAGGTGGTGATATGTGTAGGGAGAGGGCAGCCCACTCTCCCCACACTTCTCATATTTCAGCTCACAAAGAAGAGAGAAGAGAGAAAGAGGAGAAAAGGGAGAAAAGTGGTGTTTCGGGTGATTCGGGTGTCCAAATCCGTCGAGTAGCAAGCCAAATCGAAGCTCTTGTCTTTGTGCTCGATTGTGTGAGTTCTAGGACCCCACTTTTACTTGTTTTCAACCGATTTTGGGGCTGGAAAATGTGCAAAACCCGTTTTTGTGTGTGTGTGTGTTTGACCCATTTGGGTGTGATGTGTATGATGTGTTTAGAGTATGATTTCGGGCTTGTGTGTGCTTGTATGGTGTTATGGTATGCATTCCTAAGGTCCAGGAGGGTTGATTTAGGCTTAGAATGGGTTTGGATGAGCTTGGAGGCCGAAAATGGCAGATTGGGTTCGGGATGAACTCCATTCTGCATCAGCTAGGGCTAGGCGACCGAATGAAGGCTATACGGCCGAATGAGGGCGATTGAGGGTCATTCGCACGATTGGGATTCATTCGCACGATTGAGGGTTCAATCGCACGACTAAGGTTTCAGTCGCACGACTGGGAGTCCAGTCGCATAAGGATTGCACGACTGAGGGATCATTCGCATAGATGCTTAGTCGCATGAGTCCATTCGCATGAGGTTAGTCGCATAGGTGCCCATTCGCAGTAATCCCATTCGCACAAGGTTCATACGCACGATTGGGTGTTCATTCACATAGATGTTCATCCGCATGAGTCCAGTCGCATGATGTTCAGTCGCATGGAGGCCATGCGACTGAAGAGTGTCCATACGCCCGAACAGGGCTGTTGCACTCGAAGGAATGTGTAGTTTGACTTCTGGCCTTCGGGGAAAGGTGCAGATGTAAGTGTTGACGTAAGGTAACCCGTAAGAGCATGTAAGAGGATGGTTATGGCCTTAGAGAGCATGTAGGGCATGATGATGAGGATGTTGCATGTTTATGCATATTATGAATGTATGATGTTGCTCTGTATGTTGATGAATGAATATGATATGTTCCTTATTATGATGTATGCTTATCTTTCTTGTGGCTTTACATGTCATGCTAATGAATGAATGAATGAATGAAGTATTATGTAATGTAAAGCGAAAGATAATGAAAGAGGAACATGAAGTAAGAATGCATGCATTAATGAACGATGAATGAACGAAAGAAAGGCTTGCAAGCATATATATTGGGGTGAGCGACTTTGTGTTGCAAAAGACTCGGATGAAGTGCAATCATTTAGATTGCCTATGAGGTGAGCAACCTCGTCGTTGCAAAAGACTCGAGTAAAGTGCTATCGTAATGTTGCCTTGGGGTGAGCAACCTTGTTGTTGCAAAAGACTCGGATAGCTTGCTATCGTGATGGGCAATTGGGGTGAGCAACCTTAGGGGTGCAAAAGACTCGGATAGCGAGCAATCATTGAGATTGCCATTGAGGTGAGCGACCATGTAGTCGCAAAAGACTCGGAAGACAGAATGAACGAAAAGAATGGAAGATAATGAATGAGATGAAAGATAATAATGAAATTATCTGTGGATACGTATGTTGAATGATCGCATGATAAAGGAATAGTTTTAATGAAATTGGCAGGTAAATGATTGCTGAGGATGGCACGGCGAAGCTACTCAGCTCTTTTGGGATGGCATCCAATTATATAGCTTTTGTGATGTAATGCAAACATGAATTTTGTAACCGGATAATGATGTATTATTTGGCAAAAGTAATTATAATGAAACGTGATGTCATTTTTGAATGTTTCCGCTGCAATGATTTCTTAATGTAATGTAATTATATGTTTTATGTGCGATGAATGACCAACTATAAGCGTCCCGGGAACGGGGCCTTACATGACACACTTTAGCATGTCTTCTTAGGTTGCTGGCATGCTTAAGGCTAGGGTTGCATATCTGAGGCTCATGCATTCTTTATCAGAAAGCAAGTTCATTTACATTTACTACTTTCATTGGGTGCCTTGTTTTGCGCATTTATTACTTATGGTTTTACAAACGTTTATGATTCCGCATTGATTACATTGAAACCGCCCTCGAGCATTATCGAAAGGTAGACGGCGTATACCCTTTGGCCACGATTCCAAGTGCCGCGTGTATACAAGTGAACTGTGTTTTACTCTAACTTATGGTCAAACGCTTATTTTGAAAGCGCGTATAATGTCGTTTGATATGATTGTGTCTGAGATCCTAGTTTGTCACGCGTTTCACGGTAGAACCCCGCCGGTGGATTTTGAGGGTGTGATATTTCTCACAATTGTCAAATCCCTTAATCAATCAATTGTAGATCAATATTGTTTGGCTTCTTTGTGACAACCAAAGAATCCAACTCATTTCATCATAGTTCTCCCTTTCAATAGCAACCCTCTCCTAATATATACACATCAAAGGCTATTACGATTATGTCAAATATGTCCATTCCGTAATCAAATATGATTATCCTAAACTTAAATTGTATTAGGCATATGAAAGAAGATTTGAATTTCTAACAATTAGTGTCAAACAAATCAATTACCACAAAGATAAAACTTTAGTTCGTTTATGAAACTGAACTTCCAATATAGTATGCAATAACCATATCCTTATTGCATGAACTTTGTCGTTAACCATTTATGTCTGACGTTCTCTAGTATTTTTATAAGTTTACTGATAACTTGAAATCTTTTATATCAGAATCTCCCTCATGGCAAGAAACTATAGAATGGATTGAGTTCCAGCTCCATCACATACATTCATTAGATTTAGGATAATTAGTAGTTAGTTATTTATTATTTTATTAGATATATATCACTTAAATGATTAAAACAGTATAATATATATATATATATATATATATATACACACACACACACACACACTAGTGGAAGACCCGCGCGATGCGGCGGCGACAACAATTTACAATGCGATAGTTCGTTTTTTGTTAGTTTGTCATTTTTTCGGGCTATGTTGCATATATTGTACATAGTTTTCTTAGTCGTAACATTGGCAAAATTGTACAACTCAAACATACAAGATTGTCAAAGGTTTAACGAAGTCAAAGTTTCTAAGATGCACAAATACTTGTTTAACTTGGGTAAAATTTCAGTTTTATAATTTTTTAAATGGTTACCTTAAAGATTTCTTGATAACAATTTCAAATCGGAATCCTTTTATTATGAGATGGAAATAAGAATCCGAACCTTTCTAACATAATGATAGAGATGGGGGCGAATTGCAGCAGACATTTTAACCTATCTAATAACTTTCGAATATTATATACAAAGCAAGTATAAATATTCAATATTTCCTATTGTACGAACAAAAACATAACCACTTAATCCATTATCTCCAGCAACAAACAACATTGGTTAATTTACAACTTTATCCTTTTTTAACAAAATCATAATATTGCACATCTCTTCACTAAGTTCATCCTTCCATTCTTTGACCATTTGAAGAACTTGTTCTTTACATGTCACCATAACTAAACGCAATTACATGGTAGAAAGTGAGATAATTATTAGGGAAAAGAACCTAGTTGTAGAGATTTAAATGATAAATGCCACATAAGTGCTGACCAAGTAGCATAATAAGGTGATATTTGAAGGTTTTTTCATAACTTATGTTAATAAGAATCTTGTTAAAGCTAAACAATAATATCTAGATGGGGATTAGTTAAAAAAATCATCAATTTTTCAAATTTTACACTCATTTCATCTTTATAAATATATCATAACAAACCATAACCCTAATTGACTCATTCACAACCCTTGATTATTCAATTTTACTTACATGCTTCTCATCATTTCATCAACTGGAGTTTTTACTGCTCTTAAACTAAGACGTATTTGCATATTTACAAGGGCATGCAAACAACCAACAATACCAAGGTAAAAAGTTATCACCAGAGGCATGTCAAAGTAGTAAAATTCTATGTAGGCTTATCAGCAACAAACAACTTGTGAATATTTGACAAATATATTTTTCTATTTTGCTTTGACAGTTTCTCCAGCAGCCTGAACAAAGCATGAACATCATGAGATCTTATTTGTACACGTTTGTGTACAAAAGCTGAGATACAAACGCATATATGCATACATATACTACACATATCAGATCATATGCACAAATCTTTTGCCCCCCCACCTCTCGCGTAACTCCTTGAAGTGACCTTCTTTGAGACTCTAGATCCTACAAATATGTTAATATAATATAGATTAGCAATCTAGTGATTATTCTAACAATACAAGATAATAAGTTTAATTAAATGCATCTGATTCAATATTTACTAATATCATAACAAAATGAAGATCGAATAAGAGAGGTGTACCATTTTTTCTCAACGAAGATATTAAACTTGCCCAATCAAAGCCTCATTAACTGCACCTGAATCATCAACAACTTGGTCAAACCTTGAGCATAAATGCACAAATGGTCTACTTGTTTCATCAAATTAGTTGCATATAACTATATACTAATAAAGTAAATAGAATTTAAACAGAAATATCACTTTAAAAGACAATGTGAAGAGAAAGGAAACTACAGCCCCCTTTTAAACTAATCGACAAAGCTTTACTAACAAAGTTTTGTTAGTCAATGCTAAGATAGTGTAAATTAAAAAGACTAACCATAGTTGTTGCTCACTATTGACTGTTGCTTGCAAGAATGAGTGATGCTGGATTAATATCTAGACTATGATATAAAGTGACTTCTTTTCTAATGGTGTTTGAAGTTAGGTATTCATGGTATTTGGTTCGGTCCAGTTGCATTATGTTAACGACATAGAAGCATATAAATAATAATTATGGCGAAATCTTCAACAAATGAGGCACACAAAACAAAGCAGCGAACCAAACATCGACCAACCCTAGAGTATAACATCAAAAAGATAAAAACCCAAAAGTAGCAACACAAAACACCATCAATTCACAGAACCGAACCAAACGTCGACTAACCCTAATTTGTGATGTTCTGGTCAAAATCAACTCAACAGACTATAAAATCAAGACTGATAAATCAAGACCTGCCAAAGCAATATGTTGCAATGGAAGTGGTTAATCCGTCTTCACCCATTGTCATATTGATTATCAAAATCGCCATGGCTCATCCTGAAAATTAACCCATCAAACAGATTGTATTTCCTTCTTATAACATCATAACAATGACTAATCTTCATCATAGGTTGATAAATTTTAAAATCTACATTTTTAGGTTTAACGGTAAAGGAGAATTACCTGATAATTACTACTGTTAAAATACTCTGTTATCATGTGTGTCACCGGTGAGATGTCGACGGTGGAGTATGAAGGTTTCACTACTTAAGGTAGCAAGAGAAGATATGGTTTGAATTTTGAAATGGGAATAGTGCTTTTGAAATGTGTGGGTGTGGGTGGAGATATTTCAAGGCTGTGTGAGTTGTACTTAAGGCTAAGAGTTGTAAAACTCTTAATTTTAAGAGATTTTGGTCAAATGACCATTCTATCCTTCTAATATGCTTATTAATATAATATATATATATATATATATATATATATATATATGTATATATATATATATATATGTATATATATATATATGTATATATATATATATCTAATATATATATTATTATATATATCTATATTATCTATATATATATACATATATATATATATATACATATATATATATATATATATATATCTATATATCTATATATATATATATATATATATATATATATATATATATATATATATATATATATATTCTTATTATAAGACTTAATTTAATTAATAAATCTTTATCCTTTTAACAAAAGTTACATATATAACCATAAGTTACAAATATGTAAAATTTTGCCCTTATAATTATTTATGTTTCACTTATGTTTAAATTTAGCATTGTTTTAGAATATGGTGAATGTTAGGGCACTTCCAAGTTACTGTATATATAGCAAGACCTAGTATTTACATACATTTTATCATAGAATCACACTAACATTAAATGGCTTCATCATGAATCATAATACATAGAACATGAGATAGTTTTCATATATAGTGTAACATCTGACCTATTTTCAAACTATAAACCCAAACCCAAACCTGTATGAGTCAATCTTGTAAATCAAATTCATATTTAGTCATTTTATTTACTTTTGTGTTCCAAAAACAATAAATATGTCACTTAATCAATTTAACTTAAATTCAATAATCTATAAAATAAAATTTATAGATGTTAAAAGGTTATTAATATCTATAAGATTCTAAAATACTCAACTAAAATAAATAATCAAATTACAAATTCTTGTGAGATTTATAAAGTCTATAAAGAGTTAATAAAAAAGAAGTTGTTAAATTAAAATTAGAATCTTAATAAATTTAGAGTTTAAGTTGTAATTATTCTTTTATTTATTTAAATTATTTAATTTTATATTTATTTCAAATTCCAATCATAACCCCCTTATTAAAGACTTGTAACTTACCATTAACACCATTCATAACCACCTTCTAACCTCTCCTATAAAAACAAGCTTTAGGTCTTACTTTTCATTTGCTTATTCTCTAAGAATCTCACTAATAAACATTTCTTTCATCCTTTGGTTTTGATCAATTTCAAGAATTTTCTTTTACAAGTAATTTCAAGAAGTTTATAATACTAAGATAACCTTATATTACTTTTATATTATGCATATTTATATTGTTTCAATCATCCTAACATCTAATTGTTCTCATAACTTTATGTTCTTACTTTTATTATTTCTTCTACTAAATCTCTTTTAATTTTAATCATTATCATTTGATCATTAGCCTTCTAATATTCACTAACCTTATAACAGTCACTAACATTCCTAAATCAAGCTAACAAAACACTAACGTAAACAAAGAATCTCGTTGGCTATGCCGCCACATTCGATTATCCACAAGATTATTTCTTTAAGTGATGGCTATGCCGAAATCTTGGAATATTTTTCTATAACTCAAATAAAGTCTAATATACCATATATCGACATAATAAATTTGTTCTAAGCCGTTTCATGCTTTTAAAATTTTAAAAGTGCACATAACTGTCTTACTATAATTTTGGCAGAATATAGTCTGACTTCAGCTGACCATAACTTAGTTATAACAAACTAAATTTGAGTAAAATCAGACTCTAATATTAATATCTTAGAATAACCTTTTCAAAGATAGTTTATACGTCTTCAAACGCAATCGGACGACTCAACATAGCCTTCACAAGATAAGTGCGTATTTCAGCATCACTTGTCTTGTGCTGCTGTTTTGACTTATTTTTAGGTTTTTTCATAAAAACCTTTCTAAACAAAAGTTGTCTAGGAGACTCTGAAATAGTTAACTGTAAATTTTATAATTTTTTGAAACCGTTTGATATTTTTAAAACCTGTTCAAACACGTACCAAACATTATGTCCAGAATCTGAAAATTTTGCAATAATCCTTTTTTAATCTAGCTTTTTCCTTTTGGCAATATCTAAACTTCCTAACTTATTATAATAAATTCCAACCTCAAGTTATTGTTTTATCCTTTAGGACATCACCCTTGACTCTTGAACATCCAAGCTTTCTTATAAACCCTACAACCATCATTATACAATATGAGTTTTTTGTACCCCGTTTTCATTTTTTTATTTCACATCTTTTGAGGTGAAGCATGTTAACCATATAAATGTAAACTTGTAATATATCTTAATACTTGTAATGCATGTGCAATCCATATTGTAAATTTTGTCATGGTTATTTGAGATAATGGTGAGCATTATATGATAGTCATCTTGTAAAAGCAATCATTAACTATTGCTAACCTAGCGACGTCATAGATCTATGGGCTTGACAAAAGCATATTTGGTGCTAAATCTGAGGTTATTGCTTGCTCCTGATGATGTATTCTTGTTCATCATGGGAACCAAGTACACTTAACTACTCGTATATGTTATTGTGGCCATACTTTTGTCAATGTTTTATTGTATCATTATGCTATCTATATATTCTTGTGTTATTTCTTAACCATGACTTGAATTGCCTCTTAAAAGTTGTTTATATATGTATGTACAAATTCATGGAACTCACCAACATCATATGTTGACCGTATTTTTAACATCTTTCAGGATGCAGTTTAGATGACTTCTTTATGCTCATATAGGACTTGGACCTTGATTAATAAAAGATTTTATTATGTTGTTTGAATCTTTATTGCATTGTAATGAAATATTTGATTTGACTTATTCAATGAAAATAACATTTAATAACATTTCAACGTATTTATTACCATGTGCTATGAGCAATCGATTCATATTCGTCTGCCCCGATAATTCCGCCGTCTGTCGGGATGTGACAAATAAGTTCTTGAATTCAGTTATATTGAAGTACTAGAATCATCAAAGAGTTAAGCATGAAAAATCATGAATGTTACAGTCTCCCCTACTTAATTGAATTTCGTCCCGAAATTCAACTAGTAGAGGTCGTGTTAGCTTGGAAGAGGTGTGGGTATTTGAGTTTTATTTGTTCTATTGGTTTTTACAGTTTCTCTTAATTTTCAAATAAGAACCCATCATATTTTTGAGAACCCATTAACTAGATATGAACTTAGATTTGAATCAGATCTTTAGACAATAAAGGGAATATTTTAATATATTTATAGTCAATAAAGAAGGTTGTAAGGGCATATATGTAATTTCATAATATCATTTAATGTTTAGATCCCTAATAGCCTACTTTTTATGACAGACCTAATATCCATCAATTTATATTTGTTTGTTTTTAAAGACACATATTACACTAGATTACTTTTTCTTATATAATATATTACGTACATTATATTAATTAACATCAATTAAGCATTTCATTATATAACATTACAATATTTATGAAATTACATTACATTACAATTATAAATAAGTGTTGCATAACAATACAAACAAAATACGTCATGCATTGACAAAAGTATTACATTAACATTTCCTATCGAAATACACAAGTTTCCAATGTCTGGTCAAATTTCTTTGTCTGTATGATTGTCGCTTGCTTCTTTAACCATATATCTATAGTTGGAATTTCATCTCAAGCTCTTTTACTCTCTCAAGTTATGATAAATTGTAAATAAGATATAATCTGCCAAGTAAAGAGAAAAAAATTAAACAAAGGATGACATAATAAAATTTAATGAATAGATTAAAAATACATTTATATTAATGGTGCAATATCAAAATAAAAACTATGAATTTTTAGTACATTATATTATATTACACTGGTGCATTGGAATAAATAAATCAACATATGGCAATATAACTACATTCGAATAAAAAACTTTGAAAAAACAAAATAAATTAAATAATACATCTTGTATGATTGAACCTAGAGACTCTGGAAATCAAATGAATATGATCAAGATCAAGTTGCGTGAGAAGTTGAAGTATCGGTGCAAGAACTTACATCTCACGCGAGAACTAGAAAGTTTAGTATAGTTCTCATTTCCTGATTTCACACTCTATTGTAATAGTTTCAAATCGAAGAGCAATACACTAAATCTTATTTACATTTTGTGTTTGAGCTCTATAGTGTCTTATACTTATTAAATCTTCTTATCGTGAGCGATTACATTCAGCATTCTCCTTACGAGATCGATTTGATGTGTCATTGTTGATCCTTACACATCTATAATGATGGTATACTATGCTCGATTGTGGTTATATTTTTATTTTAGTAACATGCTACAACACCAAAATAAAAAAACTAAGAAAGTTTAGTAGATTAGATTAGATTACAGTAGTGCACTAGCGTAAATAAATTTACCTAAGGTAACTATAGTTGCATAAAAAGACTATAACAAATTACATTAAATACAAAATACATCCAAAATGAGGATATACTATGCTCAACATGAAACACACCAATTTTGTTTATAAAACACTTTCACAATTTATATAAGAGTTAGGTCCCAGTTCACATTAAAATTTATCATTCGTAGTGACATGTCATTTTATAAGAATTATATAAGTATTACAAGAAAACATAATTGTTTTACAAATATTTATGTTACAATTATTATTCAAAAGAATAAACGAGAGTAGGGCTCCTTTTCTTGTCCAATTCCGTCCAGGGAACTTTAACCATCTATAGTTGTTTTTTCTGAAAACATTTAAAAACATATATGTTATTAGCTTTCACTAAGTAAGTACATCTTTTTATTTCAAAAAAATATATTTTATTTTTATTAGGATTTAACACCCAAAATTATTTTTATTTAAATCCTAATTACTTCTTGAAAATTCAACATCTGAATTCCTTATGCATTTATTTTTAACCCTTGAGGATTATTAATTACTCTCTTTATATATGTGGAGTTCAACACCCGAAATCCTTACATATATTTAATTTCTTTTTAAACTATTAATACAAATACTTGGACCCGTAATCTTATGAATCATTTTCCCCCATAATCATGCTTATTATAATATATAAACTCAAATCACATGTAATTGAACACGTTTCATGTAAGGCCCCGTTCCCGGGACGCTTACAATTGGTCATTCATCGCACATAAAACATATAATTACAATTTCATTAAGAAAACATTGCAGCGGAAACATTCAAAAATGACATCACTTTTCATCATAAATACTTTTGCCAAATAATACATCATTATCCGGTTACAAAATTCATGTTTGCATTACATCACAAAAGCTATATAATTGGATGCCATCCCAAAAGAGCTGAGTAGCTTCGCCATGCCATCCTCAGCAATCATTTACCTGCCAACTGGAAAATGCAATAAAAGTCAGCGTTGCTGAGTGAGTTCTAGTTTTAATAATAAAACATACTTTACTTTCATTAAAACCATTCCTTTATCATGCGATCATGCTACATACGTATACACAGATAATTTCATTATTATCTTTCATCTCATTCATTATCTTCCATTCTTTTCGTTCATTCTGTCTTCCGAGTCTTTTGCGACAACATGGTCGCTCACCTCAATGGCAATCTCAATGATTGCTCGCTATCCGAGTCTTTTGCACCCCTAAGGTTGCTCACCCCAATTGCCCATCACGATAGCAAGCTATCCGAGTCTTTTGCAACAACAAGGTTGCTCACCCCAAGGCAACATTACGATAGTTCTTACTCGAGTCTTTTGCAACGACAAGGTTGCTCACCTCATAGGCAATCTCATGATTGCTCGCTATCCGAGTCTTTTGCACCCCTAAGGTTGCTCACCCCAATTGCCCATCACGATAGCAAGCTATCCGAGTCTTTTGCAACAACAAGATTGCTCACCCCAAGGCAACATTACGATAGCTCTTACTCGAGTCTTTTGCAACACAAAGTCGCTCACCTCAATAAATATGCTTGCAAGCCTTTCTTTCGTTCATTCATCGTTCATTAATGCATGCATTCTTACTTCATGTTCCTCTTTCATTATCTTTCGCTTTACATTACATAATACTTCATTCATTCATTCATTCATTCATTCATTCATTCATTCATTCATTAGCATGACATGTAAAGCCACAAGAAAGATAAGCATACATCATAATAAGGAACATATCATACCCATTCATCATATCATCATATAGGGCAATATCATACATTCATAATATGCATAACCATGCAACATCATCATCAACATCATCATTATCGTGCCCTATATGCTCTCTAAGGCCATAACCATCCTCTTACATGCTCTTACGGGTTACTTTACGTCAAAACTTACATCTGCACCTTTCCCCGAAGGCCAGAAGTCAAACTACACGTTCCTTCGAGTGCAACAGCCCTATTCGGGCGTATGGACACTCTTCAGTCGCATGGCCTCCATGCGACTGAACATCATGCGACTGGACCCATGCGAATGGTCATCTATGCGAATGAACATCTAATCGTGCGTATGGACCTTGTGCGAATGGGATTACTACGAATGGGCACCTATGCGACTAACCTCATGCGTATGGACTCATGCGACTAAGCCTTCATGCGACTGAAGCCTCAGTCGCACATCCCTCATGCGACTGGACTCCCAGTCGTGCGACTGAGTCCCAATCGTGCGAATGAACCTCCAATCGCCCTCATTCGGCCGTATGGCCTTCATTCGGTCGCCTAGCCCTAGCTGGTGCAGAATGGAGTTCATCCCGAACCCAATCTGCCATTTTCGGCCTCCAAGCTCATCCAAACCCATTCTAAGCCTAAATCAACCCTCCTGGACCTTAGGAAAGCATACCTTAACATCATACAAGCACACCAAGCCCCAAAACGTGCTCTAAACACATCATACACATCACACCCAAATGGGTCAAACATACACACACATAAAAACGGGTTTTAAACACTTTCCAGCCCCAAAATCAGTTGAAAACAAGTAAAAGTGGGGTCCTAGAACTCACACAATCGAGCACAAAGACAAGAGCTTCGATTTGGCTTGCTACTCGACGAATTTGGACACCCGAATCACCCGAATCAACCCTTTTCTCCCTTTTTCTCCTCTTTCTCTCTTCTCTCTTCTTTGGTGGCTGAATTTTGTGAAGTGTGGGGAGAGTGGGCTGCCCTCTCCCTACACATATCACCACATTTCCCGACTTTTCTTCGTTGGCGAGTTTGGTCCCCCGACTTTGGACTTTATTTCTTTTCTTTCTTCGTCGGCTTCAAAATAATAAATTTCCGGGTGTTACAAGTCCACCCCCCTTAAATAGGTTTCGTCCCCGAAACCTGTCATTCCTCGAACAAACGTGGATAATGTTGTCTCATTTCTTCCTCAGTCTCCCACGTCGACTCGGATCCCTTCCTGTGCTTCCACTGTACACGCACTAGAGGAACCACTTTATTCCTTAGCCTTTTCTCCTTTCGGTCGATGATTGCCACTGGTTGCTCTACATAATTGAGCCGTTCATCTACTTCGATATCTTCCAATGGGACAATCATATCTTCATCTGCTAAGCACTTCCTTAGATGAGATACATGGAATGTCGGGTGAATTCCACTTAACTCATCTGGCAACTCCAGTCTATAGGCTACCTCTCCTACTCGAGCAATGATTCGGAAAGGGCCTATATACCTTGGGCTCAACTTGCCCCGCTTTCGGAAGCGAATGATACCCTTCCAAGGTGAGACCTTCAACATAACCCGGTCACCCACCTGGAACTCAATCGGCCTGCGCCGTTTATCAGCATACGACTTCTGTCTGTCTTTGGCTGCCTTCATGAAGGCTTTGATCTTCTCAAGCTTCTCGGTCGTAGCCTCGATTACCTCGACGCTTCCCAATTCCTTCTGACCAACATCACCCCAACAAACGGGCGTTCTGCATCTCCTACCGTATAGCATCTCATATGGGGGCATGCCAATGCTGGCGTGATAACTGTTGTTGTATGAGAATTCAGCTAACGGTAGGTGGTCATCCCAGCTTCCACCAAAATCAATCACACATGCCCGAAGCATGTCTTCCAGCGTCTGAATGGTCCTTTCCGACTGACCATCAGTCTGGGGATGATAAGCCGTGCTAATATGTAACCTCGTCCCCATAGCG
This sequence comes from Flaveria ramosissima, assembly GCA_025215565.1. Lineage (NCBI taxonomy): Eukaryota > Viridiplantae > Streptophyta > Magnoliopsida > Asterales > Asteraceae > Flaveria > Flaveria ramosissima. The sequence continues at coordinate 68,660,766 of CM046039.1, forward strand.
TCGTGGAATTTCTTCCAAAATTTAGATGTAAACCGGGTGTCGCGATCCGACACAATAGACACCGGTACACCATGACGAGTCACAATCTCCTTGATGAACAGATCAGCCAACCTCTCAGATGAATATGTCTCGCGGATCGGTAGGAAGTGAGCACTTTTCGTCAAGCGGTCAACTATCACCCATATGGCATCATACCCTTTCGGGGTACGCGGTAGCTTGGTAATGAAATCCATGGTGATGTGCTCCCACTTCCATTCCGGTATATCCAAAGGTTGTATCTTCCCATACGGCTTTTGGTGCTCGGCCTTCACCTGTAAGCAAGTAAGGCACTTACTCACGTACTCCACCACGTCGCGCTTCATACCCGGCCACCAATAATCTTTCTTCATATCGTGGTACATCTTCGTGGCACCAGGATGAATGGAGTACCGAGTCTTGTGAGCTTCATCCATAATCTTCACCCGTAGATCCCCAAAACGAGGAATCCACACACGATCAAATCGAGTTCTAACACCGAGTGTGTTTTCACCCAATTCCCCAACCAGACCTCTCATTCTTTCAGAGTTAAGATGATCTTCTTTCAATGCCTCATCTTGGAACTCTTTAACCTGCATCATCACGTCGGAGGTCATGATCAACTGATAGGCTTTCACCCGAATCGGCTCGGGCCTCTCCTTCCGGCTAAGGGCATCAGCCACCACGTTGGCCTTGCCCGGATGGTAGTGGATCTCACAATCATAATCCTTTATCAGTTCCAACCACCGCCTCTGCCTCATGTTCAAATCCTTCTGCTCAAAGAAGTACTTCAGACTCTTGTGGTCAGTAAATATGGTGCACTTAGTCCCGTACAGATAGTGCCTCCAAATCTTCAATGCAAAGACCACAGCTGCTAGCTCCAAGTCATGAGTAGGATAATTGACCTCATGAACCTTCAACTGTCGGGATGCATAGGCTATAACTTTTCCTCTCTGCATTAACACACACCCCAACCCCGAGTAAGAAGCATCGGAGTAAACCACCATATCTTCACTTCCATCGGGTAATGACAGAACAGGAGCTTGAGTCAATCTCGCCTTCAACTCTTCAAACGCCTTCTCTTGAGCTTGACCCCATACGAACTTCACATCTTTTCGGGTCAACTTGGTTAGTGGAGAGGCAATCTTGGAGAAGTCTTGGATGAATCTTCTATAGTAGCCCGCCAAACCCAAGAAACTGCGAATCTCGGATGGCGTCTTCGGTGACTTCCATTGCATAACCGCCTCCACTTTTGCCGGGTCCACCATAATCCCATCGGGATTCACCACGTGACCCAAGAACTGAACTTCGCGCAACCAGAACGCGCACTTGGAGAATTTAGCATACAGCTTCTCCCTTCTTAACGTCTCTAGAACTTCCCGAATGTGACCGGCATGCTCTGCTTCGCTCCTCGAGTAAATCAGAATATCATCAATAAACACAATCACTGATTTATCCAACATAGGCCGACACACACGGTTCATCAAATCCATAAAAGCAGCTGGCGCGTTGGTCAAGCCAAAAGACATGACAAGAAACTCGTAGTGACCATAGCGCGTACGGAAAGCCGTTTTAGGAATATCCTGCTCCTTCACCTTCAACTGATGGTAACCAGATCGAAGATCTATCCTTGAAAACCAACTGGCACCCTGAAGCTGATCAAACAAATCATCTATCCTCGGCAAGGGGTATCGGTTCTTCACTGTCAACTTGTTCAGCTCGCGGTAGTCGATGCACATCCTCATACTACCGTCCTTCTTCTTTACAAACAGGACCGGAGCACCCCAAGGAGAGATGCTCGGTCGAATGAACCCCTTATCAAGCAACTCTTGCAACTGCTCCATCAATTCTTTCATCTCGGTCGGAGCCAACCGATACGGTGCCTTGGCGACAGGTTGGGCACCCGGTATCAGATCAATCTGAAACTCGATCTCTCTGTCAGGTGGCACTCCTGATAAATCTTCTGGAAACACATCTGGAAAGTCACACACAACCGGTACATCGGCTAGTTGTGGTGTGGGCGTATCCACATCCTTTACATAGGCCAAGTAGGCACTACATCCACGCCTCATACACTTTCCCGCCACCGCCATCGAGATCACTTTCGGAATCGTAGTAACCCGATCACCATACACCGTCACTGAACTACCGTCAGGCGCCAACAACTGAATCATCTTCTTGCGACACACAATGTTCGCCTCGAAGTCCGCTAACCAATCCATCCCAAGAACCAAGTCAAAACCACCTAAGGTCATCACAAACGGTCTAACAGGAAACTTATGACCCTCGAGCTCCACATCACAATTCTCTATCATCTCAGAAATCCTGGTAGACTTACCTATGGCAGTTTCTACATCGAAGGGCGCATCAACACATCTACTACTAACAGGCAGCTTAGCACAGAAAGCAGCAGAAATAAAACTTTTACTTGCACCAGAATCAAATAACACAGAAGCTAAAGTTTGGTTCACCAGAAACGTACCGGACACAACGTCAGGGTCCGTCCTAGCCTCCTCCTGTGTCATGGTGAATGCCCTGGCGCTCGCCCTCGGTCCATCACCTCCCGTCCTCTTCGCCCCTGAACTCTCAGCCCTCGGCTTCTTACAATCTTTGAGCATGTGACCCTCTTCCCCACAGTTAAAGCATCGGACCGCACGACAGTCCTTTGCCATGTGCCCCGCCTTTCCACACCTGAAGCACAAGTTCGATCCAAACCTGCACTCCCCGCTATGCTCCCGTCCACATTTACCACACCTTCTCGATCCCGCACCTGACATAACCACACGGCGATCATCCACCCGTGCCTTCTTATTACCCATCGAGGCATTGCCCCGACCAAATCTCTTCCCCTGCCAGCCTCGTTCACCACCGCTCTTTCTGCCACCATCAGTCACCACCACCGCTCTTTCATCATACAGTCTTCCCGCCAAATCTACCGCCGACCTAAACGTGCTCGGCCGGGCGGCGATCATGTGCCTGCGAATATCCGCCGGCAAACCCTGTATATACCTCTTGATCTTTCGGGACAGAGGTGTCACTTGATCCGGCACCAGACGTGCCATCTCGTTGAACTTCGTGGTGTACTGTTGGTGTGTCATGGTTCCCGCCTCCAGTTGCAGAAACTCCCTCTCAACCTTATCCATTTCCCGATGAGGACAAAACTCCTCGATCACCATCTTCTTCAGTTCGGGCCACCTCATTCGCCCGATCGCCCGATTACCCTCTGCTTGGACAATGTTGTCCCACCAGCATAGTGCCGAGTCCACGAAGGAGTGGGTGGCAAACTTGACTTTCTGATCTTCTCGGCACTCGCTGATGTCGAGAACAGCTTCCATTTCTCTCACCCATCGGTGAGCAGCAGCAGCATTACCGTTACCATCAAAAGTAGGGGGCTTGCATCGCATAAACACCCCATAGTTGCAGCCTCGTGCCACCTCCCGCACAGGCTCCTCTTCCTCTTCCTCCTCATTATCGGAGAAAATAGTTTCAGGCTCCGGTTGCTCCCCCGAGGCCCGGTTTCTCTCCTTCGTTCCCCTTCCTTCACAGCTTTGATGACTTCGGTCACCACAGACGGTAAGATTGTCTGCATGACCTGATGTACTTCCTCCACAACAGCCTCCTTCACCGAGGCCCTTAAGTTCGCACTCTCATCCCCAGCTTCTGGATGAGGAGTCTCAGGTTCTGCAGGAACCTCTTTCTCAGCTCTAGGCCTTCCTCTCTTAGGGCGTGGTTCAGCAACAGGGCCATCACGGCCTCCACCCCTAGAAGCTCTAGAAGATCTACCACCAGCCATTCTCTAACACACTGAAAGATTCAAACACCAACACGGTCATTCAAGGAAACAACTCAGTTTATGTCAAGTATAGTAAGTCCCTAATTACAGTGGCCAGTTGTGATTAGCCACTTACTGTACTCTTCATACCCCAAGTATTACCTGTCCTGACTACATCAGTATTCAAATCTACATACATCACATAACATATACCATGCGCACATAAAACCGGTTAACCTTAAGAAAATACCTGATGGCACGCAGCTACTCAGTTTGGCATCTCATTCCCTTTCCGTCCCATTCTCAGTTTAAGTTAAGGTTTATTTTGAAAATTTACCCATTTCACTTAAACTTTGGCTCTGATACCAACTTGTAAGGCCCCGTTCCCGGGACGCTTACAATTGGTCATTCATCGCACATAAAACATATAATTACAATTTCATTAAGAAAACATTGCAGCGGAAACATTCAAAAATGACATCACTTTTCATCATAAATACTTTTGCCAAATAATACATCATTATCCGGTTACAAAATTCATGTTTGCATTACATCACAAAAGCTATATAATTGGATGCCATCCCAAAAGAGCTGAGTAGCTTCGCCATGCCATCCTCAGCAATCATTTACCTGCCAACTGGAAAATGCAATAAAAGTCAGCGTTGCTGAGTGAGTTCTAGTTTTAATAATAAAACATACTTTACTTTCATTAAAACCATTCCTTTATCATGCGATCATGCTACATACGTATACACAGATAATTTCATTATTATCTTTCATCTCATTCATTATCTTCCATTCTTTTCGTTCATTCTGTCTTCCGAGTCTTTTGCGACAACATGGTCGCTCACCTCAATGGCAATCTCAATGATTGCTCGCTATCCGAGTCTTTTGCACCCCTAAGGTTGCTCACCCCAATTGCCCATCACGATAGCAAGCTATCCGAGTCTTTTGCAACAACAAGGTTGCTCACCCCAAGGCAACATTACGATAGTTCTTACTCGAGTCTTTTGCAACGACAAGGTTGCTCACCTCATAGGCAATCTCATGATTGCTCGCTATCCGAGTCTTTTGCACCCCTAAGGTTGCTCACCCCAATTGCCCATCACGATAGCAAGCTATCCGAGTCTTTTGCAACAACAAGATTGCTCACCCCAAGGCAACATTACGATAGCTCTTACTCGAGTCTTTTGCAACACAAAGTCGCTCACCTCAATAAATATGCTTGCAAGCCTTTCTTTCGTTCATTCATCGTTCATTAATGCATGCATTCTTACTTCATGTTCCTCTTTCATTATCTTTCGCTTTACATTACATAATACTTCATTCATTCATTCATTCATTCATTCATTCATTCATTCATTCATTAGCATGACATGTAAAGCCACAAGAAAGATAAGCATACATCATAATAAGGAACATATCATACCCATTCATCATATCATCATATAGGGCAATATCATACATTCATAATATGCATAACCATGCAACATCATCATCAACATCATCATTATCGTGCCCTATATGCTCTCTAAGGCCATAACCATCCTCTTACATGCTCTTACGGGTTACTTTACGTCAAAACTTACATCTGCACCTTTCCCCGAAGGCCAGAAGTCAAACTACACGTTCCTTCGAGTGCAACAGCCCTATTCGGGCGTATGGACACTCTTCAGTCGCATGGCCTCCATGCGACTGAACATCATGCGACTGGACCCATGCGAATGGTCATCTATGCGAATGAACATCTAATCGTGCGTATGGACCTTGTGCGAATGGGATTACTACGAATGGGCACCTATGCGACTAACCTCATGCGTATGGACTCATGCGACTAAGCCTTCATGCGACTGAAGCCTCAGTCGCACATCCCTCATGCGACTGGACTCCCAGTCGTGCGACTGAGTCCCAATCGTGCGAATGAACCTCCAATCGCCCTCATTCGGCCGTATGGCCTTCATTCGGTCGCCTAGCCCTAGCTGGTGCAGAATGGAGTTCATCCCGAACCCAATCTGCCATTTTCGGCCTCCAAGCTCATCCAAACCCATTCTAAGCCTAAATCAACCCTCCTGGACCTTAGGAAAGCATACCTTAACATCATACAAGCACACCAAGCCCCAAAACGTGCTCTAAACACATCATACACATCACACCCAAATGGGTCAAACATACACACACATAAAAACGGGTTTTAAACACTTTCCAGCCCCAAAATCAGTTGAAAACAAGTAAAAGTGGGGTCCTAGAACTCACACAATCGAGCACAAAGACAAGAGCTTCGATTTGGCTTGCTACTCGACGAATTTGGACACCCGAATCACCCGAATCAACCCTTTTCTCCCTTTTTCTCCTCTTTCTCTCTTCTCTCTTCTTTGGTGGCTGAATTTTGTGAAGTGTGGGGAGAGTGGGCTGCCCTCTCCCTACACATATCACCACATTTCCCGACTTTTCTTCGTTGGCGAGTTTGGTCCCCCGACTTTGGACTTTATTTCTTTTCTTTCTTCGTCGGCTTCAAAATAATAAATTTCCGGGTGTTACATTTCATCTCCATAGAATTCATACAAACTTATAATAAATAAATCATATATCATTTATTTAAACATATAACATAAATTAGTTACGGGTCAATGTACTTACTTATTAAAATTAGGAACACTATACAAGACCGAGTTCTCCACTTGTTAATCATCATAACACTATACCATAAATAATCTATAACTCGTGAACTCCTTAACCTTGATCATCCTTTATGAGATTTGTAAATAATAGTTTCTATTATTTTTTTTCTTCCTTCTTTTAACACCTTCTAACTTAGATATATAAGTAATGACACATGAATAAACAATTTATATTCTTTTAACACCTTCTAACTTAGATATATAAGTAATGAAACATGAATAAACAATTTATATTTTTTTAACACCTTCTAACTTCGATATATAAGTAATGAAACATGAACAAACAAATTATATTACTATGTTGTGGCATAAAATTGAGATTGGTGGCATGGACGAGGCATCTGTACAATTTTGATTATCCTTTCAGTATTGTTGGTACATATCTATTTCAATATTCTCTTTTAGTTAATATATATATGTTTGTAATCACTTTATATTATATATATTAGAAGCTTGTTGCTGCTGATGTTGTTATTGTTGTTGTTATTGCTGTTGTAAATACCTGATGTCAAAACTAAAAATCAGCCCAAAATATAATGAAATATTCTACAGTGTTGGTGACTACCCGCAATTCTGAAAATGGATATTAATGACGGTCAAGATCATATGGTAATCTAAAATATGAAAGTTGTTTTTTTTTCTTTTGATTGTTTGTGAGGGGTACAAATTTATTATGTAAAAAAGTAACGTTTCGGATGAAATTATTACAAAAGTTGGAAATCATTCACGTAAGGAATGGAAGTATCACTCAAGGGTTGAATTATCATACAATAATATATTCTTTCGTAATAATTCTATCTCAATTTCACACAAGTGTAATTAATCTGATGTGATTATTAATTTTTCTTTCTTGATAGTTTCACTCTCCACTGTGGATGTTTCGCACTCAAAAGTCACTTTATAGATTATAAATCATATGATGAAGATGGGCCAGTAATCAACTAATATCCATATAATGTTACGTGGGCTGAATCTTCAAATAGTAGTGGGCTACGCATGAAACTGAAAAGCAATAGGGAGAATAAACACAGAGGGTACAGGTGAATTAATGTGAGTCGAAAATTATGCAAGGCATTCACTACGGGTATACAATTCAAATGTGTTACGGGTAGTTCAACAGTCCACTAGGGGTGAGTTACGAGCTAGCGACGCGTAATATTTGTTTGGTAGCGAGTGACGTTGTGAAGAGCATAGTCGACGCGGGGATTCAAGTTTTTAAAACGGATGAGATATGGGTTGATTGCGTGAACATTTCGATATGATTGCCTTTTTATGCTAGTAAGTTGACTTTGAGTTGTAGCTTTATGTTTATTAGGAGAGTCTTAACAAGGTCAGCGTAAGGGAGGGGCGAGCATCAGGGCCCAATCTTCGGAGGGGCCAGAATTTTTTGGAAACTTAATATCTTATATATGTATAAAAATTTATAAAAATGATACATTACACACTTCAAATTAGCGTATATCATCCAAATGTCATTTAGTTTAAACCATTTAATCCATTTAATTAGCACATCATGCACAAACAATTTAATACCATTATAAACAACAGAAGGCGGCAAAAGAATTTTTGTTTTCTTTTGGGGCCCGTTTTTCTAACACGTCCCGCGCCCTTAAATTCTTGGCACCAGCCCTGAGTCTTAAGACTTAGCTCAGGACTAAATAGGCCATTAAGTGCTTGTTATTGTGACCCTTTGAAAATTCTCTCTCTGTAATAAGCTTGAACAAATATGAATACAAATCTTGAGACTTTATTTACATCGTGTTCTTCATGTTCATGTGATTCAAACGAAATAGTTTGTGATTTTTGAAGATTCAGCACCACAAATGGTTGAAGAACAACAATGAACGAAGATAATCTATCGTGTCAAGTGGTATCAAAGCTACGGTGCTTAGATCTGGTGTTTCAGGTCTTCGAATTTACATTTTGTTTGATTATGATTTGGTAATAAATCTTTCTGTTCGAATTGATGTTTTAAGTGTTTGAACAAAATAAAGCAAACAGTTTGAAAAAACTCACAGTTAGGTTGATAAAAATTGAAATGAAGTCGATTAATATGAAGAATTTTAGATCAGTTTTCTTGTCATACACTGTTTGATGCGATTATCATACATATATTATGTGTAAGGGTTGAAAAGTGAGATTATCATCTTCAAGTTCTGAAAAAATTAAATGTAATGTTTCTTTAGATTAGTTTTGCTGATTCAAGCAATAATTCAACTTAACTTCAAGTAACAAGAAGCTCTCGACTTCATCTTCATCAATTCAAATTTGTTGTTTATCTACATTGGTGTTTGTTTGATCGTCAAGTTTACCAGTTCGAATTCAATTGCATATTATGAGATTTCACGTGGAACATGAAATATGATATTAAAAGCACATATTGATCGCATTCATTTAGAGGAGCTAAATACAAACGGGAGAATCGTATGAACATGGAAACTAAAACAACCAAATCGATTATATCCAGAAAGGAAAAATAATTAAATGAGTGATATGATAGAATCCTCTACTCCCCCTCAAGTTGATGCGTTTATGTCACAAACGCACAACTTGTCTAGAAAAGAATGTAGTTGTTGGGTTCCTGATGACGTAGTGAATAGATCGGCTATTTGTTTCTTCGTGTCAACATATAACGACAATATTTCTTTAGATTTAACTTTCTCTAACCAAGTAGCAGCCTATTTCAATGTGCATGCTATGATTATGGAAAATCAGGGCATTTTGTGAGATGATGAGCAACAGGATTGTCACAAAACAATGGTGTTTCATCCTCGGGAGTAGCTTGCAATCATTCAACTACCACCGCATAGAAATTCGTCAACAGTTCTAGCTATGACGCGATATTCCACCGCTACTAAAAATCGAGAGTCAATAGCTTGATTTTTAGTTTCCTACAACTGGGGAACCACCCAAGAGTAGAAGATACCCGATCCTTGATCATCTTGTGTTAGAACATCGTAACCAATCCGCGTTGCAATATGCCTTAAACCACCTTCCTTTGGTAAACAGTACCTTGACATGGAGATCGAGTATATCAAGCCAACATCAAGTAGCTTGATTACTCCCTTCTTTACTAACTCCTACATATTAGGGTTGAGACGTCGTTGATGTTGAACAACAGGCTCAACTCCTTCATTAAGATCTTGTTTGTACAAAAGGATGGATTGATCCCTTTATATTAATTTTCCATGTGATCACCTTCTTGTGCACTTTCAGAACCTCTACCAACTCTCAAATACATTAAAATGATGACGAGCATTCTAGAATAAGCATATAAGAACGTATACTCCAAATGACTTGGTATAAGCTCCTTGAGCTCAATTGATAGGATGTTCTCGATAGAAGTTTGTGCCTTGGCTCTGCATCGCGATCCATAACTTCATATACATCTGAAGATAGTGGAAGCTCATGATTTATCAAACCAACTAGTCCCTCAATCAAAGGTTCCTCAACAACTAAACCCCAAGCCTCTTCGCTAATGTGTGTTAAGAACCTCCGCATTACATGTGTCCTACAACTAACTACTCACATATAAATCAATGGTATCGATCAAATAAAATGAGTCATCATGATTTATTAAATGTTGCATGGACCTTCGAATATCAAAGTTCTTCTCCTCATCATCCACCGAAAGGGTTAGCCTGCTTGTACAAACATCAATCAAGCCTCTAGTAGTGGCGGTAGATTTGGGCGACCCATAATAACTGGACATATTTATCCTTATGCTTTTCAAGTATCACAAAGTCAACAGGGAACATGAATCAATAAATATTTACCAACATGCTCTCAACTATTCCTCGAGGATGTTTCACTGATCGATTAGCAAGCCGAATGCTAATTTATGTCGGCTTAGGTTCACCTAGATCTAGTTTAGCAAAAAAATACATTAGGCATGAGGTTTATGCTAACACCAAGATCAATTTAATGCATTGCTAATAGATAAATTGCTGATTAAACACGAGATAGTAAAACTTCCATGGTTATTCATTTTTTTGGCAATTTATTCTGTAAAATATCTAGACACTCCTGATTCAATGACAACTACCTTGTTTCTTCTTGTTGGTGAGTATACTTTTGAAGAATTTAGTGTACTTGGGCATTTGAGGGAGGGCTTCAACAAATGGTTAGTTTATATACAATTGCTTAAAAAGCTCCAAATATTTTCCAAAATGTTCTTTGATTTTCTGTTCTTTAAAAAGCCTATATATGGAATGGGAGGAGTGTATTCCTTCCTTGGCTTCTTAGATCGAACTGTACTTGTTGGGTTTTGCCATAGTTGCATTTTATCCGGATACTCAATGTCAAATTCTTGAATACATGGTTATGAAGTGGAAGTCGATGGAATTGGTCCAATTGGCTTGCCACTTTTAATGTGATATCCTTCATGAGAGCATTTAGATAACATCTTTGTAATCTGCCCAACCTAATTTTCAGTGGTTGCATTGATGCCTTTGTATTCCTCAACTCCATCTCATCTTTATGGAAACTGTCCTCAATAGATCGATTGTGTTTCTAGGATAATTAGCTTTGGCTATCGAAGTTAGTTAACATGCATGCAACCACATCCTTTAGGTTAGACGTCCCTTCGGTTTCGGGTTGTGAACCATTCCTAGAACCTGATTTTAAAACTAATTCTATTGAGGGCGAGAATAAAATGATTATCAATGAGTCTACTGCTAGAATGGGGGACGTTGAGTAAATTTGGTTGGTTGTTGGTTAGCAGTACTAGACTTCTGACTGATATTAGGATGATTTCTCCACCCTAGATTATAGGTGTTGTTGTAGGGTTTGTTTTGGAGGCAATTCTGGTTGCCTATGATGTCAACTTCCTCATGTGTGGTTGTATCCATCCCAAGACAATCACTACTCGAGTGTGATCCCCTACATAACTCACAATAGATCTAAACTCCACTCATTGAATTTTTTATCGGGCCTCCAATTGTGTAGCCAATTCAATGTAAGTGTACACCTCATAAACGTTGTTCTTGGATATCCTTGATTGCGGGGCTTGTTGTGAAAAGATCTTCATAATCTTTTTTTCTAACAACTCATTCGCTTAACTCATTGTATTTGCTCTTTTATCTCCACCTACATACGTGTGTATAAGCTGTCACCATAATATACCCTAACCGTTATAGAATGTCTCACACCACTGCCATTTCGCTAACTCATGGTGAGGGATATTTCCCATATGGCGTTTGAATCTCTCCCACACATGTTGAATAGACTCATCGTCATCCTGTTAAAAGGAAAGAGTTTGAGTTATTAGTTTTGTGTGTTTTCTCTTGTGGAAAGTATATATAATGGAATATTTTAGCCTTCTAATCCCATGAGGATAGGGATCATGAGAGGAGTTAGAGTAGTTGCGCCTTGGCTTGGTCTTGTAATAAAATTGGAAATAGCCAAAGCCTAACAACATCACCGTACAATTGCTTTTGAAAAAGTCGTAAATCTTTAGAAATCAAACAACGTGAGTGTTAAGATCCTCATTACCCTTGGCATTTGACCACACCATGTTTTGTACCATTTGGATGATACTTGATCTCAATGTT